>JAEMWC010001035.1:42500-230000 GCA_016490735.1 Pachyseris speciosa
CATTTCCTCAAAGGAAGATTTTGTTCCCTAACAATTTCGGGCAATTTAAATTTCAGCTACGGAATGCGAACAGATGAACTTCTTCTAGCTAATGAAAGCATAACTTAAAACAGACTTCAAACATCATCAGAGGGACTTTAAAATGCCTTTCTACAGCTTTTGGTTGACTTGGCTCGTTGGGTGCCCCTGGTACACCAGCAGATTTTCCTTTGAAATTTTCTTCAAAAGTCTTTATAATGATAATGATAATGATAATGATAATGATAATGATAACTTTATTTCAGTGTCCATCCTTTTTACTGTTGTTACTCAATTACAAATTCTGACAGTGATTTTAATTTGACCTTCACGTTAAAAAACTAGCAGAATGTACTATCGATGACTGCTATGAGGTAGAAAGGGAAATGAAAACACAAAAGAGCTATTGTGTAAGTGGGCGAAACACAACGAGAATATTTTTCAAGAAACGTCTTTGCGAGTGAAGCGTACTAATTCGGGTTTTGCTCGTGAGCGTTACGCAAGCAGAATAAACATGAGTTATGACCAGCAAATCAAAATCAAGATTGCCTGCTTGAATTCTTTTAATAGATGGTATCCAATATTGGCCAACATTGGTTCAGGCTGACCAATGTTGGTCAACATAGGTGTGATCTGAACAATGATGGCCAACATTTGACCATGCTGCCGAATATTGCCCAACATTGGTCCATGGTGACTCATATTGGCCAACCTTGGTTCATTGTGAGCAATATTGGCCGACATTGGTCCATGGTGACCAATATTATCCAACATTGACAAATGATGACCAACATTGGTCCATACTGACTATCTTTGGCCAACATTGGTCAATGGTGACTAATATTGGTCACCCTTGGTCCATGGCGACCAACATTGGCCAACATTTGTCAATGGTGACAACCATTCACCAACATTGGTCCATGGTAACCAATACTGGTAATCATTGGTCCATAGTGATCAATATTGGCTAACATTGGTCCATGGTGATCCCTATTGGCCAACCGTGGTCCATGGTGACCAATTTTGGCCAACATTGGCTCTTGGTTTCTAATATTGGCCAATATTGGTCCATGATGACCAATACTGGCCAACCTTGGTCCACGGGTAACAATATATACTAATACTGGTCCACGCTGACCAATATTTACCAACACTGGTCCATGGTGACCAATATTGGCGTACATCGGTCTATGGTGATCAGCATTGGGCAACACTGGTCAATGGTGAGCAACATTGACCAACTTTGGTCTATGGTAACCAATATTGGTCACCATTGGTCCATGGTGAACAATATTGTCCAACATTGGTCCATTGTGACCAATATTGTCCAACATTGAACCATGGTTTCCAATATTGGCTAATATTGGTCCATGGTGACGAATATTGACCAGCCTTGCTCCATAGCTAACAATATTGGCCAACATTGGTCCATGCTGGCCAATATTTACCAACATTGGTCCATGATAACCAATATTGGCCACCATTGGCGCATTCTGACCAATATTCAGCAACATTGGTCCATGGTGACCAATACTGGTTAACATTGGTCAATGGTAACTAATAGTGGCCATTATCGCCCCATGGTAATCAATATTCACCAACCCTGGCCCATCGTGCCAAATGTTGGCCAATATTAGCCGTTTAATTCCATTATTGGTCGATATTGGCCAATGGCGATCAATAATGACCAACATTGGCTATTGGTTCCAATATTGGCCGTTGGAATTCATATTGGCCAATCTTGGGCATTTTTGACCCATATTGGCCAACGTTGCTCCCAAGAACGCCAATATTAGCCAGCATTAGCTCTTGTGGGCCTATATCGGTCAATATTTGCTTTTGGTGGCTATTATTGCCCAGTAATGTTATTTGTTAAAGGAATTCAAGCAGGCAATATTGGTTTTGGTTTGCGCGTCATAACTCATGCTGCTTGCGTAACGCTTACGCTAAAACAGAGTTGGTAACTCTGCCCGTACGCTTCACTCCTAAAGATGTTTCTTAAAAAAGATGTTCTCATTGTTTTTCGCACACGTTCGCTAGGGAATTTTGTGCTTTCACTTTCCTTTGTACCTCATAGCAGTAATCAATAATACATTTTGCTCATTTTTTAACGTGAAGGTCAAATTAAAATCACAGTCAAAATTCGCAAATGAGTAACAACCGCAAAGACCCTTTTGAAATAAATTTTAAAGGAAGACCTGCTGGTTTACACCACGCTCATGGCATAGACTAGTCTGTGATTCCTGTAGACAGATAAAGAGACCCGAGGCAGCCTAAGGGCTGCATGTTTCCACTGTGTTTTATTGTGTGGAAAGCCATCCAGCATTATAGAAGAGGGATCATGCATATTGTCTTCAGGCAGAAATATCACAAATACAGCCGCTCCACGACACGGTTCAGTGCTGCTTGCTATCTCTTCAAACTGGAAAACTTGTAAATGCGCACGAATCTTGTAATTACACAACTGATTTTGGCTTTAAAACGTCCTTGCTTCATTCAGCCATGGAGCGTTATTTCTGTCCAGTGCCTTGTTTTGACTGGCTTGGAATAAGGGATACTTAAAAGTAATCATAACAGAGAGCGTCAAAGGAATCCAAACTTGTTGGTCCGAAATGAGCATAGTAAAGTAATCAACGTGAAACCAGGAAAACTGGAATCAAAAACTGCAAGGATCATTCTTCATCTGATTTCATTTCCGCAGTTCATGTATGATTTATTTCATATATTATTCACATTCATTTTTTTCACGGCAACACATGAACCCATAATTGATCTGCTCCCAACGTCAGTGGCTTCATAGCTCAGTTGGTTAGGGCATCGCACCGGTATCGCGAGGTCACGGGTATAAACCCCGCCCTGAATTCCTGAAGTCCTGAAATTTTTTCAGGCTTCTTTTCGCAATTGCATAAATTGCATTCACAACTGCGAGGATCATTCTTCATCTGAAAGTCTGATATGCTGAGCCACAGAACATGAAATGATTGATTCTCTGGTATCCTTGCTGATCGAGTAACATTCGCGTTCGTTCTTGTCGGGATCTGAACTTAACGGTCGTCTTAGAATGAATAATTTTTTCAAGCGTGAATACCGCTTAATTTGAATATATATCATGTTTGACATCTTCATTTTTCGTGCATTTCGGTGCTATAGGTTAACGTCTCTTTTTATTGGAATTGACTCAATAAACAACTGCTGTACGTGAACAAAAGTATTTGTTATATACCTAGACTTTCACTCAACAAAACGAGCACTGCGATTGGTTGATTCTTGGTCACGTGCCCCTAACCAAATTCAAATGTATCCCGACCAGGATACAATTCCGCAGTTGTTGCCCGCGCCCCGGATACAACAGCACGTGATTACTGTATGACTAAAAAGTGGCATGATCTTCAGCACGAGCTCACGTGATCTTGATTGACGAGGGCGGACCTGAGAACACTGCCAGTTTTCAATTAAAACCAACGATAATACAAAAGTTATGGAACCTGAGACTACAAGGAAACGTTTTTCTCCAGTATCAGCCGAAGAAATTCAGCATCTAATAGGAGGAAAAAATACAGGAAAGACATATTCTACTTTTTCAGATACTTTTAACCATTTGTAAAATATTCATTCAGCAGGCTTGTCAATAAAGACGTGTTCTTGTAGTACCGTCTTTGTTTGTTTGTTTGTTTGTTCATTTTGCTGTGATTGTTGAAAGGAAAGTCTCGGTATATAACAAAGCACTTAACGTATGGTCCCTCGGGAAACTAGTTAGTTTTGTTTTCCTTCGAGTCTTGATGTTTCCTTCGACTACGTCTCGGGAAACATCAGAACTCTCGGGAAAACAAAACTGACTGTTTCCCTCGGGACCATACATTAAGTGTATATTATTAATTAATAATTCGGCGACATTGCTCGGAAAACGTCCGAAATGATATCAATGTAACGTGAATTAAAAGAAAATAATAATGACGAGGGTGTCACCTGAACAACAAAGAAATGACTTACATTGTTTATAATGATATTTACTGATGTATACGAGCGTTTGTTTGACGCGGCCTTTTTTTCCGCGCAGTTTTCCTTCTGATTCTTCCCAGAGCTCCACGGTTTGAAGAATTATAAGAGCATAAATTATTAAAAATTAAGTATTTCTGCAAGACTCTTTCATAGGTGATTTCGCGATGATTACATTCCATAAAAAGAAGTAATTTATCACTTTCGTATTGTTTGATGAATGCTTGTTTCATAAGTGCGCTTGTTTTTCTGTTTCGGAATAACTTTTTATGATCAATTGGAATAATGAAAGGGTTTTTAGTTTAGGATAAGGAGGAGGGGGAGAAGGCTGCGGAGACATTAAAAGAAATTCGTTATTGAGGGGGTTATTGAGGTGCACAAGGAAAGTAGTTGAAAGTATGTTTCTGCTCATAAGATATCGGTTTTCGTGAGCATTTTTTTCTGTGTTGGTTCCTGTATGGATGAAATGGACTCCAAAATGATGTTCAGTGATGCGTTAGAGTGGGTGCAAAGCCAACAAGACCATTTATAAGGATTTGGGATTTTTGACCATTTTCCTAAAGGGGAAGCTTATGGTTTTGGATCAAAAAATTAAAAACAATAATGATTTCTTTTTCGCTTCTTGTCTATGGCTAAACTGCATCAAGACATGACATATAGCGATGATTTAGAGCGGATGCAAGGCCAAAAAGACCACCATTGTGTTATATTTCAATAACTACTAAAATCTGTATTGTTTTAACCAATTTACTATTCTGACTCATTAAACACACAAATCTGTTTGGTTTTGGCGAACAACACCATTTATGAGGCTTTCGTGTTTTTCGCCATATTCCTAAGGGGTAAGCCTATGGCTTTGGGTGAAACATTGGAAAAAAATTGTGCTTATCTGTGGCTTAAATCCATGAAGAAATGATATTTAGCGATGATGTAAAGTGGATGCAACACCAAAAAGACCACCACTGTCAGGTATTTAAATAACCACCCAAATCTGTTTTGTTTAAACCACCGTGCTTTTCTGCGTCAAAAGCAGCCCAAGTCAATTTGGTTTTGGGTAACAATTTGACAACTTTGAAAGCTTTTTCTGTGTTGGCCTCTGTATGACTAAAACGTATCAAGAAATGATGTCTAGCGATGATTTAGAGAGGGTACAAATCCAACAACAAAATTTATTAAAAGTTAGAATTTTTGAGCATTTTTCTATGGCTTTGGGTCAAAAATTGGAAAAAAATGAAATTTGCTTCTGTGCTTCTCTATGTCTAAAATAAATCACGAAATGTTATATAGCGATGATTTAAGGTGAAACATAACATAAAGTGGATGCAACACCAAACCAAAAGGACCACCATTGTCTGGTATTTAAATAACCACCAACATATTTTTGGTTTTAACCACCGTACTTTACTGTCTCAAACTCACCCAAATCTGTTTGGTTTTGGTTAAAAATTTGACACCTTTTGCAAGTGGTTTCTCTGTTGGTTTCTGTATGGCTAAATCGGAGCAAGAAAAATGTTTCGTGATGATTTAGAGTGGGTACAAGGCCAACAACACCATTTATGAGGATATCGAGGTTTTGGCCATTTTCCTTTGGGGTAGGATTATGGTTTTGGGTCGAAAGCTGAAAAAAATGAAATTTGTTTCTATGCTTGTTCATGGCTAAAATGCATCAAGAAATGATATATAGCGATGACGTAGAGTAAATGTAAAGCCGAAAAGACCACCATTGAGGGCTATTTATATAACCACCAAATTTTTTTTGGTTTGACCACCGCACGTTTCCGTCTAAAAAACTCCCAAATCTGTTTAGTTTTAGGTCAACATTTGACTACCTTTGAAAGTTTTTTCTGGGTTGGTTTGTGTAAGGTTAAAAGGGATCAAGTAATTATTTATAGCGAAGATTTAGAGTGGGTAAAAGACAACACCATTTATGAGGATTTGGAATTTTTAGCCATCTTCCAAAGGTTCTGTGCTTGTCTATGGCTAAAATGTATCAAGAAATGATTTATAGCGATGATTTTGAGAGGATCCGAACTCAAAAACACCAAATTGGTGAGCTATTTAAATAACCACCAAAATCTGTTATTTTAACCACGGTTGGTTGGATTTGGATCAAAAGCTGAGAACCTTTTAAAGTTTTTTCTGTTTGGTTTGTGTCTGGGTAGAACGGAGGAAGAAATGATAGTTGGGAATGATTTAGAGTGGGTACAAGGCCAAGAAGACAATTTATGAGGATTTCGAGTTTTTGGCCATTTTCTTGAGGCGTCACCCTATGGAAAAACTGGAAAATTTATTCTGTACTTCTTTATGGCTAACATGCATCAAGAAATGATATAAACGATTATTTTGAGTGGACCAGAGACCAAAAACTCCAAATTGGTGTGTTATTTAAATAACCACCAAAATCTGTTTTGTTTTAACCACAGTACGTTTTTGTCCCAAAACCTACTCAAATGTGTTTGGATTTGAGTCAAAATGTGGCAACCTTTTAAAGTTTCTTCTGTTTGGTTTGTTTCTTGTTAGAATGGATGAAGAAATGATAGCTAGCAGTGATGTAGAGTGGGTAAGACTTTCGAGTTTTTGGCCATTTTTTAAAGAGGTAAACCTATGAATTGGGGTCAAAAACTGGAAAATTGAAAATTTATTTTGTGCTTCTTTATGGCTAAAATGCATCAAGAAATGGTATATAGCGATGATTTTGAGTGGATCCGAGGCCAAAAACTCCAAATTGGTTTGTTATTTAAATAACAACCCAAATCTGTTTTGGTTTAACCAAGGTACTCAAATGTGTTTCGATTTGAGTCAAAATTTCACAATCTTTTACAGTTTTTCTGTTTTGGTTTGGGTCTGGTTAGAGCGGATGAAGAAATGATAGTTAGCAATGATTTAGAGTGGGTACAAGACCAAGAAGACTCTTTATGAGTATTTCAAGATTTTGGCCATTTTCTAAAGGAGTGAGCCTATGGTTCGCGGACAAAATGTTGGAAACATTGGTGCTTCTTTATGGCTAAAAAGTATAGAGAAATGATCTATAGCGATGATTTTGAGTAAATCCGAGGCTTAAACCACCAAATTGGTCTGCTATTTAAATAACCACCGAATCCTGTTTTGTTTTAACCACGGTATATTTTTGTCCAAAAAAACTACTCAAATGAGTTTCAATCTAGGTCAAAATGTGAAAACCTTTTGAAGTTTTAACTGTTTGCTTTGTTTCTGGTTAGAAAGGAGGAAGAAATCATAGGTAGCAAACATTTAGAGATGGTAAAAGGCCAACAAGACCCGAGTTTTCAGCCATTTTCTTAAGGGGTGAGCTTATGGTTTGGGGTCAAAAATTGGAGAAATTTGAAAAAGTGCCTGTGCTTATTTATGGCTAAGATGCATCAAGAAATGATATATAGTGATGATTTTCAGTGGATAAGAGGCCAAAAACACCAAATTGGTGTGCTATTTAAATAACCGCTAAAATCGGTGATTTTAACCACGGTACATTTTGTCCGAATAAAATACTCAAAAATCTTTGGATTTGGTCAAAATTTCACAAACTTTTCAAGTTTTTTCTGTTTTGGTTTGTGTCTGGTTAGAACGGATGAAGACATGATATTTGGGAATGACTAAGAGTAGGTACAAGGCCAAGAAGATCATTTATGAGGACTTCGAGTTTTTTTTGGCCATTTTCTTAAGGGGTAAGCTCATGGTTTAGGGTCAAAAATTGGAAAAATTGGAAATTTTTTTCTTGGCATTTTTATGGCTAAAATGGATCAAGAAATGATATATAGCGATGATTTTCAGTGGATAAGAGGCCAAAAAGACCAAATTGGTGTGCTATTTAAATAACCACCACAATCTGTGATTTTAACCTCACTCGTCTTATGGAGGACCAAGTGCTTGGCTCGCTTCAAGGGGCACGACTCAAGAAAAAATCAAAAAAATAAACAAGCACAAAGACCAGTGAAGTTGTCCCGCCGTCGGCCACCTCCCCCGGGTTAGAACTCGAGCAGACTAGACAGGAGAATCTCAAGCTACAACTCGAGATCATAAAGGCACTAGTGGAATTGGCCAAATTGGCCTCCACGAAAGCAGAAACTGGCGGCGCCCAACAACAGATCTCGCCAGATAATCTGCACGCAAGCCCTGATCTCCCACTCACGAACATTCTCGCAGCCTCCACACCACTGAATACTGCTCGCGCCAGTTTTCCATCTTTGGAGACCCTTCGCACACGCCAGAAAGCTTCATCGACTTTACCCAACCAGTACGTTTTCTCCAGTAAAGGTACGTTGGAATACGATCAACTATCTATGAGTGAGTTCGTTAGTGGCTTTTTAGACACAGCCAGAGCTCCCCAGATCCAGCTTGCTCGGCCATTTACAATTGCTCATGGATAAAGCATCCACATACTCCTGGAACAGTGTCCGCAATTCTCACTTATCTATTCATAACGCCATCCGAAGCAAGCGTATGTTATGGTCCGACAACGGCGAAATTAGGGAGCGCGCCCACACATTCTTCACGCACTTAGATCGTAAAGCTCCGGGCACCGCCTCACCTACTATAGCTTTCACCCGTCCCCCAAGAGCGAGGTCAACTACGAAATCGTGCGAGACTTGGAATTACACTGGCGAATGCTATTGTGACACCACCCAAGCCAGTTACAAGGATCACCACCGCTGCCGCGTTTGCGACAGTGCGGAGCACCCCATGCTTCATTGTAAAAAGCGCAAATATCCCATCCCCACACTAATCACAGGAAGAAAGAACACCAAACAGTCGTCGGAATGACAGATCATCCCTGTTTCCTTGGCCGTTGCAGTTCGCGCCCACAGCCGAGGAGTCCCTAATTTTAGAGGGGCGCGACTCCCGGTTTCTTCGCAGTTTAATTTGCCCGCATGGGAATCCTATCTTACAACGTATGACGATAACATTGTTGTAGACTTCCTCAATTTCGGTTGGCCTATTAACTGCGATACTTCAGTGCTACCGAAATCTACGTTAAAAAATCATGGATCGGCAACAGGAGCAGACGGCGAACACATCTTGAACTCGTACATTTCTAAGGAATTATCTTATCATTCAGTATGTGGGCCTTATCGATGCAACCCTTTCAATACGGATTGCGTGATCTCACCATTGCAGTGCGTCCCTAAGCGAGATTCGAGTGAGCCTCGTATTGTACACGATCTCAGTTTTCCTCCGGATGCCTCTGTAAATTCTCGCATCCCATCAGACAGCTTTCTTAACGAACCTTACAAATTACGATTACCAGGAATAGACCGCCTCGTCAGTTTCGTAAACCATCTTGGCCGCGGCTGCCATGTTTTAAAGAAAGACCTCAAACGGGCATATCGCCAAATTCCTGTGGATCCGGCCGATTATCATCTCCTCGGCATGTGTATGGATGGTTTATTTTATTTTCATACGGCTTTTCCTTTTCGTCTGCGTTCTGCTACTATTTTCAGTGGATAAGAGGCCAAAAACACCAAATTGGTGTGCTATTTAAATAACCACCACAATCTGTGATTTTAACCACAGTACTTTTTTGTCCCAGAAACTACTCAAAAATCTTTGGATTTGGGTCAAAATTTGACAACCATTTCACGTTTTTCTGTTTTGGATTGTCTCTTATTAGAACGGATGAAGACATGATATTTGGGAATGAGTTAGAGTGGGTACAAGGCCAAGAAGACCATTTATGAGGATTTCGAGTTTTCGGCCATTTTCTTAAGGGGTAAGATTATGGTTTTGGGTCAAAAATTGGAAAAATTGGAAAATTTTTTCTTGCCTTGTGTATGGCTAAAGTGCATCATGAAATAATATATATCTGTGATTTTAACCACGGTACGTATTTCTTCCAAAAAAACTACTAAAAAATCTCTGGATTTGGGTCAAAATTTTGGGTCAAAATTTGCATACGAGGCCAAAAACACTAAATTGGTGTGCTATTTAAATAACCATCAAAATCTGTGATTTCAACCACCTTACTTTTTTGTCCCCAAAAACTACCCAAAAAGCTTTGGATTTCGGTCACAGTTTGACAAACTTTTCAAGTTTTTTCTCTTTTGGTTTGTGTCTGGTCAGAACGGACGAAGACATGATAATAGGGGATGATTTAAAGTGGGTACAAGGCCAAGAAGACCATTTATGAGGATTTCGAATTTTTCGCCATTGACGTAAGTGGTAAGCCTATGGTTTAGGATCAAAAATTGGAAAATTTCTAAAATTTTTTCTTTGCTTGTTTATTGCTAAAATGCATCAAGAAATTATATAAAGCGATGATTTTGAGTGGATACGAGGCCAAAAACACCAAATTGGTGTGCTATTTAAATAACCAACAAATCTGTGATTTTAACCACGGTACTTTTTTGTCCCGAAAAACTACTCAAACATCTTTGGATTTGGGTCAAAATTTGACAACCTTTTTCTAGTTTTTTCTGTTTTGGCTTGTGTCTGGTTAGAACACACAGATGGTGGTTAAAATCACAGATTTTGGTGGTTATTTAATTAGCACACAAATTTGGTGTTTTTGGCTTCGTATTCACTCAGACTCATCGCTATATATCATTTCTCGATGCATTTTAACCATAAACAAGCCAAGAAAACATTTTCAAATTTTTCCCATTTTGGAACCCAAAACCATAGGCTTACCCCTAAAGAAAATGGCCGAAAACTCGAAATTCTCATAGATGATCTGAAATGATTTTGACTGGATACGACACGAAGAACATCAAATTGGTGTGCTATTTATATAACCACCAAAATCTGTGATTTTAACTACGGTACTCTTTTGTCGCAATAAACTACTCAAAAAAATATTTGGATTTGGATCAAATTTTGACAACCATTTCAAGGTTTTTCTGTTTTGGTTTGTGTCTGGTTAGTACGGATGAAGTCATGATATTTGGGCATGATTTAGAGTGGGTACAAGGCCAAGAAGATCATCTATGAGAATTTCGAGTTTTCGGCCATTTTCTTTAGGGGTAAACCTATGGTTTTGGGTCAAAAATTGGAACACTTTAAAAATTGTTCCTTGGCTTGTTTATGGCTAAAATGCATCAAGAAATGACCACCAAAATCTGTGATAACCATAACCACCAAAATCTGTGATTTTAACCACGGTATTTTTTTGTCCCGAAAAACTACTCACAAATCTTTTGATTTGGGTCAAAATTTGACAACCTTTTCAAGTCTTTTCTGTTTTGGTGTGTGTCTGGTGAGAACGGATGAAGACATGATATTTGGGTATGATTTAGAGTGGTTTCAAAGCCAAGAAGACCATCGATGAGCATTTCGAACTTTCGGCCATTTTCTTTAGGGGTAAGCGTATGGTTTTGGGTCAAAAATTGGAAAAAGTTGAAAATTTTTTCTTGGCTTATTTATGGTTAAAATGCATCAAGAAATGATATATAGCGATGATTTTGATTGGATACGAGGTCTAAAACACCAAATTGGTGTGCTATTTAAATAACCAACAAAATCTGTGATTTTAGCCACGGTAATTTTTTTGTCCCAAAAAACTACTCAAAAATCTTTGGATATGGGTCCAATTTTGACAACCTATTCAAGTTTTTTCTGTTTTGGTGTGTGTCTGGTTAGCACGGATGAAGACATGATATTTGGGGATTATTTAGAGTGGGTACAAGGCCATGAAGACCATTTATGAGCATTTCGAGTTTTTGGCCACTTTCTTAAGGGGTACGCGTATGGTTTTGGGTCAGAAATTTGAAAAATTTAAAACTTGTTTCTTGGCTTGTTTATGGCTAAAATGCATCAAGAAATGATCTATAACGATCATTTTCAGGGGATAAAAGGCCAAAAACACCAAATTGGTGTGCTATTTAAATAACCACCAAAATCTGTGATTTTAGCCACGGTAATTTTTTTGTCCCAAAAAACTACTCAAAAATCTTTGGATTTGGGTCAAAATATTGACAACCTATTCAAGTTTTTTCTGTTTTCGTTTGTGCCAGAATCTGTGTTTTTAACCACGCTACTTTTCTGTCCCAAAAAACTACTCGAAAACATTTGGATATGGGTCCAATTTTGACAACCTATTCAAGTTTTTTCTGTTTTGGTTTGTGTCTGGTTAGCACGGATGAAGACATGATATTTGGTGATGATTTAGAGTGGGTACAAGGCCATGAAGACCATTTATGAGCATTTCGAGTTTTTGGCCACTTTCTTAAGGGGTAAGCCTATGGGTTTGGGTCAAAAAGTGGAAAATTTATGAAAATTGTTTCTCGGCTTGTTTATGGCTAAATTAGATCAAGAAATGATAGATAGCGATGATTTTGAATGGATACGTGGCCAAAAACACCATATTGGTGTACTATTTAAATAACCACCAAAATCTGTGATTTCAACCACGGTACCTTTTAGTGCGAAAAAACTACTCAACCTTTTCAAGTTTTTTTCTGTTTTGGTTTCTGTTTGGTTAGAACTGTTGAAGACATGATATTTGGGGATTATTTAGAGTAGGTACAAGGCCACGAAGACCATTTATGAGCATTTCCAGTTTTTTTGCCATTTTCTTAATTTTCTTTTGGCTTGTTTATGGTTAAAATGCATCAAGAGAGACATCAAGAGACCATTTATGAGGATTTTAAGTTGTTGATGATTTTGATTGGATACGAGAGCAAAAACACCAAATTGGTGTGCTATTTATATAACCACCAAAATCTGTGATTTTAACCACGGTACTTTTTTGTCGCAGAAAACTACTCGAAAACATTTGGATATGGGTCCAATTTTGACAACCTATTCAAGTTTTTTCTGTTTTGGTTTGTGTCTGGTTAGCACGGATGAAGACATGATATTTGGGGATGATTTAGAGTGGGCACAAGGCCATGAAGACCATTTATGAGCATTTCGAGTTTTTGGCCACTTTCTTAAGGGGTAAGCCTATGGGTTTGGGTCAAAAAGTGGAAAAATTTGAAAATTGTTTCTCGGCTTGTTTATGGCTAAATTAGATCAAGAAATGATAGATAGCGATGATTTTGAATGGATACGTGGCCAAAAACACCATATCGGTGTGCTATTTAAATAACCACCAAAATCTGTGATTTCAACCACGGTACCTTTTAGTGCGAAAAAACTACTCAACCTTTTGCTATTTAAATAACCACCAAAATCTGTGATTTTAGCCACGGTAATTTTTTTGTCCCAAAAAACTACTCAAAAATCTTTGGATTTGGGTCAAAATATTGACAACCTATTCACGTTTTTTCTGTTTTCGTTTGTGCCAAAATCTGTGTTTTTAACCACGCTACTTTTCTGTCCCAAAAAACTACTCGAAAACATTTGGATATGGGTCCAATTTTGACAACCTATTCAAGTTTTTTCTGTTTTGGTTTGTGTCTGGTTAGCACGGATGAAGACATGATATTTGGTGATGATTTAGAGTGGGTACAAGGCCATGAAGACCATTTATGAGCATTTCGAGTTTTTGGCCACTTTCTTAAGGGGTAAGCCTATGGGTTTGGGTCAAAAAGTGGAAAATTTATGAAAATTGTTTCTCGGCTTGTTTATGGCTAAATTAGATCAAGAAATGATAGATAGCGATGATTTTGAATGGATACGTGGCCAAAAACACCATATTGGTGTACTATTTAAATAACCACCAAAATCTGTGATTTCAACCACGGTACCTTTTAGTGCGAAAAAACTACTCAACCTTTTCAAGTTTTTTTCTGTTTTGGTTTCTGTTTGGTTAGAACTGTTGAAGACATGATATTTGGGGATTATTTAGAGTAGGTACAAGGCCACGAAGACCATTTATGAGCATTTCCAGTTTTTTTGCCATTTTCTTAATTTTCTTTTGGCTTGTTTATGGTTAAAATGCATCAAGAGAGACATCAAGAGACCATTTATGAGGATTTTAAGTTGTTGATGATTTTGATTGGATACGAGAGCAAAAACACCAAATTGGTGTGCTATTTATATAACCACCAAAATCTGTGATTTTAACCACGGTACTTTTTTGTCGCAGAAAACTACTCGAAAACATTTGGATATGGGTCCAATTTTGACAACCTATTCAAGTTTTTTCTGTTTTGGTTTGTGTCTGGTTAGCACGGATGAAGACATGATATTTGGGGATGATTTAGAGTGGGCACAAGGCCATGAAGACCATTTATGAGCATTTCGAGTTTTTGGCCACTTTCTTAAGGGGTAAGCCTATGGGTTTGGGTCAAAAAGTGGAAAAATTTGAAAATTGTTTCTCGGCTTGTTTATGGCTAAATTAGATCAAGAAATGATAGATAGCGATGATTTTGAATGGATACGTGGCCAAAAACACCATATCGGTGTGCTATTTAAATAACCACCAAAATCTGTGATTTCAACCACGGTACCTTTTAGTGCGAAAAAACTACTCAACCTTTTGCTATTTAAATAACCACCAAAATCTGTGATTTTAGCCACGGTAATTTTTTTGTCCCAAAAAACTACTCAAAAATCTTTGGATTTGGGTCAAAATATTGACAACCTATTCAAGTTTTTTCTGTTTTCGTTTGTGCCAAAATCTGTGTTTTTAACCACGCTACTTTTCTGTCCCAAAAAACTACTCGAAAACATTTGGATATGGGTCCAATTTTGACAACCTATTCAAGTTTTTTCTGTTTTGGTTTGTGTCTGGTTAGCACGGATGAAGACATGATATTTGGTGATGATTTAGAGTGGGTACAAGGCCATGAAGACCATTTATGAGCATTTCGAGTTTTTGGCCACTTTCTTAAGGGGTAAGCCTATGGGTTTGGGTCAAAAAGTGGAAAATTTATGAAAATTGTTTCTCGGCTTGTTTATGGCTAAATTAGATCAAGAAATGATAGATAGCGATGATTTTGAATGGATACGTGGCCAAAAACACCATATTGGTGTGCTATTTAAATAACCACCAAAATCTGTGATTTCAACCACGGTACCTTTTAGTGCGAAAAAACTACTCAACCTTTTCAAGTTTTTTTCTGTTTTGGTTTCTGTTTGGTTAGAACTGTTGAAGACATGATATTTGGGGATTATTTAGAGTAGGTACAAGGCCACGAAGACCATTTATGAGCATTTCCAGTTTTTTTGCCATTTTCTTAATTTTCTTTTGGCTTGTTTATGGTTAAAATGCATCAAGAGAGACATCAAGAGACCATTTATGAGGATTTTAAGTTGTTGATGATTTTGATTGGATACGAGAGCAAAAACACCAAATTGGTGTGCTATTTATATAACCACCAAAATCTGTGATTTTAACCACGGTACTTTTTTGTCGCAGAAAACTACTCAAAAATCGTTGGATTTGGGTCAAAATTTGACAACCTTTTCAAGTTTTTTTCTGTTTTGGTTTGTGTCTGGTTAGAACGGATAAAGACATAATATTTGGAGATGATTGAGAGTGGGTTAGGGAAGAGAGGACCATTTATGAGGATTTCGAGTTTTAGGCCATTTTCTTAAAGGGTAAGCCTATGGTTTTGGGTCAAAAATTGCAAATATTGGAGAATCGTTTCTTGGCTTGTTTATGGCTAAGATGCATCAAGAAATAATATAAGGCGATGATTTTGATTTGATATGAGGCCATAAAAAACCAAATTGGTGTGCTATTTAAATAACCACCAAAATCTGTGATTTTAGCCATGGTAATTTTTTGTCCCAAAAAACTACTCAAAAATCTTTGGATTTGGGTCAAAATATTGACAACCTATTCAAGTTTTTTCTGTTTTCGTTTGTGCCAAAATCTGTGTTTTTAACCACGCTACTTTTCTGTCCCAAAAAACTACTCGAAAACATTTGGATATGGGTCCAATTTTGACAACCTATTCAAGTTTTTTCTGTTTTGGTTTGTGTCTGGTTAGCACGGATGAAGACATGATATTTGGTGATGATTTAGAGTGGGTACAAGGCCATGAAGACCATTTATGAGCATTTCGAGTTTTTGGCCACTTTCTTAAGGGGTAAGCCTATGGGTTTGGGTCAAAAAGTGGAAAATTTATGAAAATTGTTTCTCGGCTTGTTTATGGCTAAATTAGATCAAGAAATGATAGATAGCGATGATTTTGAATGGATACGTGGCCAAAAACACCATATTGGTGTGCTATTTAAATAACCACCAAAATCTGTGATTTCAACCACGGTACCTTTTAGTGCGAAAAAACTACTCAACCTTTTCAAGTTTTTTTCTGTTTTGGTTTCTGTTTGGTTAGAACTGTTGAAGACATGATATTTGGGGATTATTTAGAGTAGGTACAAGGCCACGAAGACCATTTATGAGCATTTCCAGTTTTTTTGCCATTTTCTTAATTTTCTTTTGGCTTGTTTATGGTTAAAATGCATCAAGAGAGACATCAAGAGACCATTTATGAGGATTTTAAGTTGTTGATGATTTTGATTGGATACGAGAGCAAAAACACCAAATTGGTGTGCTATTTATATAACCACCAAAATCTGTGATTTTAACCACGGTACTTTTTTGTCGCAGAAAACTACTCGAAAACATTTGGATATGGGTCCAATTTTGACAACCTATTCAAGTTTTTTCTGTTTTGGTTTGTGTCTGGTTAGCACGGATGAAGACATGATATTTGGGGATGATTTAGAGTGGGCACAAGGCCATGAAGACCATTTATGAGCATTTCGAGTTTTTGGCCACTTTCTTAAGGGTAAGCCTATGGGTTTGGGTCAAAAAGTGGAAAAATTTGAAAATTGTTTCTCGGCTTGTTTATGGCTAAATTAGATCAAGAAATGATAGATAGCGATGATTTTGAATGGATACGTGGCCAAAAACACCATATCGGTGTGCTATTTAAATAACCACCAAAATCTGTGATTTCAACCACGGTACCTTTTAGTGCGAAAAAACTACTCAACCTTTTGCTATTTAAATAACCACCAAAATCTGTGATTTTAGCCACGGTAATTTTTTTGTCCCAAAAAACTACTCAAAAATCTTTGGATTTGGGTCAAAATATTGACAACCTATTCAAGTTTTTTCTGTTTTCGTTTGTGCCAAAATCTGTGTTTTTAACCACGCTACTTTTCTGTCCCAAAAAACTACTCGAAAACATTTGGATATGGGTCCAATTTTGACAACCTATTCAAGTTTTTTCTGTTTTGGTTTGTGTCTGGTTAGCACGGATGAAGACATGATATTTGGTGATGATTTAGAGTGGGTACAAGGCCATGAAGACAATTTATGAGCATTTCGAGTTTTTGGCCACTTTCTTAAGGGGTAAGCCTATGGGTTTGGGTCAAAAAGTGGAAAATTTATGAAAATTGTTTCTCGGCTTGTTTATGGCTAAATTAGATCAAGAAATGATAGATAGCGATGATTTTGAATGGATACGTGGCCAAAAACACCATATTGGTGTGCTATTTAAATAACCACCAAAATCTGTGATTTCAACCACGGTACCTTTTAGTGCGAAAAAACTACTCAACCTTTTCAAGTTTTTTTCTGTTTTGGTTTCTGTTTGGTTAGAACTGTTGAAGACATGATATTTGGGGATTATTTAGAGTAGGTACAAGGCCACGAAGACCATTTATGAGCATTTCCAGTTTTTTTGCCATTTTCTTAATTTTCTTTTGGCTTGTTTATGGTTAAAATGCATCAAGAGAGACATCAAGAGACCATTTATGAGGATTTTAAGTTGTTGATGATTTTGATTGGATACGAGAGCAAAAACACCAAATTGGTGTGCTATTTATATAACCACCAAAATCTGTGATTTTAACCACGGTACTTTTTTGTCGCAGAAAACTACTCAAAAATCGTTGGATTTGGGTCAAAATTTGACAACCTTTTCAAGTTTTTTTCTGTTTTGGTTTGTGTCTGGTTAGAACGGATAAAGACATAATATTTGGAGATGATTGAGAGTGGGTTAGGGGAAGAGAGGACCATTTATGAGGATTTCGAGTTTTAGGCCATTTTCTTAAAGGGTAAGCCTATGGTTTTGGGTCAAAAATTGCAAATATTGGAGAATCGTTTCTTGGCTTGTTTATGGCTAAGATGCATCAAGAAATAATATAAGGCGATGATTTTGATTTGATATGAGGCCATAAAAACCAAATTGGTGTGCTATTTAAATAACCACCAAAATCTGTGATTTTAGCCATGGTACTTTTTTGTTCCGAAAAACTACTAAAAAATCCTTGGATTTGGGTCAAATTTTCTCAACCTTTTGAAGTTTTTACTGGTTTGGTGTGTGTGTTAGAACGGATGAAGTCATGATATTTGGTGATGATTTAGAGTGGGTATAAGGCCAACAAGAACATTTATGAGCATTTCCAGTTTTTGGCCATTTTCTTAAGTGGTAAGCCTATGGTTTTGGGTCAAAAATTGGAAAAATTGGAAAATTGTTTCTTGGCTTGTTAATGTTTAAAATGCATCAAGAAAATATATATAGCGATTATTTTAAGTGCATACGAGGCCAAAATTGCCAAATTGGTGTGCTATTTAAATAACCACCAAAATCTGTGATTTTAGCCACGGTACTTTTTTGTTGCGAAAAACTACTCAAAAATCTTTGGATTTGGGTCAGAATTTCTCAACCTTTTAAAGTTGTTTTCTGGTTTGGTGTGTGTCTGGTTAGAACGGATGAAGTCATGATATTTGGTGACAGGAGCCGATTACTAATGCCACCAAAAGAGTTGCAAACACTTTGAGTATTTGTTGACTGCAACCGCCTCGATCACATTCAAAGGAATTGTATCCCCATATTGATTCTTAATGAGCAATGTTGAAACAGAATTTGCTCTAGTTTTGCCCCTTGTAAATATAATTATGAAGGAGAGTAAGTTTTGTGCCCTACTACATATGTAGGCTGAATGTTGTTGATAAGAACATTGGCCTCTCTTCTTACATTCACACTGAAATAAGATGACTGAGTATAATGGCAATTTGAGTTTCTGTTTCTATTGTAAATAAGGAAAGTCTTGCTGTGCAATTTAAAACAAGTATCCATTTATTAAATTCAAGGAAAGTTTGCACTCAACAGATTAGTGTTAGAGTAAGTATACATATGTACAGGTATAATATCACGACACATTATTAATTATTACATCTTGGGAGGACTCCATTGGATTTCCTCAAATAGAAATAAATTGCAAAAAAGAAGAGCCCTTATTCAGGGCATTAATTGGACAAGTGTAATTTAGTCAATAAACATTTAAGGAAGTAAAATATGATTTTCTCACCAGTCAACCTGGAAGGGTGGAAAAGATGGCTACAAAGAGATTGAAGGAGGGGTTTATCTTAGGGCGATGGTTCTAATCTGAACAAAAACTATATTTTAAACTTCCTGTCATTCTTAAGCTTCTCATACTTTAAAACACAAACACATCAGGGATTAAGCAATAATTTTGGACTTAGATACATTATGCCTATTACTGTATTCTTTTTTCCTATGTGCTTAAAGTGTATAGTTCACAGGGTTGGCTAATTGGCTCCCTGTCTAGATTGTTACTATAAAAAAATAAAAACATCAAAATGGAATCACAACAGGAATGCATTCTTATTCTAAAAATAATAAAAATATTGACCTCTTAGGAAAATTGTCAGTATCACAAGGAAAATTCAAATATAACTGATGGAAACCGGTCGCTTCGATACAACCTCAGTATCACAGAATTACACACAAACATTATACCTCAACTGAGTCTTGCATGATTCGAAACGACGTGAAACTTTGACACTGCGGCAGAAATGCTAAAATTCTACTTGCGTTTTGTGGCTAATGCGTACGCTTTTAAGCGAGGTCTGAGCATCTCATCAGCGTCAACCACCTTATTTTGATCTTTCAGTTCCCTTTCAATCCTTGCATTCATAAATTCGTTGATTCGAGTATTTGCCAGTTTTGACACCAAGGCTTTGAATAGACCAACCATTATTTCCGTGTCAGTGTCTTCCAAGTTCGTAAGGGAAACGACGAGCAAACGAAAGTCCATTTCAAGGGTTTCATTGTTTAGAACTGCGTTCTGACACATGCTTAAAAACTTTGATGGGTATCGACGAAGGTTACTGTCCGTTGCAAATTCCCGCACTTCGTTATCAACAGATCGCAGAAACGTGATCATCTCAGCTCTGGGAAACACCAGATTCCCCTCATCAAGATTTTTCAGACTTGCGGAAAGGGCCGATTTATCCTTCATGACGAGTTGCTGTAAAATTTCCAACTCCTGCTCCATAACCGGTTTCCGCTGTTTTGACAAATCTCCCCGTCCTTTTTATCCGGCAAGAGTCTCCTTCCGCAGTTTAATCATACGCTGCAGAGCCGCTCCACAATACCGATACAAAGTATCGTCCGATTCTTTTGATAGTTGACATCTTCTTCCATTGATACCTTCACCAGCCGTTTCGCTTTCCGTCTTTCTTAGGCGTACATGTTCATGTATGATCGAATAGACCAACTCGTGAATAACACTCACAACACAATGAACATCATCTCGAGAGTTCGTGTGTAAATTCGCCAATAATCTTTCTAAAATCATTCGCTCCTGTGTAGGTTTTCCGGGATGAAAATTAGCCAAGAATTTCATCCAGGACACTGAGAAAGCCGCTTTTTTGTACTTGTCTTTACTGTCGAAAGCTTCTTTGGCTAAAGTTGAAAATTTCCGGCAAAATCCAGCGATCAACAGTTCAAACAACTGCTTCTGAGCGACGCCTAAGATATGTTCCACAACCTTTATCCGCTCAGGCTCCAATTTTATTCGTGGATCGTCCTTAAGGGTTGCCCTTACTTCGGTTTCTACTTTATTGGATTCTTCCGAACTAAAAATCCAAGAGACCAGCGTTTCCATTTCTTCATCCTTAAGCGTTGCATCTTCACCTTTCTTTGTACGGGTTCCAGTCCGCGTGGATTTTGCTGCCGAAGAGCCGCTCCGTTTGGGTTTTCGCTTTTGTCGGCTTAAAGAAGCCGAAGGAGTTTCCTCATTTGATTCTCCTTCCTCCCTGCTATCAGAAGATGTTATTGAGTCGCTAGAAAGCACGTAACTTGCCGAACTATCATCAGATGACTCCGATAAATTTTTCCCCACGCTTTCCGCCATTGTTCTTCAGAGCACGAAAAGCATATGTAAATGAGCATTACTAAGCTGCGCTCTGATTGGTTATTACGCACAACGCATTAGGGCGTGACAAATTTTCCGCGGGAAAGCCTGTTCTAAAAATAATTCTTCGTCGGAAAGGGTTGACTCCAAGGGCTTGTATGGGAGATTGAGGCTCCGGGTAATAGGCTCCTGTTGGTGATGATTTAGAGTGGGTACAAGGCCAAGAAGAACATTAATTTATGAGCATTTTCAGTTTTTTCCCATTTTTTAAAGTGGTAAGCCTATCGTTTTGGTTCAAAAATTGGAAAAATTGGAAAATTGTTTCTTGGCTTGTTTATGTTTAAAATGCATCAAGGAAATATATATAGCGATGATTTTAAGTGCATACAAGGCCAAAAATACCAAATTGGTGTGCTATTTAAATAGCCACCATAATCTCTGATTTTAACCATGGTACTTTTTTCCCTCAAAAAACTACTCAAAAATATTTGAATTTCGGTCAAAATTTGACAACCTTTTCAAGTGTTTTCTGGTATGGTTTGCGTCTGGTTAGAACGGATGAAGTCATGATATTTGGTGATGACTTAGAATGGGTACAAGGCCAAGAAGAACATTTATGAGCATTTCCAGTTTTTGGCCGTTTTCTTAAGGGGTAAGCCTATGGTTTTGGGTGAAAAATTGGAAACTTGTTTCTTGGCTTGATTGTGGCTAAAATGCATCAAGAAATGATATATAGGGATGATTTTGAGTGCATACGAGGCCAAAAACACCAAATTGGTGTGCTGTTGAAATAACCACCAAAATCTGTGATTTTATCCACGGTACTTTTTTCTCCCAAAAAACTACTGAAAAATCTTTGGATTTGGGTCAAAATTTGACAAGCTTTTCAAGTCTTTTCTGTTTTGGTGTGTGTCTGGTGAGAACGGATGAAGACATGATATTTGGGTATTATTTAGAGTGGGTACAAGGCCAAGAAGACCATTTGTGAGCATTTCGAGGTTTTGGCGAGTTTCTTAAAGGGTAAGCGTATGGTTTTGAGTCAAAAATTGGAAAAATTTAAAACTTGTTTCTTGGCTTGTTTATGGCTAAAATGCATCAAGAAATGATCTATAGCGACATTTTCAGGGGATACAAGGCCAAAAACACCAAATTTGTGTGCTATTTAAATAACCACCAAAATCTGTGATTTTAGCCACGGTAATTTTTTTGTCCCAAAAAACTACTCGAAAACATTTGGATATGGGTCCAATTTTGACAACCTATTCAAGTTTTTTCTGTTTTGGTTTGTGTCTGGTTAGCACGGATGAAGACATGATATTTGGGAATGATTTAGAGTGGGTACAAGGCCATGGAGACCATTTATGAGCATTTCGAGTTTTTGGCCACTTTCTTAAGGGTATCTGGGTTTGGGTCAAAAAGTGGAAAAATTTGAAAATTGTTTCTCGGCTTGTTTATGGCTAAATTAGATCAAGAAATGATAGATAGCGAGGATTTTGAGTGGATACGTGGCCAAAAACACCAAATTGGTGTGCTATTTAAATAACCACCCAAATCTGTGATTTCAACCACGGTTCCTTTTAGTGCGAAAAAACTACTCAACCTTTTCAAGTTTTTTTTCTGTTTTGGTTTCGTTTTGGTTAGAAGTGTTGAAGACATGATATTTGGGGATTATTTAGAGTGGGTACAAGGCCACGAAGACCATTTATGAGCATTTCCAGTTTTTTTGCCATTTTCTTAATTTTCTCTTGGCTTGTTTATGGTTAAAATGCATCAAGAAATGATAAATAGCGATCATTTTGAATGGATACAAGACCAAAAACACCAAATTGGTGTGCTATTTAAATAACCACCAAAATCTGCGATTTTAACCGCGGTACCTTTTTTTCCCGAAAAACTTCTATAAAATCTTTCGATTTGGGTCAAAATCTGACAACCATTTCAAGTTTTTTCCGTTTGGTTTGTGTCTGGTGAGAACGGATGAAGTCATTCTATTTGGGGATTATTTAGAGTGGTTAGAAGGCCAAGAAGACCATTTATGAGGATTTCGATTTCGCCTATGGTTTTGGGGCAAAAATGGAAAAAAATTGGAAACTTGTTTCTTGGCTTGTTTATGGCTAAAATGCATCAAGAAATGATATATAGCGATGGTTTTGATTGGATACGCGGCGAAAAAGACCAAATTGGTGTGCTATTTCAATAACCACCAAAATATGTGATTTTAACTACGGTTCTTTTTTGTCCCAAAAAAGTACTCGAAAATCTTTGTATTTGGGTCAAAATTTCAAAACCTTTTCAAGGTTTTTCTGTTGTGGTTTGTGTATGGTTAGAACGGATGAAGTCATGATATTTGGGGATGATTTAGAGTAGGTACAAGGCCAAGAAGACCATTTATGAGGATTTCGAGATTTTGGCCATTTTCTCAAGGGGTAAGCCTATGGTTTTGGGTCAAAAATTGAAAAAATTGCAAAATTGTTTCTTGGCTTGTTTATGGCTAAAATGCATCAAGAAATGATATATAGCGACGAGTTTGATTGGATACGAGACCAAAAACACCAAATTGGTGTGCTATTTATATAACCACCAAAATCTGTGATTTTAACCACGGTACTTTTTTGTCGAAAATAACTAGTCAAAAATCGTTGGATTTGGGTCAAAATTTTACAACCATTTCAAGTTTTTTTCTGTTTTGGTTTATGTTCTGTTAGAACGGATAAATACATAATATTTGGAGATTATTGAGAGTGGGTAAAAGAAAGAGAGGACGATTTATGAGGATTTCGAGTTTTAGGCCATTTCTTAAAGGGTAAGCCTATGGTTTTGGGTCAAAAATTGAAAAAATTGGAAAATTGTTTCTTGGTTTGTTTATGGCTAAAATGCATCAAGAGATTTTATGTAGGGATGATTTTGATTGGATACGAGGCCAAAAAAACCAAATTGGTGTGCTATTTAAACAACCACCAAAATCTGTTATTTTAACCACGGTAAATTTTTTTCCCGAAAAACTACTCAAAAAATTTTGGATTGGGGTCAAAGTTTTACAACCTTTTCATGTTTTTTCTGGTTTGGTTTGTGTCTTGTTAGAAATGTTGAAGACATGATATTTGGGGATTATTTAGAGTGGGTAGAAGGCCAGGTAGACCAATTATGAAGATTTCGAGTCTTTGGCCATTTTCTTAAGGGGTAAGCCTACGGTTTTGGGTCAAAAATTGGAAAAATTGGAAAATTGTTTCTTCGCTTGTTTCCTCGCTTGTTTATGGCTGAAATGCATCAAGAAACTATATATAGCGATGATTTTGAGTGCATACGAGGCCAAAATCTCCAAATTCGTGTGCTATTTAAATAACAACCAAAATCTGTGATTTTAACCACGGCACTTTTTTTCCCAAAAAAACTGCTAAATAATCTTTGGATTTGGGTCAACATTTGACAATCTTTTCAAGGTTTTTTCTGTTTTGGTCTGGGTATACATGCATACATACATAGAATGGATGAGGTCATGATATTAGGGGATGATTTAGAGTGGGTACAAGGCCAAGAAGACCATTTATGAGCATTTCGAGTTTTTGGCCATTTTCTTAAGGGGTAAGCCTATGGTTTTGGGTCAAAAATTGTAAAAATTGGAAAATTGTTTCTTCGCTTGTTTAAGTCTAAAATGCATCAAGAAAATATATATAGCGATGATTTTAAGTGAATACGAGGCCAAAAACACCAAATTGGTGTGCTATTTGAATAACCACCAAATCTGTGATTTTAACCATGGTACTTTTTTTCTCAAAAAACTGCTCAAAAATCTTTCGATTTAGGTCAAAATTTGACAACCTTTTTAAGTGTTTCCTGGTTTGGTTTGTGTCTGGTTAGAACGGATGAAGTCATGATATTTGGTTATGATTTAGAGTGGGTACGAGGCCAACAACAACATTTTTGAGCATTTCAAGTTTTTGGCCATTTTCTTGAGGGGTAAGCCTATGGTTTTGGGTCAAAAATTGGAAAAATTGGAAAATTGTTTCTTGGCTTGATTATGGCTAAAATGCATCAAGAAATGATATAAGACGATGATTTTGATTGGATACGGGGCCATAAACACGAAATTGGTGTGCTATATAAATAAGCACAAAAATTTGTGATTTTAGCCACGGTAATTTTTTGTGTGGTAAAACTACTCAAAAATCTTTGGATTTGGGTCAAAATTTGACGACCTTTTGAAGTTGTTTCTGTTTTGGTTTGGGTCGGGTTAGAATGGATAAGGTCATGATATTAGGGGATGACTTAGAGTGGGTACAAGGCCAAGAAGACCATTTATGAGGATTTCGAGTTCTTGGCCATTTTCTAAAGGGGTAAGCCTATGGTTTTGGGTCAAAACTTACAAAAAATCGAGACTCGTTTCCTGGCTTGTTTATGGCTAAGATGCATCATGATATGATACCAGGCGATGATTTTGATTGGATATTAGGCCATAAACATCAAATTGGGGTGCTATATAAATAACCACCAAAATCTGTGATTTTAGCCACGGTACTTTTTTGTTCCGAAAAACCACTCAAAAATCTTTGGATTTGGGTCAGAATTTCTCAATCTTTTCAAGTTTTTTCTGGTTTGGTTTGTGTCTGGTTAGAACGGATGAATTCATGATATTTGGTGATGATTTAAAGTGCGTACAAGGCCAAGAAGACCATTTATGAGCATTTCGAGTTTTTGGCCATTTTCTTAAGGGGTAAGCCTATGGTTTTGGGTCAAAAATTGGAAAAATTGGAAAATTGTTTCTTGGCTTGATTATGGCTAAAATGCATCAAGAAATGATATAAGGCGATTATTTTGATTGGATACGGGGCCATAAACACGAAATTGGTGTGCTATATAAATAACCACCAAAATCTGTGATTTTAGCCACGGTAATTTTTTGTGTGGTAAAACTACTCAAAAATCTTTGGATTTGGGTCAAAATTTGACGACCTTTTGAAGTTGTTTCTGTTTTGGTTTGGGTCGGGTTAGAATGGATGAGGTCATGATATTAGGGGATGACTTAGAGTGGGTACAAGGCCAAGAAGACCATTTATGAGGATTTCGAGTTCGTGGCCATTTTCTAAAGGGGTAAGCCTATGGTTTTGGGTCAAAAATTACAAAAAATCGAGACTCGTTTCCTGGCTTGTTTATGGCTAAGATGCATCATGATATGATACCAGGCGATGATTTTGATTGGATATTAGGCCATAAACATCAAATTGGGGTGCTATATAAATAACCACCAAAATCTGTGATTTTAACCACGGTACTTTTTTGTTCCGAAAAACCACTCAAAAATCTTTGGATTTGGGTCAGAATTTCTCAATCTTTTCAAGATTTTTCTGGTTTGGTTTGTGTCTGGTTAGAACGGATGAATTCATGATATTTGGTGATGATTTAAAGTGCGTACAAGGCCAAGAAGACCATTTATGAGCATTTCGAGTTTTTGGCCATTTTCTTAAGGGGTAAGCCTATGGTTTTGGGTCAAAAATTGTAAAAATTGGAAAATTGTTTCTTCGCTTGTTTAAGTCTAAAATGCATCAAGAAAATATATATAGCGATGATTTTAAGTGAATACGAGGCCAAAAACACCAAATTGGTGTGCTATTTGAATAACCACCAAATCTGTGATTTTAACCATGGTACTTTTTTTTCTCAAAAAACTGCTCAAAAATCTTTCGATTTAGGTCAAAATTTGACAACCTTTTTAAGTGTTTCCTGGTTTGGTTTGTGTCTGGTTAGAACGGATGAAGTCATGATATTTGGTTATGATTTAGAGTGGGTACGAGGCCAACAACAACATTTTTGAGCATTTCAAGTTTTTGGCCATTTTCTTGAGGGGTAAGCCTATGGTTTTGGGTCAAAAATTGGAAAAATTGGAAAATTGTTTCTTGGCTTGATTATGGCTAAAATGCATCAAGAAATGATATAAGACGATGATTTTGATTGGATACGGGGCCATAAACACGAAATTGGTGTGCTATATAAATAAGCACAAAAATTTGTGATTTTAGCCACGGTAATTTTTTGTGTGGTAAAACTACTCAAAAATCTTTGGATTTGGGTCAAAATTTGACGACCTTTTGAAGTTGTTTCTGTTTTGGTTTGGGTCGGGTTAGAATGGATAAGGTCATGATATTAGGGGATGACTTAGAGTGGGTACAAGGCCAAGAAGACCATTTATGAGGATTTCGAGTTCTTGGCCATTTTCTAAAGGGGTAAGCCTATGGTTTTGGGTCAAAACTTACAAAAAATCGAGACTCGTTTCCTGGCTTGTTTATGGCTAAGATGCATCATGATATGATACCAGGCGATGATTTTGATTGGATATTAGGCCATAAACATCAAATTGGGGTGCTATATAAATAACCACCAAAATCTGTGATTTTAGCCACGGTACTTTTTTGTTCCGAAAAACCACTCAAAAATCTTTGGATTTGGGTCAGAATTTCTCAATCTTTTCAAGTTTTTTCTGGTTTGGTTTGTGTCTGGTTAGAACGGATGAATTCATGATATTTGGTGATGATTTAAAGTGCGTACAAGGCCAAGAAGACCATTTATGAGCATTTCGAGTTTTTGGCCATTTTCTTAAGGGGTAAGCCTATGGTTTTGGGTCAAAAATTGGAAAAATTGGAAAATTGTTTCTTGGCTTGATTATGGCTAAAATGCATCAAGAAATGATATAAGGCGATTATTTTGATTGGATACGGGGCCATAAACACGAAATTGGTGTGCTATATAAATAACCACCAAAATCTGTGATTTTAGCCACGGTAATTTTTTGTGTGGTAAAACTACTCAAAAATCTTTGGATTTGGGTCAAAATTTGACGACCTTTTGAAGTTGTTTCTGTTTTGGTTTGGGTCGGGTTAGAATGGATAAGGTCATGATATTAGGGGATGACTTAGAGTGGGTACAAGGCCAAGAAGACCATGTATGAGGATTTCGAGTTCTTGGCCATTTTCTAAAGGGGTAAGCCTATGGTTTTGGGTCAAAACTTACAAAAAATCGAGACTCGTTTCCTGGCTTGTTTATGGCTAAGATGCATCATGATATGATACCAGGCGATGATTTTGATTGGATATTAGGCCATAAACATCAAATTGGGGTGCTATATAAATAACCACCAAAATCTGTGATTTTAGCCACGGTACAATTTTTTTCCGAAAAACCACTAAAAAATCTTTGGATTTGGGTCAGAATTTCTCAATCTTTTCAAGTTTTTTCTGGTTTGGTTTGTGTCTGGTTAGAACGGATGAATTCATGATATTTGGTGATTATTTAAAGTGCGTACAAGGCCAAGAAGACCATTTATGAGGATTTCGAGTTTTTGGCCATTTTCTTAAGGGGTAAGCCTATGGTTTTGGGTCAAAAATTGGAAAAATTGGAAAATTGTTTCTTCGCTTGTTTAAGTCTAAAATGCATCAAGAAAATATATGTAGCGATGATTTTAAGTGCATACGAGGCCAAAAACACCAAATTGGTGTGCTATTTGAATAACCACCAAATCTGTGATTTTAACCATGGTACTTTTTTTTTCAAAAAACTGCTCAAAAATCTTTCGATTTAGGTCAAAATTTGACAACCTTTTAAAGTGTTTTCTGGTTTGGTTTGTGTCTGGTTAGAACGGATGAAGTCATGATATTTGGTTATGATTTAGAGTGGGTACGAGGCCAAGAAGAACATTTATGAGCATTTCAAGTTTTTGGCCATTTTCTTAAGGGGTAAGCCTATGGTTTTGGGTCAAAAATTGGAAAAAGTGGAAAATTGTTTCTTGGCTTGTTTATGGCTAAAATGCATCAAGAAATGATATCAGGGATGATTGTGATTGGATACGGCGCGAAAAAAAAACCAAATTGGTGTGCTATTTAAACAACCACCAAAATCTGGGATTTTAACCATGGTACTTTTTTATCGCGAATAACTACTCAAAAATCTTTGGATTTGGGTCAAAATTTTACAACCTTTTCATGTTTTTTTGGTTTGGTTTGTGTCTTGTTAGAACGTTTGACGACATAGTTGGGGATTATTTAGAGTGGGTAGATTATTTAGAGTGGGTAGAAGGCCACGTAGACCAATTATGACTTTTTCTTCGCTTGTTTATGACTGAAATGCATCAAGAAATTATATATAGCGAAAATTTGGAGTGCATACAAGGCCAAAATCTCCAAATTCGTGTGCTATTTAAATTACAACCAAAATCTGTGATTTTAACCACGGTACTTTTTTGTCCCAAAAAAACTACTCAAAAAATCTTTGGGTTTCGGTCAAAATTTGACAACCTTTCTGCTTTGGTTTGTGTCTGGTGGGAACGGATGAAGTCATGATATTTGGGGATGATTTAGAGTGGATACAAGGCCAAGAAGACCATTTATGAGGATTTCGAGATTTTGGCCAAGCCTATGGTCTTGGGTCAAAAATTGGAAAAATTGGAAAATTGTTTCTTGGCTTGATTATGGCTAAAATGCACCAAGAAATGATATATAGAGATCATTTTGATTGGATACAAGGCCAAACACACCAAATTGAAGCCTATGGTTTTGGGTCAAAAATTGCAAAATTTGGAAACTCGTTTCTTGGCTTGTTTATGGCTACGATGCATCAAGAAATGATATAAGGCGATGATTTTGATTGAATACGAGGCCATAAACACCAAATTGGTGTGCTATTTAAATAACCACCAAAATCTGTGATTTTAACCACGGCACTTTTTTGTTCCGAAAAACTACTCAAAAACCTTTCGATTTGGGTCAAAATGTGACAACCTTTTCAAGTTTTTTTCTTTTTTGGTTAGTGTCTGGTTACAACGGATAAAGTCATGTAATCTGGGATGATGTAGAGTAGGTACAAGGCCAAGAAGACCAGTTTTGAGCATTTCGAGCTCTTGGCCATTTTCTTAAGGGGTAAGAATATGGTTTTGGGTCAAAAATTGAAAACAAATACAAAATTGTTTCTTGGCCTGTTTGTGGCTAAAATGCATCAAGAAATGATATATAGCGATGATTTTGAGTGCATACGAGGCCAAAAACACCAAATTTGTGTGCTATTGACATAACCACTAAAATCTGTGATTTTATCCACGGTACGTTTTTCTGCCAAAAAACTACTAAAAAATCTTTGGATTTGGGTCAAAATTTGACAACCTTTTCAAGTTTTTTTCTCTTTTGGTTAGTGTCTGGTTACAACGGATGAAGTCATGAAATTTGGGGACCATTTAGAGTAGGTACAAGGCCAAGAAGACCATTTATGAGGATTTCGAGTTTTTGGCCATTTTCTCAAGGGGTAAGCCTGTGGTTTTGGCTCAAAAATTGAAAAAATTGAAAAATTGTTTCTTGGCTTGTTTATGGCTAAAATACATCAAGAAATGATATAGAGCGATGATTTTGATCGGATACGAGACCAAAAACACCAAATTGGTGTGCTATTTATATAACCACCAAATCTGTGATTTTAACCACGGTACTTTTTCGTCGCAAAAAACTATTCAAAAAGCCTTGGATTTGGGTCAAAATTTGACAAACTTTTCAAGTTTTTTTCTGTTTTGGTTTGTGTCTGGTTAGAACGGATAAAGACATAATATTAGGAGATGATTTAGAGTGGGTAAAAGAAAGAGAGGACAATGTATGAGGATTTCGAGTTTTAGGCCATTTTCTTAAGGGGTAAGCCTATGGTTTTGGGGCAAAAATTAAAAAAAATTGGTTAATTGTTTCTTGGCTTGTTTATGGCTAAAATGCATCAATAAATGATATGTAGGGATGATTTTGATTGGATACGAGGCCAAAAAAACCAGATTGGTGTGCTATTAAAAGAACCACCAAAATCTGTTATTTTAACCACGGTAATTTTTTGTCCCGAAAAACTACTAAAAAAACTTTGGATTTGGGTCAAATTTTACAACCTTTTCATGTTTTTTCTGGTTTGGTTTGTGTCTTGTTAGAACTTTTGAAGACATGATATTTGGGGATCATTTAGAGTGGGTAGAAGGCCAGGTAGACCAATTATGAGGAGTTCGAGTCTCTGGCCATTTTCTTAAGGGGTAAGCCTACGGTTTTGGATGAAAAATTGAAAAATTTGAAAACTTATTCTTGGCTTGTTTATGGCTGAAATGGATCAAGAAATTATATATAGCGATGATTTTGAGTGCATACGAGGCCAAAATCTTTAAATTCGTGTTCTATTTAAATAACAACCAAAATCTGTGATTTTAACCACGGTACGTTTTTTGTCAAAAAAACTACTAAAAAATCTTTGGATTTGGGTCAAAATTTGACGAGCTTTTCGCGGTTTTTCTGTTTTGGTTTGGGTTGGGTTAGAATGGATGAGGTCAAAATATCAGGCGATGATTTAGAGTGGGTACAAGGCCAAGAAGACCATTTATGAGCATTTCGAGGTTTTGGCCATTTTCTTAAGGGGTAAGCCTATGGTTTTGGGGCAAAAATTAAAAAAATTGGTGTATTGTTTCCTGGCTTGTTTATGGCTAAAATGCATCAATAAATGATATGTAGGGATGATTTTGATTGGATACGAGGCCAAAAAAACCAGATTGGTGTGCTATTAAAAGAACCACCAAAATCTGTTATTTTAACCACAGTAATTTTGTGTCCCGAAAAACTACTAAAAAAACTTTGGATTTGGGTCAAATTTTACAACCTTTTCATGTTTTTTCTGGTTTGGTTTGTGTCTTGTTAGAACTTTTGAAGACATGATATTTGGGGATCATTTAGAGTGGGTAGAAGGCCAGGTAGACCAATTATGAGGAGTTCGAGTCTCTGGCCATTTTCTTAAGGGGTAAGCCTACGGTTTTGGATGAAAAATTGAAAAATTTGAAAACTTATTCTTGGCTTGTTTATGGCTGAAATGGATCAAGAAATTATATATAGCGATGATTTTGAGTGCATACGAGGCCAAAATCTTTAAATTCGTGTTCTATTTAAATAACAACCAAAATCTGTGATTTTAACCACGGTACGTTTTTTGTCAAAAAAACTACTAAAAAATCTTTGGATTTGGGTCAAAATTTGACGAGCTTTTCGCGGTTTTTCTGTTTTGGTTTGGGTTGGGTTAGAATGGATGAGGTCATAATATCAGGCGATGATTTAGAGTGGGTACAAGGCCAAGAAGACCATTTATGAGCATTTCGAGGTTTTGGCCATTTTCTTAAGGGGTAAGCCTATGGTTTTGGGGCAAAAATTAAAAAAATTGGTGTATTGTTTCCTGGCTTGTTTATGGCTAAAATGCATCAATAAATGATATGTAGGGATGATTTTGATTGGATACGAGGCCAAAAAAACCAGATTGGTGTGCTATTAAAAGAACCACCAAAATCTGTTATTTTAACCACAGTAATTTTGTGTCCCGAAAAACTACTAAAAAAACTTTGGATTTGGGTCAAATTTTACAACCTTTTCATGTTTTTTCTGGTTTGGTTTGTGTCTTGTTAGAACTTTTGAAGACATGATATTTGGGGATCATTTAGAGTGGGTAGAAGGCCAGGTAGACCAATTATGAGGAGTTCGAGTCTCTGGCCATTTTCTTAAGGGGTAAGCCTACGGTTTTGGATGAAAAATTGGAAAAATTTGAAAACTTATTCTTGGCTTGTTTATGGCTGAAATGGATCAAGAAATTATATATAGCGATGATTTTGAGTGCATACGAGGCCAAAATCTTTAAATTCGTGTTCTATTTAAATAACAACCAAAATCTGTGATTTTAACCACGGTACGTTTTTTGTCAAAAAAACTACTAAAAAATCTTTGGATTTGGGTCAAAATTTGACGAGCTTTTCGCGGTTTTTCTGTTTTGGTTTGGGTTGGGTTAGAATGGATGAGGTCATAATATCAGGCGATGATTTAGAGTGGGTACAAGGCCAAGAAGACCATTTATGAGCATTTCGAGGTTTTGGCCATTTTCTTAAGGGGTAAGCCTATGGTTTTGGGGCAAAAATTAAAAAAATTGGTGTATTGTTTCCTGGCTTGTTTATGGCTAAAATGCATCAATAAATGATATGTAGGGATGATTTTGATTGGATACGAGGCCAAAAAAACCAGATTGGTGTGCTATTAAAAGAACCACCAAAATCTGTTATTTTAACCACAGTAATTTTGTGTCCCGAAAAACTACTAAAAAAACTTTGGATTTGGGTCAAATTTTACAACCTTTTCATGTTTTTTCTGGTTTGGTTTGTGTCTTGTTAGAACTTTTGAAGACATGATATTTGGGGATCATTTAGAGTGGGTAGAAGGCCAGGTAGACCAATTATGAGGAGTTCGAGTCTCTGGCCATTTTCTTAAGGGGTAAGCCTACGGTTTTGGATGAAAAATTGGAAAAATTTGAAAACTTATTCTTGGCTTGTTTATGGCTGAAATGGATCAAGAAATTATATATAGCGATGATTTTGAGTGCATACGAGGCCAAAATCTTTAAATTCGTGTTCTATTTAAATAACAACCAAAATCTGTGATTTTAACCACGGTACGTTTTTTGTCAAAAAAACTACTAAAAAATCTTTGGATTTGGGTCAAAATTTGACGAGCTTTTCGCGGTTTTTCTGTTTTGGTTTGGGTTGGGTTAGAATGGATGAGGTCATAATATCAGGCGATGATTTAGAGTGGGTACAAGGCCAAGAAGACCATTTATGAGCATTTCGAGGTTTTGGCCATTTTCTTAAGGGGTAAGCCTATGGTTTTGGGGCAAAAATTAAAAAAATTGGTGTATTGTTTCCTGGCTTGTTTATGGCTAAAATGCATCAATAAATGATATGTAGGGATGATTTTGATTGGATACGAGGCCAAAAAAACCAGATTGGTGTGCTATTAAAAGAACCACCAAAATCTGTTATTTTAACCACAGTAATTTTGTGTCCCGAAAAAACTACTAAAAAAACTTTGGATTTGGGTCAAATTTTACAACCTTTTCATGTTTTTTCTGGTTTGGTTTGTGTCTTGTTAGAACTTTTGAAGACATGATATTTGGGGATCATTTAGAGTGGGTAGAAGGCCAGGTAGACCAATTATGAGGAGTTCGAGTCTCTGGCCATTTTCTTAAGGGGTAAGCCTACGGTTTTGGATGAAAAATTGGAAAAATTTGAAAACTTATTCTTGGCTTGTTTATGGCTGAAATGGATCAAGAAATTATATATAGCGATGATTTTGAGTGCATACGAGGCCAAAATCTTTAAATTCGTGTTCTATTTAAATAACAACCAAAATCTGTGATTTTAACCACGGTACGTTTTTTGTCAAAAAAACTACTAAAAAATCTTTGGATTTGGGTCAAAATTTGACGAGCTTTTCGCGGTTTTTCTGTTTTGGTTTGGGTTGGGTTAGAATGGATGAGGTCATAATATCAGGCGATGATTTAGAGTGGGTACAAGGCCAAGAAGACCATTTATGAGCATTTCGAGGTTTTGGCCATTTTCTTAAGGGGTAAGCCTATGGTTTTGGGGCAAAAATTGATAAAAATTGGAGAATCGTTTCTTGGCTTGTTAATGGCTAAGTTGCATCAAGAAATGATATAAGGCGATGATTTTGATTTGATAAGAGGTCATAAACACAAAATTGGTGTGCTATTTAAATAACCACCAAAATCTCTGCGTTTAACCATGATACTTTTTTCTCTCAAAAAACTACTCCAAAATCTTTCGCTTTGGGTCAAAAGTTGACAACATTTCCAAGTGTTTTCTGGTTTGGTTTGTGTCTGGTTAGAACGGATGAAGTCATGATATTTGGTGATGATTTAGAGTGGGTACAAGGCCAAGAAGAACGTTTATGAGCATTTCGAGATTTTGGCCATTTTGTTAAGGGGTAAGCCTATGGTTTTGGGTCAAAAATTGGAAAAATTGGAAAATTGTTTCTTGGCTTGATTATGGCTAAAATGCACCAAGAAATGATATATAGAGATCATTTTGATTGGATACGAGGCCAAACACACCAAATTGAAGCCTATGGTTTTGGGTCAAAAATTGGAAAAATTGGAAAATTGTTTCTTCGCTTGATTATGGCTAAAATGCATCAAGAAATGATATAAGGCGATGATTTTGATTGGATACGGGGCCATAAACACGAAATTGGTGTGCTATATAGATAAGCACCAAAATTTGTGATTTTAGCCACGGTACTTTTTTGTGTGGTTAAACTACTCAAAAATCTTTGGATTTTGGTCAAAATTTCTCAACATTTTAAAGTTTTTTCTGATTTAGTTTGTGTCTGGTTAGAACGGATGAAGTCATGATATTTGGTGATGATTTTAAGTGGGTACAAGGCCAAGAAGACCATTTATGAGCATTTCGAGTTTTTGGCCATTTTCTTAAGGGGTAAGCCTATGGTTTTGGGTCAAAAATTGGAAAAATTGGAAAATTGTTTCTTCGCTTGTTTAAGTCTAAAATGCATCAAGAAAATATATATAGCGATGATTTTAAGTGAATACGAGGCCAAAAACATCAAATTGGTGTGCTATTTGAATAACCACCAAATCTGTGATTTTAACCATGGTACTTTTTTTCTCAAAAAACTGCTCAAAAATCTTTCGATTTAGGTCAAAATTTGACAACCTTTTTAAGTGTTTCCTGCATTTCAAGTTTTTGGCCATTTTCTTGAGGGGTAAGCCTATGGTTTTGGGTCAAAAATTGGAAAAATTGGAAAATTGTTTCTTGGCTTGATTATGGCTAAAATGCATCAAGAAATGATATAAGACGATGATTTTGATTGGATACGGGGCCATAAACACGAAATTGGTGTGCTATATAAATAAGCACAAAAATTTGTGATTTTAGCCACGGTAATTTTTTGTGTGGTAAAACTACTCAAAAATCTTTGGATTTGGGTCAAAATTTGACGACCTTTTGAAGTTGTTTCTGTTTTGGTTTGGGTCGGGTTAGAATGGATAAGGTCATGATATTAGGGGATGACTTAGAGTGGGTACAAGGCCAAGAAGACCATTTATGAGGATTTCGAGTTCTTGGCCATTTTCTAAAGGGGTAAGCCTATGGTTTTGGGTCAAAACTTACAAAAAATCGAGACTCGTTTCCTGGCTTGTTTATGGCTAAGATGCATCATGATATGATACCAGGCGATGATTTTGATTGGATATTAGGCCATAAACATCAAATTGGGGTGCTATATAAATAACCACCAAAATCTGTGATTTTAGCCACGGTACTTTTTTGTTCCGAAAAACCACTCAAAAATCTTTGGATTTGGGTCAGAATTTCTCAATCTTTTCAAGTTTTTTCTGGTTTGGTTTGTGTCTGGTTAGAACGGATGAATTCATGATATTTGGTGATGATTTAAAGTGCGTACAAGGCCAAGAAGACCATTTATGAGCATTTCGAGTTTTTGGCCATTTTCTTAAGGGGTAAGCCTATGGTTTTGGGTCAAAAATTGGAAAAATTGGAAAATTGTTTCTTGGCTTGATTATGGCTAAAATGCATCAAGAAATGATATAAGGCGATTATTTTGATTGGATACGGGGCCATAAACACGAAATTGGTGTGCTATATAAATAACCACCAAAATCTGTGATTTTAGCCACGGTAATTTTTTGTGTGGTAAAACTACTCAAAAATCTTTGGATTTGGGTCAAAATTTGACGACCTTTTGAAGTTGTTTCTGTTTTGGTTGGGGTCGGGTTAGAATGGATGAGGTCATGATATTAGGGGATGACTTAGAGTGGGTACAAGGCCAAGAAGACCATTTATGAGGATTTCGAGTTCTTGGCCATTTTCTAAAGGGGTAAGCCTATGGTTTTGGGTCAAAAAATTGGAAAAATTGGAAAATTGTTTCTTGGCTTGTTTATGTCTAAAATGCATCAAGAACATATATATACAGCGATGATTTAAGTGCATTCGAGGCCAAAAACACCGAATTGGTGTGCTATTTAAATAACCACCAAAATCTGTGATTTTAACCATGGTACTTTTTTTCTCTTTTAAAACTAGTCAAAAATCTTTCGATTTGGGTCAAAATTTGACAACCTTTTCAAGTGTTTTCTGTTTTAATTTGTGTCTGGTAAGAACGGATGAAGACTTGATATCTGGGGATGATTTAGAGTGGGTACAATGTCAAGAAGACCATTTATGAGGATTTCGAGGTTTTCGCCATTTTCTTAAGGGGTAAGCCTATGGTTTTGGGTCAAAAATTGGAAAAATTGGAAATTTTGTCTTGCCTTGTTTATGGCTAAAACGCGTTAAGAAATGATATATATCGATGATTTTAAGTGCATAGGAGGCCAAAAACACCAAATTGGTGCGCTATTTAAATAACCACCAAAACCTATGATTTCAACCACGGTACTTTTTAGTCCAAAACAACTACTCAATTTTTAATTTTTGGTCAAAATCTGACAACCTTTTCAAGTGTTTTCTGTCTTGGTTTGTGTCTGATTAGAACGGATGAAGACATGAAATTTGGGGATGATTTAGATTGGGTGCAAGGCCAAGAAGACTATTTATGAGGATTTCGAGTTTTTGGCATTTTCTTAAGGGGTAAGCCTATGGTTTTGGGTCAAAAATAGGAAAAATTAGAAAATTTTTTCTTGGCTTGTTTATGGGTAAAATCCATTACGAAATGATATATAGCGATGATTTTGAGTGATTACAAGGCCAAAAACACCCAATTGGTGTGCTATTTAAATAACCACCAAAATCTGTGATTTTAACCACGGTACTTTTTTGTCCAAAACAACTACTCTAAAATCTTTGGATTTGGGTCAAAATTTGACAACCTTTTCATGTTTTTTCTGTTTTGGTTTGTGTCTGGTTAGAGTGGATAAAGACATAATATTTGGGGCTGATTTAGGGTGGGTAGAAGGCCAAGAAAACCATTCATGAGGATTTGGAGTTTTTGACCATTTTCCGAAGGGGTAAGCCTATGGTTTTGGGTCATAAATTTTTCTTGACTTGTGTATGGCTAAATAGACCAAGAAATGACATATAGCTATGATTTTGAGTGGATAGGAGGCGGAAAACACCAAATTTGTGTGCTATTTAAAGAACTACCAAAATCTGTGATTTTAATCATGGTACGTTTTTGTCCCAAAAAGCTACTCATCTTTGGATTTGGTTCAAAATTTGACAACCTTTTCAAGTTTTTTCTGTTTTGGTTTGTCTGGTTAGAACGGATGAGAACATGATATTTGGGAATGGTTTAGAGTAGGTACAATGCCAAGATTACCCTTTGTGACGATTTTGAGTTTTTGGTCATTATCGTAACGGTTAAGGCTATGGTTTAAGGTAAAGAAAAATTGGAAAAAAATTGGAAAATTTATTCTGTGCTTCTTTATTGCTTAAATTGATTACGAAATGATATATTGCGATGATTGTGAGTGGTTCCGGGGCCAAAAACTCCATATTGGTGTGCTGTTTAAATAACCACCCAAATTTGTTGTTTTTACCACGATACTTTTTGGTCCCAAAAAATACTCAATTATGTTTGGATTCGGGTCAAAATTTGAGAAGCTTTTAAAGTTTTTTGTGTTTTTGTTTGCGTCTGGTTAGGACGGATCAAGTAATGATAGTCAGCAATGATTTAGAATGGGTGCAAAGCCAATAAGACCTTTTATGAGGATTTCAAGTTTTTTGCCATTTTGTTAAGGGGTATTTCGAGGAAAAACAGTACGCTTTGACACCAAAAAAGTACGAGCTGGCACAAAAAAGTACGCCTTTTAACATTCAAATGACCAAACGCGTTTTAGATGAATTAAATATATATATATACATACAAGAATGAAAACACGAAAAAAGTACGAGTCAGCACAAAAAAGGAAGAGTCGGCGCCAAGAAAGGTAGAGCTGGCACCAAAAAAGTACGAGCTGGCACCAAAAAAGTACGAGCTGACACCAAAAAAAGTACGAACCGGTACCAAAAAAGTACGAGTTGGCACCACAAAAGTACGAGCTGGCACCAAAAAAGTACGAGTTAGTACCAAAAACGTACGAGCTGGCACCAAACCGGCACCAAAAAAAGTACGAGCTGGCACCAAAAACGTACGAGCTGGTACCAAAAACGTACGAGCTGGCACTTAAAAAGTACGAGCCGGCACCAAACAAAGTACGAGCTGGCACCGAAAAAGTACGTGCTGGTACCAAAAAAGTACTAGCTGGCACCAAAACATTACGACCTTGGCACCAAAAAAGTACGAGCGGCACCAAACAAAGTACGAGCTGGCACCAAAAAACTACGCGCCGGCACCAGAAAAGTACGAACCGGCACCAAAAAAGGTCCGAGCTGGCACCAAAAAAGTACGAACCGGCACTAAAATATTACGAGGCGCAACTTTTTCTATCTCAACTCATACTTTTTTAGGGCCATCGTTATATAGCACTTTTTGCCAGCTGCTACTTTATTGGTCCCAACTCGTACTCTTTCGGTGCTAGCTCGTACCTTTTTGGTGGCGGCTCAAAAAAAGTAAGAATGGAATATATCTTTTTGGTGCGAACTCCTATTTTTTGAGAGCCTACATGGAGTGCTTTCTTGAGAGCTAATTCGTACTTTGTTTGATCTTGTTCTAAGCGAGAAAGTGCGACAAGAAGAAAAAGGTACCGTCGAGGGAGCGATTTTGAGTATACTAGTTGAAGAAGTTAACTCGAGAGAAATTTAGAAATGACAACAACAACAACAACAACAACCAAAAAGCATACAAAGCCGACTGTGAAGGAGTTCTTCGCCAAGGAAGTTTGGGGAGGTAAGAAAAAACCCCAATCATAAGGTTCCGAAACATACATTTATAACACCAAGAACTCGTACATCAAGGTCACAGTAAACGCATTGTTTATTGTGAGCACAACATAATACAATTTTCTTCAAATAACAATTATTTACAACGCAAGGTACATAAATCTGGCCAACTATACCGTTAACGTAAATTGACTTGATTTCTAAGCTATGAAATCCGAATAATTCCAAGTGAGCTCTGCTCTGAATAAGGAACGGATATTTCTTGTGAAGTAAAGGCCTGCGTTTAGTAGTCGGAAAGTTGGAAAGCCAAAACAGAGCTGACCTGTAGAAATACTTCACCAAATCATCACAACGTCCTTCGTTCTAGACTGAAACCTCGGGTAGAAATAGATAATTATCAAGTTTACCAGTGTATTGTCTTTACTCTACATTTAGCGGTAAAACTGTTACGAGTGCAAATTTGTTTATTCCAAGAAAATTTCGATGTTGAAAGGGTTGAACGTGCGCCACGGAATAGCTTTGGATACCATCACCACCACCACCACCACCACCATCATCATGAAAGGACTTGAAGTCGCTTAGCGAACAACCAATAACTTAAACAGTACAATACTAAAAAAGACATGCCTGAAGATAACACAACGGTTTGGAGTGTTGTATACTACTAAACTAAATAAGCGGAGAACATCTAATTTTTCAGTCCTTTGCTGGCAAGGAAGGCTTCTTGGTTGGGTTCACGGCCGAGAAAATTCTTCAGCATGTCTGAAGCGTCCTGTGGGAAAAAGATGGAACACTGAGTTTATCTAGCCTCAAGGTCCACTTCTTTCGATCAGGAAGCGTACGCAAATTTTTTTGAGGTTGGAGAATGAAACGTTAAAAATGTTTGGAAGGTGTGTGTGTGTGTGTGTGTGTGTGTGTGTGTGTGTGTGTGTGTGTGTGTGTGTGCGTGTGTGCGTGCGTGCGTGTGTGTTTGGGGACGCAAGATTTTTGGAGGGAGTTGTTTTCAGTTGCCAGCAGGATTATCGTGTCAGACGTTCAAACTCAGCGAGATTTTTTTTTATCAGACTCTTCGAGGTTAACTTGAAATGCGTCATTCATTACCAGTCAACTCCACTTTTCTGGTGTCACCAATTAAAAACAAGATGGGAGAGTTCGATCAAATCGTGGGATCTCGACGATCCCACGTATAATTAGTATACAGCCTGGGTAGTGTTTCATTAATACAAATCAATTCTTACTTTATCACTTACCAGAGTGCCACCAGGCTGCAATATAAACTTTCTGTAGTCCAGTCCAACTTTAGGGTTCATAATTCCTTCTTTCTTGAACCGAGTGTGAAACATGTCCATTGAGAATACTTCGCTCCACTGAAAAATTAAAAAACATAATAAATGATTAAGGCAGTAAGTGTTTTAATTAAGTCAGTAAATTGATGTAAAAACACAATAAATGATTAAGGCAGTGTTTTTTTAATTAAGGCAGTCATGTGGTTTAGCGTTGTCAGTACTCTTATGGACAACGATATTCATCATCATAGTAGTCAAAATGTTGTGTGACCACTGTGATGACGAATAAGAGTACAGACAACGCTAAACCACATTCCACTTTTTTTTTTTACCACAACATCAACGTCACAGGAAATGAAAAAGGCATTGCTTGTCAAGTTGACGCGAACAGCGTTGTTTGGACTCTTATCGACAACGGCAATGCGAGATCACTAGCAATCGTGGTAAAATTCATAAATTTAGAATGATCTTAGTAATTTCTCAGGAAAATCACGATGGAAGAGGGTGGTGGCGGGGATGGGGCGGGTTGATGGAGACATTGGAAGGATCATTCCACAAACGCCTAGCTGAGAAATAAAAGAGCTCTGCAAAATGGCTGATTATGTGCAAATTATAATAAGCCATTGCACAAAGTCTCTCACTCCTCAAATACTGGTAGTTATGATCCTTCAAAGAAAAAGTACTTCAAAGTGCTGGAAACCTATGTAAGCCACCTTCATTTATGCACGTTACCTATTAACATTTCAATACGGGTTTTAAATATCATGAGCAGAGTTGCCACTGATTGGGGAAGAAAAAAATTCCCTGATAATTCCCTGACTTGTCACTGACCACAAACCAATAGGGGAATCCTTGTTAACAATATTTGCCTCATTAGCATGAACAATTCAGATTCTGATGGAGTTAGAAATAAATCAGTTCTGAATATAGTATGAATAACTCTGCCAATGAATATGAGCCTCATGTATTGAATACGTTTTGTGGAACGCGGGTTTAAGAACTCATAATTTTGCAAAGAATGTATGAGCTCATTAGTGCTTTTGCCACCCAGAAATTTTTCAGTTTTTGGAAGACAATATCTCCTTGAATACTACACCTAAAGAGCTACAAATTTCACAATGTATTAAATTTCACTAGCTCTTTAGCTGCCTGGAGTCAAATCACATCTAACATGTTTCCTTCTGTAAGCAAAGCAGTATGCAAAGGAGCAAAAATGTAAACAATGCCGTAAGCATTAATCCCCCTATTTTCACTGACTATCCAAGACATAACCTTGGGCATTGAAGCTAGTCTTGGACAATTCAAATGAAAAATTTAGACCACTCCTCCCCCCATTTCAATGATGGAAAAAATAGCACGATTTGGGGTTGAGCGCGAATTCAATATTGATTTGGGGGGAGGGGGTTATTGTTTCTCATTTTATTCTGTCCGAGATTGTCGGAGGACCATACTGTCGTTACCAAAGTATATATAGAGACTAAATAGATTGCATGCCGAAAGGTGAAAGCTGCCGGCGTACCGTGAGTAACTAGAACAGAACAAAGGTTAGCCAATCGAAAAGATAGGACTCTGCGAGCGACTGAAAACATTATTGCAACAGTAAAAGGATAATATGGTTTGTTTCTTGCTCTTTTGTGAGTGCTATGTTCACTACTGATTACTGATATGGAAATTTAAGAGGCGCGCATAATGGCGTGTTATGAGCATTGCCCAAAAGTGAAGGCCAACATAGATTTTTAGTCTTTCTGTTGTGCGGTAACTGCAAAATAAAATTACCGTTGCATCTCCACGCAAATACTAAGTAACAATGTTAACAATTAATTTATTCCGAAAAAAAAAGACTTAACAGAAATAAAAGAAATTTAAGGATAACAACACGTTCACAGTTGATACAAGCTATATTTTTTTAAGGTACTTTACCTGCAATAACAAGTTTAGCTGACTGGCAAAAAGGAAAAAAAAGAGAAAAAGAAAGAAAAAAAAACTAAACGCAAGAAGCGGTGTTGAACTCAAGAAAATCGGGGTTGCATATCGCCCTGACGGCCTCCGCGCGCGCTGCCATTGTGCCATTCAGTTTATAGTCTTCAATTCAAAAGCTGTATACGTGTTTCGCTATATTTGTTGATCGGAGTTTTCTTTCTGTGCAATCGTTTTCTTTATAGAAATGAATCTAACACGATTTACGGTTCTGAAGATATAAAATGGGACGATTTACAAGCTGTTACTGACGATTTTGTACGATTTACCACGGTTTTGTAACAGTGAAATTAAAATAATAGGCATAGCTCATTGTTTATTTCAATGATCGCTTAAATCGTCGAAAACCGTTTTAAATCGTCGCAAATAAAACCTTAAAGAGCATGAAATGTATCGTAAATCATAACTAAAACGTAAAAGTATCGTGTTAACATAGTGCACGGGGAGAACAGTTAAGTACTTAAGTCTTTCGCCATTGTTTCGTATTGCTGATCTCGGAAATACGACCATTCATAGACTCTATAGTTTTAAAAATCAACTCCTTGGGATAGCATAGACTGTTCTCTGCACTCTATCACAGAACTCTTCATACGATTCACGTTTAATACTCCCATCAAGCGCATTTTTCTCCGGCTTCTTAGACACACTGTTAAAAATGTTCTCTATAGGATTTAGGTGCGGACTTCAAGGCGGTATTTTTCAAAGTTTATAGTGCCTTTCGTTTCGTCGGCTATTATTTTTCTCGATGGCATGTTGTCGTAGATTTTCCAGTGCTGATATGATCCCTTATTACTCCCTGCAGAGATCTGGTAATTTATCCGAAGAATAACTCCTTTTATTTAGTCTGTGTTACCGAAAATACCCCACCTGTGATACCTATACTTGGTTCTACCGTCAAGTTGTGACGCGTGTGACTGCGTCGAGACCATTGATTTATCGCGTTAATTGCGCTGACAGATAAACTCGTAATTATTGCAGCCTGTTGTTTTGTCACGTTGCAATCTTGGACAATTCAAATGAAACACCCATTTCAATGATGGAAAAAATGGCGCGTTTTGGGGTTGAGCGCGAATTCATCATTGATTTGGGGGGAGGGGGTTACTGTTTCTCATTCTATTCTGTCCGAGATTGTAGCAATGAGGCCAGCAATGAAGCCACAGAAATCAATTACTTTGTAGGTCTTTTTCAAACGTCAATATCTTTAACAACAAGTAATCTTCGTCCCAACCCCAATAGTTAACCCAGAGTAAAATTTCCTGACTTTTTACTGACTTACAGGTAAAATTCAGAACTTTCCTAAGTATCTCCTGACTTGAAAAACAACCCCCCCCCCCCCCACCCCTGTGTTTTCCATGAAGATGGTAACCCAGGGCCCGGTTGTTCAAAAGCCGATTAACCCTAATCCAAGATTAAGAATTAACCAAGGACTTTATTTCTCTATCCACAAACGTTGTTCAACGCTGATATTCTGCAGAATTTTAGATTAGAGGACGTCAATACTGAAAAGCAAAAAGCACCAAAAGAAACTTTTATCCAAAACTTAAAAACTGCAGCCAAAGTTTACGCTAATCCTGGATTAAGTTAATCGGCTTTCGAACAACCGGGCCCGGTGAATATAGAAAATTTATCATCTTCCCTTACCAGGTAACCGTAATACTGTGCATCATACCCTCCAGCCAGATGGCCAAAGGATGCTGGCATGTTTGTACCTGCAAGAAGGACCAGTCCCATACTGTGAGTAAGGTATCATCAGATATCCACGCACTGAGAAGTGGGTTGAAGAAAGAAGAAAAAAACAAACATAGAGAGTTTGTTTGTTTTATTTATTTATTTCTTTTATGAGTTTTCAGTTTCTGAAACCATTAATAATTCTTAGAGAACTTTCGAGTCAAAAGTTTACCAAATTTGATGATAATTAAGATCGCGTTTTCAAATTTCCTTCACGGTAGTGATTTCCGTTATCTTGTCTTCAGGAATTATTAATAAATTGCAGAAGTTATTTCCTTCAACTCTCACAACGATAACAGGCCTTTAGCAGTCTCTTACACAGTAGCTGAGACAATAAGGTATGCACACGACTGAACCAAGACCAAAATAAGCCATGGAAACTATATGAGGGTGCTTGGGGAAGCTCGTATTGCTATTATTTTATCTTACTAATCAGGGCTCGACACTAACGACACCACTTTCCACTTTGGAAAGTAGATTTGAAAATTTACTGTCCACCTCAAAATTTTACCTTCCAAAAATTCGGTGAGTGGAACTTCCTGGGTAAATAAATAAATAAATAAATAAATATTTATTTATTTATTACCATTGTGAGTACTTTTTTTTATTTGTCCGGGTAAAACCAATCCAAAAGACTCATTCTTTACTGTCACCTATCTCCAGTTACCACATGTATGAATGTTCGACCTAGACCTCCTTGGGAGTTCTTCCGATCCTCCAATATGGCCGAAAAATGCGAGAATGCATGGTAAAATTTGTCCTTCTCAAGAAAAAAAAAAAACAATGACCGAGGGTTGCTTTCTCATTTCATTTGCAAATGTCTTGACTAAAGCCTTTTAAAAGAAATATCTGCTTTCCATTATAGCCCAAATTTACTTTCCAGATCGGGTGAGTATTCTGGTTCATTTTCGTTTTTTTTTTTCACTCACCAAGAGGCAGAATTACGGAAATCGTGTGAGTGTTAGTGTCGAGCCCTGTTACTTATCGTACTGCTAGTATTCTATCTTATTATCAGCCATACGTTCAGCTTTTAAAATGCTACATTTGAGGAACCGTTATTAACATAAGCTTTAAATTTTCCTTTAGGCCTCTTCGCCACTGTTCTCATCATTGTTTCTTCTGTATTTTTTACGTTATTCATCATTATTGCTGTTATTTTCTTTGTATCTCCAATTATGTCCGTGGTGTGGCAAAAAATAAAATAATGGAAAAAAGAGAGGTGGGATACGAGAAAAGTCCAATTAGGCTATAGCCAGACTCCAAGCAATTCCAACACCCTTAGTGGAATCCCAAAATGTCCATAGAATTTTAAATACAGAATACCTGAATAAACAGCCAAAGCAGGAAATTTCTTGTCGCATGCACGTTTTTAAAGTGCACCTAACCCCAAAATATTTTTTTCGCTTAAATAAATCTTTACACCTGTTCGAAACACACTGCGCCTTTTTGCGCCTTTTTAAACCAAATCTTGTCTTTTTATAGGCTCTAAAAGTTACGAATCATATGTCCCACGACCGAGCTAGTAAGGGGCATGGGTCTATTCCTTACATGACGTCACAAACTGCTTTGCATGCATGTTTACAAAGACTTAATGCGATGGAAATCGGTTTGTGACGTCATGTAAGGAATAGACCCATGCCCCTTACTAGCTCGGTCATGGGACAAATGATGGCTAAATTTCGTAACTTTTGCAGCCTATAAAAAGTCAATATTTGGTTTTAAAAGGCTCAATACGGCGCAATACAGGTACAAAGAGCAAAAACAATTTTTGGGGGTTAGGTGCACTTTAAGTTTGTAAATGAAATTGATGGGAATGTTTCACATGAAATTGAGAACAGAGGGTAAACTAACATGTCCACCTTAGAGAAGTCATCGCTGAAACTGTCCTATCCAAGAAAATGTCAAGCCCACTAAGTCTAAAGCGGCAGCACAGGAGGCAGTTAAAAACAACCCTACCTTACTAGCCTGAGGAAAGTGATGGGGGCTATGAGAGGGGACAGCCTTGGCAAGCTAGACTGACACTGAATTACGGTACATACGTTAGACACTTTTTCACCTGAGACTTTTTTCACATAAGACACTATTTCCCCTTTCAAGAGATCTTTTTTTTTGTTTATCTCTTGAATAAAGTTTTGTGATTGTGCGATTGATTGTGACACTAGTCGTAAGGAGTAAAACATTCTTGTACCAACCTTGAGTAGCTGGGATACGGAGAATCTCACTTGCCAATTTAGCATAGATCTCTGCAGTGTTTGCCTAAAAGATGTCAATGAGAATAAAGATGAACACAAAGAAACTACAGTCAACTCTCTCTAAAGTGGACACCTCGGGAACACGCTCTACAGTCTGCCCTCAGAGAGGCATTCACCTTAGGGAAATAGAGTCCTCAAGCGATGACGTCACAAAAACTAGATTTATGAAATTATGGGATTTGTTGGGATATTCAGAAAGGACACAATAAATAAGGCCTACTTACCAAAAATCAGCATTTTATTGCACTTTGTGAGTGAGATATTAGCACTGTTATGTTCTGTTGACTCCAAACAAATCCTTCTAAATTTTACTTACTGGTAGTTTATAACGTAATGAACCGAGTCAAATTTAGAAGGATTTGCATGGAGTCAGTAGAGCATGACGTCCAGTGTTAATATCTTAGAGCCAATTTGTCTTTACATGCTGATTTTTGGCAAGTTGTCATTTTTCATCTACCCTGGCTCCAGAGGCCCGTTGAAAAAAATAAATATCCCTGAAAAGCCAAAATAGAACGCGAGAGACGGGCCTCTGGTCGGCATATAATTCATGTTAACACACATATAGTCACCCGGACATCCTTAGTATACCCTAGTATACACTTATAAACTCTCGTATACCCTTATGAACCCTAGTATACCCCTATATACCCTAGTATACCCCTATAAACCCTAGTATACCCCTATATACCCTGGTATACCCCTATAAACCCTAGTATACCCCTATATACCCTGGTATACTCCTATAAACCCTAGTATACCCTAGTAAACCCTAGTATACTCCTATAAACCCAAGTATACCCTAGCAAACCCTGGTATACCCTTATAAACCCTAGTATACCCTTTTAAACTCTAGTATACCCTTATAAACCAAGTATAACTTAGCAAACCCTGGTATACCCTTATAAACCCTAGCATACCCTTTTAAACTCTAGTATACCCTTCTAAACCCTAGTATACCCTAGCAAACCCTGGTATACCCTTATAAACCCTAGTATACCCTTATAAACCCTAGTATACTCCTATAAACCCTAGTATACACTAGTAAACCCTGGTATACTCCTATAAACCCTAGTATACCCTAGTAAACCCTAGTATACTCCTATAAACCCAAGTATATCCTAGCAAACCCTGGTATACCCTTATAAACCCTAGTATACCCTTATAAACCCTGGTATACCCTTATAAACCCTAGTATACTCTTATAAACCCTGGCATAAGCCCTAATGTACCCCTATAAGCCCCAGTATACCCCTATAAACCCTAGTATACCCTAGTAAACCCTAGTATACCCTTTCAAACCCTAGTTTACCCCTACAAACCATAGTATACCCTTATAAACCCTAGTATACCCTAAACCCTAGCATACCCTTATAAACCCTAGTATATCCCTACAAACCTTAGTATACCCTTGTAAACTCCAGTATACCCTTATTAACCCCAGTATACCCGTATAAACCCTAGTATACCCGTACAAACCCTAGTATACCCTTTTAAACCCCAGTATAGCCTTATGAAACCCAATATACCCTTATAAACCCTAGTATATCCTTTTAAACCCCAGTATACCCTTATAAACCCTATAGTATACCCTTATAAACCCTAGTATACCCCTATAAACCCAATATAGCCTTCTAAACCCCGTCTACCCTTATAAAACCTTAGTATGCTCCAGTAAACCCTATTATACCCTTATAAACCCTAGTATACCCTATTCCCTATAGAAAAAAAAACCTTTATTTCTTTTTAATTGATTTGAGGCTTTCCGGAAGTTCACTTTAGTCCTCCACGCGTTGAGAATTGAGTCAAATTATGAGCCGATTGCATCTATGATAGCTTTGTTTTCCACTCGAGACCTATGCAATTGGATTTACAGAGGGGTAATGTAGTGACAAAGTGGCTGCAAACATTGACACTAGCCGGAACACTTGGAACGAAAATTCCGCAATATTTATGCTAACAATAAGATAAAAATCATCTCTATATGTGAATATCGATTATTGATTCCCTCCTTGTTGAAAGCGTCCAAAAATTATCTGAAAAGAAAAAATGCAATTTGAATCTTTAAGTTCCACTTCCGCAGAACTTCCTCTAATTCCTGATTTTAAAACTTGTGACTTTTCCCTTTGTTTTCGAGCAATTGTTTTTCTGTTGTATATTGAATGACTCTTTGTTGCCTTGTTCGTTCTTTGTTATTTGTTTTACGTCACTTGTGAGTTTCACATGTTTTTATATAGAACACCGTGGATGAGTCTTTAATTCTACACGATCGCGAGTAAATCTGTTTGCCTGGTTATTACTTAGTCTTTAGCTGTTAGGTATACTTCGTTTTCGTTTGATTATCTTAGCGTTATCGACTTAATTCTTTAATCTGCGATCAACGAAAGAGGTTGAACAGATTTGAGTTGGCATAGTTTGGATTCTTCTTCAAGAAAGGACACTCAGTAAGTATTATTCGGTATATCCTCTACAATTTATGAATGAGCATTTTCTGTGAATTCATATCAAGCTAGTTTTTCTCTCGCGCTTCAGTTTACACCAGTTGTATTACTCATTTAATTGTAGTCATCTTCGCTCTTCTATCGTTTTAGAACTTCAAATGACGTCCAAGAGCTGTGGCTGGTCTTCACTGAGTCGAGAACAAAAAAATGCCAAGTAAGTAATTTTTATTGTCTCTCTTAAATCAACGTTTGACACTATATTTAATAAGAATAGACTTTCTCGAGAGTTCGCCGTAAGTTTTTCTATCTTTCTGGATTCGATACTATCATCAGTTGACCAATACCTTGTTAATTTCTAGCGAATCCGCGCTTGCGATTGACAATCGAATGCGTGCGCGACACCAATATTCTAGCCTGAATTTTTCGGTATTTTCCTGAATTTTCATCCTAAAAGCGCGACCAGAAGAGGACCTTTTCATGAAAAACGTGCTACGCCGTTCCTTCCATTAGGAAGAATGGAAAAAAATGTATTTTTGCCTGCTTCATTTTGTGATACGTGTCCGGATGTGTAGTGGCTGCAAAATAGACCCAGTACAAAAATGGCTGCCTTTAAATTATTCTTTTGTTCTTATTCAAATTTAGCCGCGGCTACACGAGCGATTTTTTCACTCGCGCCGGTGATGCGATTTTTTCAATTTTGTCGCGTCACCAGCGCGCGATGAAAATCGCAAGTGTAGCCACCCTTAAACTGGCAACGCAACAGGTAAAAAGTCGCAAGGAAAACATCGCGAGAAATTGAATGAGTTTAATTTTTCGCGATTCTTTTTCTGCGATTTTTTGAGCTGTCGCATCACCTGTGCGAGGGTGGCTACACGGGTGATTTTCACTGCGCGCTGGTGACGCGACAATTTAAAAAAAAAATCGCATCACCATAGAAAGCAAGAAATCGCTCGTGTAGCCGCGGCTTTAGCCTCAATAACCTCGCTGTTGAGATCAAAATTCTAAAGAATTTGTTATCTCGAGCGAGGTTAGTGAGGCTGTTTTGAATGCAAACAAAAGAATAATTTAAAGGCAGCCATTTTTGCATAGGGTCTATAAGGTGAAATCATCTGGCCCCGGTTGATGAACTGGTGGATAATGCTGTCCACTGGATTAATCACTACCCAGTGGATAGTCTAGTTTGTTTTGCCAAAACGTATCCAATGGATAGTTATTTATACCACCACTGGATAGTGTTATCCACGCTTTGAACAACTGTTGCGGTCAGTACAATAGCTTTGCACGCACTGTTGGCTCTCAGCAGGATTTTGCAAGTACCAAATTCTATGTTTTTCTAAGATTAGGTTGGTCTTATTTCAGAGTTATGCGATTTGCGACGATTATTACATTAGAGTCCCCAAACTGTGCAATCTGATAAAAATATATAAATTTAGGCAAAGCCCAAAAGCAAAACTCCCAGATACTTAAATGAGTTATCAGCTGTGATCACATAAAAAAAATTGCTCACAAAGTTATCGAAAAGTTAATTGAGTTGTTTTCCTCGATTAAGCGCCAAAATTGACAACATATTTTCGATGAGTCGTCGTAATTTAAAAGCGCATCTAGATTCCTTGAAACTGCATCAAGCGTTGTCTTTGATTGTTATAACTTTGCTCGAATTGTTCTGTTTTACATTTTCTGAATTTTTTAAGGAATTTGATTTATCTTGAATGTATTTCTATAATTGTTGGGAAGTAGTATGTCCAAAAAACCTCTGAACTCAAATATTAAATCGCCGCGTAAACCGAAAGATGTCTCTGCGGTTTTCTGAAAGCTAATTCTGAATTCACGGGGTTGCAATTTTAACACACTGGCAATAATGAATCCAAATTGACCACTTGGATAATATAAGTCTCTTATTTATGTGTGTGGGTGTGCAGTGTTGTTAAATAGTTCTTTTGGCTTTTGTTTTGACTTGTTTCGGTTGCAGTATTTATTTGCATTTTGCGAAGGCGTAATCTTGCGGCTGGATATTTAATTTTTATATTCTCTTTACAAATCCGTTTAAAATCAAATGACAGTTAACCTTACAACTTAAGAGAAAATTTCTGTTAAATGTTTGTGAAGTGTGAATGCACAACAAAAACGAAATACAGTAAACACCCGCGTATAAGAACCTAGAATTTTTGGGTTCAGGCTGAATGGGTTCTTATATTTTGGGGTAGTTTTTCCGAACTCAGGCTGATTAGGTTCTTAGTAGGTTCTTATTTGTAGGAGTTGTCATAGTGATACCATTCAGAGAACTACTGCAGTACTAATATGTCATAATGGTTGAACATTTGTATTTTAAACAGCAAAAATGCCAAGCCTTATTTTTTAAACAATAATAAATTCAGTATCATAGGCTACCATATTTACAGTTGTATTTGATAATAATGTAAATTGTTAACAGCAATATAAATATATAAATAAAAACAGCAAAAATAAATAACAACCCAATTTAGGGAAACAAGAGGTACCTTGAAAAGCTGGTCTCAAGCATAAAGAAGAAAGAAACCACATGCAACCTGAACATTTCAGAAGTTAGGGAATGTCAGGATCGAAATTCCTAAATGATTGAAGCACAGAAAGAACAAACATTTTCTTTGGGTATCACTGTTACAGTTGGACTGAAAAAGACAAGCAGTAATGTGTATTTCACAGGAGCAAAAGTCAGGGCACTCTACAGATTCAAGTCCCAAGGCTACACCAGTATAATTTTATACAGTATTCTATACTCTGTATTTATAAGATTTTCAATTAAACAAATAATTTTCATGGTGTTTCTCAGAAATTTCACAATTTCTATCAATTAAAATCCAGTATTTTGGCTACAAAATAAGAGTGTTTTTTGTATAAGAACCTATTGTTCTTTGCCAGCCTAAATAGGTTCTTATATATTTGGGTACTAAAATGCCCAATTTCAGCCTGTAGGTTCTTAAATCACTAGGTTCTTATACGCGGGTGTTTACTGTAAAACCAAGAGCTTAAAATTAAAAGCAGCAGCGTAAACAAAATGGTTAGACTGAATCCGAAATCTTAATATAGAACTTCTTTCATACATGTAACTGGGAGATATAAGTATAAAAACAGACAATTACAAAAAAATTAGACCAAGAATAGTTAGTAACCTAGTTTGTTTCCTCACATTTGGAGAACCTTTGTCAATTCAGCATAATAAAGCTCAAACCAGCTTAATAAATATCGGACACGAAGCAGAAACGGTAGAGGGTATTGAATGGTAGAAAGTATTAATCTCTCTTTCCTTTTGACTGCCCGTTAATGTAGCCTGCTTCTGCCTACTCTTCTATGATTTCTTTCATGTTCTTTGTATGAAACACTGAGTTTGTGGAATTTCCTTAATAAATTTGCCTTCATTTCACTTGGCACGACACAACATAATTACCAAGAACACTATTTTAAACATCTGCTTTATTAATTCTGTGTTTGCTTGTTAATTTCAGCTTCTAATCTGGATATTGTGGCTGGTTGTATGATACTGTTTACGTTGACCCATACTTTGTTCGCAATCACCTTGTTGAACGAAGAGACACAGCGATATGTCGATAACATTATCAAACAGTTTGAAGAGGATTCTCAACGTTTCAAGCATTGTCTTGTTATTTATCCTCCTTTACCAGCTCTCGGCTCGTCAAAAGACTGTTTTTTTCTTGCCGAAGTTGATGATCTGGAGTCCCAAAGAGCAATTTGAAATTTCCATTAAGTGTCCCGAGCATGGAACTGAACTGCAGCCATCACTCTGGACAAGTGACGTTTCTGGAAAGGGAGGTCAAATTGCTAGACTCGTTTATGATCTCATGGGAAACGTCATTCTTATTCAAAGAATATATCTATGTGTTAATGGTGGGCGACGTCATTTGATGCGAGCAACTACACCAGATATTCATCACGTCTTGCCCAGTTATATTCAAGAATATTTTCCTGCTGTAATTTTTCAGCGAGCGAAAAGAGTTGGAGGGAGTTGGGGGAGTGGGGAGAAAGACATTCCCTCATGTCAGGAACTTGTTGAAAACGAGACAAATATCTCCGATAAGCAAAGCATTGCTGAGATACTTAACTCGTTTTTTGTCGATCAACCGAAGAAACTGGTTGCAGCGCTTGAGCTTGGCTCGTTGAACGTCATCTCAACGACGACTACTATCAGACAAGGCATTGGTGCATTTGACCTCCCAAGAATAACTCAGAAGAGGGTTGTAGAGTTGCTGTTATCTATTCCAACCCATAAGGCCACCGGAGACGACGGCATCAGTGCCAAAATACTTAGAATTGCTGCTCCAGCAATTGCACCATCGCTGACGAAGTTATTGAATTACTGCCTGTCTGCACAGACTTTCCCCTACCATCTGGAAGATCGCAAAAGTCACCCCTGTTTTTAAAGGAAACGGCAGTAGGAATGATAAGAACAACTATAGACCGATTTCTGTGCTCCCCATTCTTTCGAAAGTGCTGGAGAAACACATCTGCGATCATCTATGTAACGTCTTGAAGGAGAATGATTTGTTCCACCCTCTCCAGTCTGGGTTTAGAAAATCTCATTCCCCTGAAACTGCGCTTATCCGATTGGTAGACCAGTTACTGTTTAACCTTGACAATGATAAAGTCACTGGACTTGTTTTTATTGATTACAAGAAGGCGTTTGATCTGATCGACCATAAATTACTACTGTTAAAATTAAGGGCCCTTGGAGTGGATGAGAGCAGGTTACCCCTATTCCGTGACTATCTGAATGGTAGATGCCAGTATGTGAACATAAACGGGTACCATTCTACTAAAAGGGCCATAACATCTGGAGTTCCACAGGGCAGCATCTTAGGACCAATTCTATTCCTTGTATTTATTAATGACTTACCTGCAACACCGCAGCACTCTGTGGCTGATATTTATGCCGACGACACAACTATTAGCTACTCCACCCATTATACGACGGCACCAAATGATATCTCGGACGGCCTTCAGACGGATATTGATGAAATCTTGAATTGGTCAGCAGACAACAAAATGATACTTAATGAAACCAGAACAAAATCTATGCAGTTGTTACTGGCAAACGGTTAGCCAAGAAAGTGGAACAGTCCACTCTGCAGTTACACGTAAATTCTACTGAACTTGAACAAGTGAGCTCGCATAAACTATTAGGAGTCAAGATTGACAGCCAGCTTACATTTGACCAACATGTTGAAAAACTATGCACGAAGCTATCGCAGAGAATTGCCGTGTTGCGGAAAATAAGGCGCTTCCTGCCGCTAGACCAACGGAAACTCTACTATAATGCTATGATCAAGCAGACGATGCTATATGCATCAACCGTATGGACATCTTGTTCTGTCGAGAATATACAGAAAGTTTTTAAACTTCAGAAACGCGCGGCACGTGCAATTCTCGGGGCCGATACGAAAGCGTATAGCGTACAACTGTTTAGAAAATTGGATTGGGTTCCATTTTTTCACTAGGCCAAAGTGAATAGGTTATTTATGGTATACAAACGACTGTCTGGGGACTGTCCATCTTATATGTCTCAGATGCTGACGAGAAACGCTGATGTCAATGAAAGACCAAGCAGACATGGACTATTAAACTTTGTCTGTCCCCGATTAAAACGGGAGTCAGAGGGAGGAAGGTCTTTCACAGTATCGACCACACGCCTCTGAAATATGATACGAAGTAATATTAGAAGCAAACCAAGTTTGGCAAGTTTTAAGAAGACCATGATTGATTATTTTAAGGACAGCTACAAACACTTAGATCGTTTTATCCCCTAGTTTAATTGTGCTCCATTTTTTCATAGCGTATTTTAATTGAATTTTTATTATTCTAGTTTCTTGATTTTACCCAATATTTTTGTTCCTTTGTATTATATATTGAGGGCCACTGGTTTTTCAGTTTTTTACTGTCACGTGTCTACCCTCGTTAAATAAAGTTGATTATTATTATTATTAGTAGTAGTATTATTATTAATATTATTATTATTATTAGGCTGGCTTTCCAGGGATATGCTTGGGATTAGAAGGGTGTAGTAGGGTTTACAAGGGTGTTTAAGGTTTTACATAACTAAAATGAGGTTTAAAAGGGTGTTACGGTTTTTAGAGTGTACAGGGGTTTACTAGGATATTTTGGAATTTACACAGGTATAACAGGGTTTACTAGAACATTTTAGGGGTTTACTGAAGGTTTTATAAGCATGACTAGGGTTTTCAAGGGTTTACAATGCTCTGCTAGGGTTCAATAGGGCAAACAACGGCTTACAAGGGCATAACGGGGTTTAGTAGGGTATACTAGGGTTTAAAAAGGTGTGATGAGGTTTACTGGGGTGTGCTAAGGTTTACAGTAACGTTACTAGGGTACCCTAAGGTTTACTAGGGCTAGCAAGGATAAAGTAAGGGTTTATTAAGGTTTATAAGGGTATACTAGGGTTTGCTAGGGTATACTAGAGTTTATAAGAGTATATGAGGGTTTATAAGAGTATACTTGAGTTTATAGTGGTGTACAGGGGTTTATAAGGGTATACTGGGGTTCATAGTGGTATACAGGGGTTTATAAGGGTATATTAGGGTTTATAAGGGTATGCTGGGTTTTTCTAGGGTATACTAGGTTTCACAAGGGTATACTGGGGTTTACAACGGTATACTGGGGTTTATTAGGGTATACTAGGGTTTATAAGGATATACAAGGGTTTATAAGGGTATACCAGGGTTTATAAGGGTATACCAGGGTTTATAGGGGTATAATAGAGTTTAAAAGGGTATACTAGGGTTTATAAGGGTATACCAGGGTTTATAGGTGTATAATAGAGTTTAAAAGGGTATACTAGGGTTTATAAGGGTATGCCAGGGTTTATAAGGGTATCCTAGGGTTTATAAGAGTATACAGGGTTTATAAGGGTATACTAGGATTTATAGGGGTATACTAGGGTTTATAAGGGTATACCAGGGTTTATAGGGGTATACCAGGGTTTATAAGGGTATACTAGGGTTTATAGGGGTATACCAGGGTTTACAAGGGTATACTAGAGTTTATAAGGGTATACTAGGGTTTATAAGGGTATACCAGGGTTTATAGGTGTATAATAGAGTTTAAAAGGGTATACTAGGGTTTATAAGGGTATACCAGGGTTTATAAGGGTATCCTAGGGTTTATAAGAGTATACAGGGTTTATAAGGGTATACTAGGATTTATAGGGATATACTAGGGTTTATAAGGGTATACCAGGGTTTATAGGGGTATACCAGGGTTTATAAGGGTATACTAGGGTTTATAGGGGTATACCAGGGTTTACAAGGGTATACTAGAGTTTATAAGGGTATACTAGGGTTTATAAGAGTATACAGGGTTTATAAGGGTTTACTAGGGTTTATAAGGGTATACTAGGGTTTATTAGGGTATACTAGGGTTTATAAGGATATACAAGGGTTTATAAGGGTATACCAGGGTTTATAAGGGTATACCAGGGTTTATAAGGGTTTACTAGGGTTTATAAGGGTATACTAGGGTTTATAAGGGTATACCAGGGTTAATAAGGGTATACCAGGGTTTATAAGGGTAGACTAGACTAGGGTTTATAGGGGTATACCAGGGTTTATAAGGGTATACTAGGGCTTATAAGGGTATACTAGAGTTTATAAGGGTATACCAGGGTTTACAAGGGTATACCAGGGTTTGTAAGGGTATACCAGGATTTATAGGGGTATATTAGGGTTTATAAGGGTATACTAGGGTTTACAAGGGTATACCAGGGTTTATAAGGGTATACCAGGATTTATAGTGGTATACTAGGGTTTATAAGGGTATACTAGGGTTTACAAGGGTATACCAGGGTTTATAAGGGTATACCAGGATTTATAGGGGTATATTAGGGTTTATAAGAGTATACTAGAGTTTATAAGGGTATACTAGGGTTAATAAGGGTATACCAGGGTTTATAAGGGTATACCAGGGTTTATAGAGGTATACCAGGGTTTATAAGGGAATACTAGGGTTTATAGGGATATACTAGGGTTTGTAAGGGTATACAAGGGTTTATAGGGTATACTAGGGTTTATAAGGGTATATCAGGGTTTATAAGGGTATACCAGGGTTTATATAGGTCTACCAGGGTTTACAAGGGTATACTAGAGTTTATAAGGGTAATTCCTAGGGTTTATAAGAGTATACAGGGTTTATAAGGGTATACTAGGGTTTATAAGGGTATACCAGGGTTTATAGGGGTATACTAGGGTTTATAAGGGTATACCAGGGTTTATAGGGGTATACCAGGGTTTATAAGGGTATACCAGGGTTTATAGGGGTATACCAGGGTTTATAGGGGTATACTAGGGTTTAAAGGGGTATACTAGGGTTTATAGGGGTGTACCAGGGTTTATAGGGGTATACTTGGGTTTAAAGGGGTATACTAGGGTTTATAGGGGTATACCAGGGTTTATAAGGGTATACCAGGGTTTATAGGGGTATACCAGGGTTTATAAGGGTATACCAGGGTTTATAGGGTATACCAGGGTTAATAGGGGTATACTAGGGTTTATAGGGGTATACTAGGGTTTATAGGGGTATACCAGGGTTTACAGGGGTATACTAGGGTTTAAAGGGGTATACTAGGGTTTATAGGGGTATACTAGGGTTTATAGGGGTATACTAGGGTTTATAGGGGTATACCAGGGTTTATAGGGGTATACTAGGGTTTATAGGGGTATACTAGGGTTTATAGGGGTATACCAGGGTTTACAGGGGTATACTAGGGTTTAAAGGGGTATACTAGGGTTTATAGGGGTATACTAGGGTTTATAGGGTATACCAGGGTTTATAAGGGTATACCAGGGTTTATAGGGGTATACCAGGGTTTATAGGGGTATACTAGGGTTTATAGGGGTATACTAGGGTTTATAGGGGTATACCAGGGTTTACAGGGGTATACTAGGGTTTAAAGGGGTATACTAGGGTTTATAGGGGTATACTAGGGTTTATAGGGGTATACTAGGGTTTATAGGGGTATACCAGGGTTTATAAGGGTATACCAGGGTTTATAGGGGTATACCAGGGTTTATAGGGGTATACTAGGGTTTATAGGGGTATACTAGGGTTTATAGGGGTATACCAGGGTTTACAGGGGTATACTAGGGTTTAAAGGGGTATACTAGGGTTTATAGGGGTATACTAGGGTTTATAGGGGTATACTAGGGTTTATAGGGGTATACTAGGGTTAAAAGGGGTTTACTAGGGTTTATAAGGGTATACTAGGGTATACTAAGGATGTCTGGGTGACTATATGTGTGTTAACATGAATTACTTGCCCTCTGGTCGCACGAGCAGAGATATTCATTTCCACAGGACAGAATTTGTCCTAGTCCGCTGATTGGTTCTTCAAATAAACAACAACTATGATTGGCTTAGAAAAAGCGTGGTTTCCCAGCCGACAAACCGGTTTCGATGTTGAATAGAAAGCAAGTGTAAGCATCGATAGACGATCGTGGATTCTTTTGTGCGTTTCGAAATGCTGTTCAGGTCGCTTTGGAGTCTAAATTTTCCGATATTGTTGCATTAAAACCAGTGCAAGAAGAAGCGTTGTTGGCTTTCCTGAAACGGAAGGATGTGTTGGCCGTTTTACCGACGAGTTGTGGAAAATCCTTGATCTTTCAACTTGTTCCAGCAATTTGTGCCAACCTACATGATCAAGGCTTTGACTACCCAAAGAATGCAGTTCTTTTGGTGATCTGTCCACTCACTGCCCTTATTGACTCACATATTCAAGAGCTTGCCGATCGCGGAATTGCAGCCAGCTCTCTTGGTGATGACAGCGAAGATGCATCACCTTGTTTACAAACGGGAAATCCCAGAACAGCGGATAATCGCGCCGCAATGTTTTGCTTCTTCGCATTTTCGCCTTGAAATAAGTTAAGCTTCCCGTAGCCATAAATGATCAAACTTATGTTGCAAACTCTGCAAAAATCGTCGACGGATGAGCGAACAATTTTTACCGGAGTCACAACCTTCCTCGACATTTTTCCACACACAGAGAAGTTTTTCACGGTTCGCTACACGTGCGATTATTTTTAGCGATCGATTCGCTTCACGTGCGATTGTTTTTAGCGATCGGATGTCAGTGAAATGTCAAAAATGATAACAGCCAGACACGGTCTCCCCGCCCATCGAAAACCGGTTTGGTGGGATACACCTTATTCCAAAATGGCGGCCGCTCGGAATGATCTGGGGAGAGCAGCGCGGAAACGAGGCATCGAGGGCCAAGTCAAAGTCAAGCATGTAAACAGCAATGGCGTTCGTAGTATCTATCAGGAGAATTGAAGACATACCTGGCAGTTCGTTGAACGGATGGGATCCTAATAAGTTGAAAAATGCTCAACTAAAATTTTGGTTCAAGTGTCGTGGTGATTCTTGTAAAGGTTTACGTAATCACCAAAGCACAATTTTGTAAGCGGTAAGCGAGTTATTTTGCTGTCGGAAACGCCGACCTTGCTAAGGCTGCTAAGGTCAATTAAGTATCTCATTTGCTTCGTTCTTTTACAGCGTGAATGAGTATCATTTGAATTAAAAGACCGACTATCTTCTAATCGACCCGGACGAAAATCTCATCTATGACCGGCATATAACGACTGAGCCGGTAAAGAGCTTTTCAGGCTGAGTTTAGCGCTAATCATTGATTAAGATGTATTAAAGCCTATAAGTTCAGTTGTCATAAGATGGTTTTTAACCCGGGTTAGCGCTAACCATGCTTCGAGCAACTGGGCCCAGGGAAGCTGACTACAACACTACAAACATGTAGAAAAAATATTTACCCGGGATTAACTTAACCAAGATTTTATTTGCTTGGAACGCTAAACAGGAGATTTCAATTAAGTTTTTTTTCTCGGAAATGTAGTTCAGAAAATCAGAAATAATAGTTCAAAGTAGTCAGCAAACTGAAAATAAATGGTCATGTTGCCTGTACGCGAGTTATGTGCTTATGCTTAAAAACACACCACATTTGACTGACAACACTAAACAGAGTAAACGCACTACACTGTCCCATATGTGGAAGTTTTTTGTCTTGTTGTTCACACACTCCATGTGGATTTGAAGGGAGACAATTTGTTGTGTTTGCACAACTTCCTCAGAGGTCATTTGACCTTTGGTTCCAATAAAAAGTGTCCCATGGAAAGTTGACTAATAAATGTTTTGGCACCCCCAGGTGAGATTCCAATGAGCTCCTTCAGATTGGTATGCCAGTTTTTATACAAGCTATAAAAAGATCACTGTTTAAACGAAGACTCTTAGGCATTTGACAGCAGAGCTCACTGCAGTCAATTATGACCCTGGTAGAAGGATTCAGCAGGCATGTGGTCATTGATCTTTGCCCTTGAGGGTCATACTGAAATGATGCTGACCTTTAGAAACATAAAATTAATCCAGGCTTATTGCCTTGGTCTTCCTTGTTCAGGGGCATCTTCATCATTTCTCTAATTCATATTTGCTACATCATGAGAAGGTGAATGCCAATAATTAGTGTTTTCACCTTCTTTTACTGGATTTAAATACTGAATTATACTCTTTAAAATGTCTCTATTGGGAAATCCAGAATAAAAAGCTAAATCTTTAACTGACTTCATAAATGTATCGACGCTAAATACTTTCGATTGTAAATCTTGGAAATATCCGCCTCGAATTGTCGGAGTTTTTTAGTAAGCTCGGCTTTCTCACAGTCTAGATCATGGATAGCTTTCTCACAGTCGTTTTATAGCTCCCTAGAATCTCTATCAGGAGAAATATCTGAATCACGATGTCTTAGTTGATGACAGTAGGTCAGGAGTTGCTGAGGTTTTCCTCAGTCTTTTTCGTTTGATCGGACTACTATGCTTTGGTGCTTTTCGTTTTACGAGCGAACACTTCTTTCATGGAAAAGCGGATGGTACAGCAGTAGTTTTCAAAGTTTTCTCGCGACCAGCAAACGAACAAATATAACCCGAAGACTTGAAGTGGCGCAAACATACCCTTGATCGAGTGTTTCGTCACTTAAAGTTAATCCAAGATCCCTTCGTATGGCAACAATCCATTCGGCTTGAACACATTACACGTCGGTCTTCTGGAAACGTCTGATAAGAGATTTTCATACCATTTTTCCACATAAATTTTCTTAGGACAGAATGGAATAGAGCAATTTTGAAGCATGATCGCTCACGATTACCATATGTAAACACCACAAGATTTTCACGCCGGCCCTCGATGCCTCGTTTCCGTGCTGCTCTCCCCAGATCATTCCGAGCGGCCGCCATTTTGGAATAAGGTGTATATCTGATACACGAAAACCGCACGGAAATGAGGTTCAGCATTCGTGCGAACAGAGGTTATTTTTTTCCTCTCGGCGCTTCGCGCCTCGTTGATGCGAATTCCCTCCTTCAAACGAAAAAAATAAGGGTATTTTTCATCTTGCTCTTTCTGAAAATGTCAACAAATCCTATAATTTAAAAAATTCAAATATTTGTAACGTCACACTTTAGGACTCTATTCAAGTTACCGACAAACAAAAGAAACTCAGTCAGGATAGGCCAATGCAATGATGTCTTCTTCACAGAAGTGTCCACTCTGGGGTTTATCCAATTTGAGTGCATATCTATAAATTTACTGCTTCAAACTTGCTAAATTTTGTTGGTTTAAGAATGTTTTCTTTAGAGAAACGCGGTGTTGCTTAGTGCTGTTTTCTCCTTCATATTTACAACGTAACTGACACGCTAGAGATTAATTGAATTTGAGAGCTAACTTGCCAGTTTTTTGACACTGATTTTCAATTATTTTTTGACGAACCTGGGTTAAAGGAGCTACATCACGGTCGTTGGATTTTGAATAGTTTATCCTCAATTTTTCAAAAAGGTAATTTGTAATCCGTTTCAATCTTCTCCATCCTTCACCATCCTCACTATATTTGCATTTATTCTTGTCTCTTTGGTGCTTATCTTCCCTGCCAAATTGTTAGTTCACTGTTTCCCATTATTTAAATACATTTTTTATGTCTCTAATAATGACTCAAAATATGATGACCAAGCTCCTTTAACTAAACATGTCAGTAGGAGAGAATGGGGCACAAAACCGAAAAGAAGAAAAAAATGGAATCCACTTCCATCCACATCAAATGAAGCTAAACACAATGCACTTTCAGGCAGTGGTGTTTTTGCAAGGTGAAATAGGTGTTTTTCACAGAATTCGGGAATATTACTCCTTCAAATCAATTAAATCAAATCAAATCAAATCAAAACTTTATTTACCCACGGAGTCCAATTCACTAAATAGTGATTTCCCATGGAGCCGTACATTACAAATACGATGACTATTAATTTGACAATGACCATTAATTTAAAAATAATAAAATGAGAATCTATAGTTAAAAGTCTAATTTGTCTACTACTCAAATTTAGACAAGTTAAAATATATTACATTAAGTCCTTGTCTGGATGTTGAAGCAAAACAACATCTTACCTTAGGTAGAGTGTGTATTGTTTGATCAAATGTTGCCAGTAAAATCTGAGGAGGTAAAGACAAGACATAACATCATTGTTGAATGACTGCACCCTTCACAGGTCTCAGAATATCGAACATATCATACCTAATTTAACACGATTTAAAATAGTTTGCAAGTATTTCACAATACTAAATAGACTTACCCCTTAAAAATAATAAAAACCTCACAAGGGGACTTGTTAGCCTTGTACCCACTCTACATCAATGCCAAATATCATTTCTTGATCCATTTCATTTCATACACAAACACAGAAAAAAAAATTCAAATTTTCAAAACCATGGGCAAAAAATACAAAAACTTTCAAACCCTATAAAGGGTCTTGTTGGCCCTGTACCCACTCTAAGTCATCACTAAATATTATTTCTTGATGCATTTTAGCCATACACAAACACAAAAAATATATATCAATATTTTTACAATTTTCCCCCAAAGCCATAACCCTTTGGGAAAAATAATAAAATTTGAAAACCTCATAAATGGCAAATTGTTGGCCTTTTATCCACTCTAAATCGTTGCCAAATTTCATTTCTTGATTCATTTCAACCATACACAAATACAGAAAAAATTTTCGCCCAAAACCAATGATAGGTCACCCCTTTGGGAAGCAATTAAATGCGACTCCATTCTGCCAACTTCGCGGCTCATTTCAAAAATCAAAGGAAGTCTTGCAAGGGCAATAGTATCCCTGGGTTTGTAACAGCATAAAGCAGAATTACAAGTAAATTAGATGAGAATGACATTTCAAAATGTGGATGATAGCAAAAACACATTGAATCTTACTACGATAATATATAATTGTTTTGCAATATACCATTTTGCCAATGATCAGTTCCTTGTGAATTGTGGGTAGATCCAGTCCTTTTGGGGGGGGGCAAACGGTCAAAATTACAATTTCAAATTATGTTCTAAATTGGCCATTTGCCCCCACAAAGGACTGGATCTACCCACAATTCACCAGGAACTGATCATTAGCAAAATGATGTGTTGGAAAATTCAATGAATAAAAAAAAATACATGTACATTGGTCCCCACAGGAGTGAGTTGGTTGCAAATGACCAACAGATAATGGATAAAAGTCCTACAAAGTATTTTGACTCACTTGTCTCAAGTTGAACACTCCGGTGTTGGCATTGCGGGAAGCTATCAGTTTTTCCAGCATTTCATCAGGAAGAGCACTAGAATCTGAGGGTAGGAACAGGAATTATCATTAGCTCCCTTCACAAACATGATGCGATTACAAAAATAGGGCCATTCTCACCTTCAGATGAGATTGGCTGAAATGAGATTGCTGTTGAATTGATCTACATCTTCTCCAGCAGTGACTCTGCCAGATGGCACCATTGCTGGAATCCCGTGTTGCAACGAGAAATGCACCCACAAAGACGAAGAAAGGGTCAATTTGGCCCTTTCCCTTTGCAGGTCTGTAGGCATACACAGGCATAGTATTGTAAAAGCCTGATCCCTATTTAATTCAATAGCGGTTTTCAATACGGAACACCACCAACAAGCAGACCACAAATGATACACATTCAATCATGCAGAGCCTTGTGATGGCATAATCAGCATCACAACTGCGAGCAGCCAGGACACTATTTAGTCTTGACTTAGTGCTGCAGCATTGAAAGTACTCATGGATATTCATAATGGCATGTTGTAAAAGACGACTTCCTCCAACAACAAGGTCTATTGTTAGTTTCTTTTTCTTGACAAACAAAGCAACTGTGGACAGTGAAATGGAGGAAAAGAAAGCAAAAGATGACGACAGTGATGAAGACGTTACAAGAGAAAGTTTAATACTTGGTGGTTGAAAGATGACAGTGAGAAGGGGATGTTATGAGAACTGTGTATCCACTCTGGCAAGCAGTCCCCTTTTACCACTGGATGCACGAACTATAGACCTTTGTAGCTTACAAGGCATTTTATGCATACAAGTTACCAATAAACTGCTTTATTTCTCTTGCTACCCTGATACTTCTGTGGCTTTCAATTTCTTGGCCCCTTTCGTAAATAATCTGGCCCCTAAAAAAGGTCTTCAGAGGCCACTTTGGCCCTCAAGTAGAATTTTCTGTTTGAAACACTGCTCGTGGTGGCAAGGTCTTTAGGGTTAGACTGGTCTGTGCATTTTTAGAAGTGTTCACACTGGAACAAGTGAGGAACTGTGGGATCACCAGCATAGATGGTAGATGGCAAACATTGCAGAACTGTTAGAGAGTTGATTTGATTTCGTCTCCCCAATTAGTAGAGCATCTGTGCTCGGCTAAATACATTTGAGATTATTATTATTATTATTATTATTATTATTATTATTATTATTACATACTTCAATGTTTTCATGGCTACTAAAGTAGCTCTCAAGTATTTGAATCATCATCGCAGTTTATCTTTTATTTTTTTATTTTGCCACACCACAAATAACATTATTATAATAAAAACAAAAAAGATAGAAAGAATAGAGGCAACAAAGGCAAGGAGGCCTAAAGAAAACTATGTAACTTACATTAATTAGGCCTCCTCAGTTGTGAACACTACTTAAGCAGTAGTGAAAATAAAGCCTGAAAAAAATTCAACCTTGTATGAGAATTGAACCCAGGACCGCTGCGATACCAGTGCAGCACTCTACCAACAGAACTAACAAGCTAAGCCAACTGAGAGCTGGTGATTTTGTTGGAAAAAATTAAAATGGTCTTTCTGGCCTTGTATGCACTCAAAATTATCCTTGGCTACCATTTTAGCTAACAAATTGTGACGCAAAAGCCTAGCCTCGGCACTTTGGAAAGTTGCAAAACATTGGAAAATATTTCAAATGGTCTTTCTGGCCTACTACCCACTCTAAATCATCCCAAACTATAATTTCTTGATCTATTTTAGCCATACACAAATACAGAAACAAATTTCAAATTTTGACCCAAAAGCCAGACTCAAGCCCATTGGAAAGTTGCAAAAAAAAAAAAAAAAAAAATTCAAAGTAGTGTTTTTGCCCATGTATGCAATCTAAATCATCCGTGACTATGATTTCTTGATCCATTTTAGCCATCCACAAAAACTGAAACAAATTTCAAATTTTCATGGAAAAGTCTCACCCCAGCCCTTAATGCAAAAAAATTGAAAAAATTAAAAATGCTCTTTTTCGTCTTGCACACACTCTAAATCACCCTTAACTATCATTTCTTGATCCATTTTAACCATACACAAACACAGAAACAAGTTTCCAATTTTGACCCAAAAGTCTGACCCCCGGCTCTTAAGATAATGGCAAACATTGAAAAAATTAAACATGGTATTTTTGGCCTGGAAGCCACTCTAAATCATCCCGAACTATCATTTCTTGATCCATTTTAGTAATACACAAACACAGCAACAAATCTAAAATTTTGACCAAACAGCCTGACCCCAGTCCTAAGGAAAATTGCAAAAGTGGTCTTTTTGGCTTTTCACAACACTCAATCGTCCCTAATTATCATTTCTTGATTTATTTTAGCCATACACAAACACAGAAACAAGTTTCCAATTTTGATCCAAAAGCCTGACCCCGGCCCTTAAGATAATGCCAAATAATTGAAAAAATTAAACACGGTATTTTTGGCCTCGAAGCCACTCTAAATCATCCTGAACTATCATTTCTTGATCCATTTTAGCAGTACACAAACACAGCAACAAATCTAAAATTTTGACCAAACAGCCTGACCCCGGTTCTAAGGAAAATTGCAAAAAAAAAAATTTTTTTGAAAAAATGAAAAATGGTCTTTTTGGCTTTCCACAACTCTAAATCATCCCAAACTATAATTTCTTGATCTATTTTAGCCATACAAAAACACAGAAACAAATTTCAAATTTTGACCCAAAAGCCTGATGCTGGCCCTTTGGAAAGTTGCAAAAAATTTGAAAAAATTAAAAGTGGTCTTTCTGGCCTTGAACCCACTCTAAATCATCCCTAAGTATCATTTCTTGCTCCATTTTAGCAATATATAAACACAGAAACAAATTTCAAATTTTGACACAAAAGCCTAACCCAGGCCCTTAGAAAAATTGAAAACATTAAAAATGGTCTTTTTGGCTTTGCACAACTCTAAATCATCCCTAACTATCATTTCTTGATTCATTTTAGCAATATACAAACACAAAAACAAATTTCAAATTTTGACCAAAAAGCTTGACCCCTCCCTAAGGAAAATTGGAAAAAAAAATTGAAAAAATTAAAAATGGTCTTTTTGGCCTTCCACACACTCTAAATCATCCCTAACTATCATTTCTTGGCCCATTTGAGCAATACACAAACACACAAGCAAACTTCAACTTTTGACCAAAAACAGGGTTCGTACACTTTTTCAGGCCAAAAATTCAAGGACTTTTCAAGGACTTTCCGGGACCCTACTTAGAAATTTCAAGGACTTTTTTTTAATGACAATTTTACCCCAAAACCAAGAAAGATGTTTGTGTTAACATCTATGTTTTGGGTTTACAGATAGTGCAGGTATTTTTCAATATTTTTTGATCTTGTTCCATAAAAAAATCAAAGACTTTCAAGGACCAAAAACGAAATTCAAGTACTTTCAAGGCCTTAAAATCGGACTCCTGAAATTCAAGGGGTTTCAAGGGTTTTCAAGACGCGTACGAACCCTGCAAAAAGCCTGACCCCGGTCCGTAGAAAAACTGCAAAAAGAATTGAAAAAGTCATCCCTAACTATCATTTCTCCATTCATTTTAGCCATACACAAACACAGAAACAAGTTTCAAATTTTGAACCAATAGGGCCTAACCCCGGCCCTTTGGAAAGTTGCAAGAAATTGGAAAAAATTAAAAATGGTCTTTTTGGCCTTGCACGCACCCTAAATCATCCCTAACTACCATTTCTTGACAAATGTTAGCCACATCATTTCTTGATCCATTTTAACCATACACAAACACAGAAATAAAATTTAAATTTTGACCAAAAAGCCTGACCCCAGCCCTTAGGAAAATTGGAAAAAAAATTGCAAAAATTAAAAATGGTCTTTCCGGCCTTGCACACTCTCTAAATCATCCCTAACTACCATTTCTTGATTCATTTTAGCCATACACAAGCACAGAAACAAGTTTCAAATGTTGACCCAAAATCCTGACCCTGGCCCTTTGGAAAGTTGCAAAAAAGTTATACATGTATATCCAGTTGGCTTATTAACTCAGTTGGTAGGGTGCTGCACCAGTATCGCAGTGGTCCTCATACAAGCCTTAATTTTTTTTAGGCTTTATTTTCACTAATGCTAAAGTAGTGCTCATATCTGTGATGACCATTGAAATATTCATTCTTTAATCTGCAGTTCTAACATATAATTTTCGTATAATTATTTATTCTCAAAGTAGCTCTTGATGAGTAGCACAGTCACCCCTCCATTTACTGTAACATGGGTCCAAAAATAATTTTATTTGATTTTCATTAATTAATCAGCTATAAGGCTTCTGTTTTACATGGATACAAATAATAACTTAAAATTTTCTGCATAACATTGGTTCTATGCTAATTAGAGACAATTCAGATTTTCCCATCATGCATTGTGGGTGTGGCATGATTTCAATTTTGAGAAAATATTGTCACAGAAACTAAAAAACATATATGGAAATTATCCAAAAGTTGCAAATATCGTTTCATTATTCACAGAGAAGAAATTATCTCCTCATTTTCCTTCAAAGGCAACCTGTAGATATATTTTCGCCCCCTTTTCTTGCAAGGGATATCACCGCATATCTGCCTCACAGTAGAAGCATAGACAACTGCAATGCGGGTCTCATCTAAAGTGAATGTCATATCATGGATGTTGTCTCGCAAATAGAAGTTTCCTTTTAACACTTGTGTCCCTCTAAGTGCAGTGAATTCATAATCATCTGTGTAGTCCTGATTCAACTCCTCCACCCCCTCCGATGTGACTTTAAGTAGATAGAAGTCATACATTGGGTCATCATCAGCAGCTATGGCTACAGTGCTCCCCTTGACTGCTAAATCAGCCATGTGAGAGGCAGTGCCTTGGTCTAGGCTGAAGTCTTCTGTAGCCTGCCTGGTGGTAGCTACTGAGCCATCTCTGCTGACAATGACCTCTTTCCAATCATCCAGCCATGCTTTGTTAGCACAGTTCTCCTCATCGTCATGAAGACAGCTAATGCAGTAGCAGGAGCGTTGTCTTACAACCACTTTCTCTTGCTCTGAGCCAGATTTTATGCAGTGCAACTTCCTGATGCCCTTCACTTCCTTGAATTTCCTCCCTGGTCTGTTTCTGGTGACTGCCCCTTCACCCTTACTAGGCACATGGAAGAACACACGGCGCTTCAGTTGAACGGAGTTTGTTCTTGCAGTGAAACTTGATGCTGCAGGCTGTGTGAACTTCTCTGTAAGAAACTTGTGCATGGTTTTGGCACTGTTGATGGTGGCTGATCTGGCAAGGACTGCTTGGCTGACTTTTTGTTTCACATGCGATCCAGCTGCATCTTGCTCTCCTTTTGCGTGTGATGTTTCGAAATAATTTCTTTGAATGGTAAAGCCAAAGTCAGCAAGAGAGCAGGATAGGTCACCAATACAATGCCTGGACTTGTACTGTGCGGCACAGCCATCTGTAAATTCGTGCATCCGATCAACCTTACAGCCAATATCGAGCAAATATTTTGCTATCAGTGCCTGGCATGTATGCACACTGTCGTGATCTTGCACAGGATCATCTGATATAACAAAAATGTGCTCTTTAATGAGGTGGGGGTTCTCTTCAGTACTCTTCACACCATCAAGTGCTTCTACAGCGTGGCGGTGGAGTATGGTGACATGTAGAGATACTTTGGCAATGTCAAAATACTCAGATTGAATTTCGTCTTGCTGCCTGCATGCATAACCCTCTGAGTAGTCATGCACACAGACAACATGTCCCTGCGGAAGGTTGTCCAGCAAACCGTCAAGCTGTTCACGCTGCCATCTTGCCATGAAGGAGTGCTTGGGATATTCAACAAGGAGTTCCTTGAAATAGCCAAAGAGCTCAGATGGTCGTGTCTCCTTCTGCACTAGGGCGATCTTTTTCTTCTCTTGGCCATTAGTAAGGAACTTCCCTGTTGAAACATACTCGTAACGTGACCAGCTGACAGTCCCCTCTCCTGAAGTTTCCTCTGGCAGGAACTCAATCTTGTCTACGCCACATTCTGTGCATTCACGCTCTAAGCATTTGATGTTGTGATAGGAGCTCCCTTCTGGCTTCGGACAAAGGGTTTTCTGTGCAGCCTCTGTTACACTTTTGATGATCAGCGATTCGTCTTTGTCGGCAGACTTTTTTACCAGCTCCTTACGGAATTTCATGCAGCAATTAAAAACTATTTGCATTTCCACATGTTTCCTGCATAAGCAGGACCTTCTATCACGTTCCTTTGCCTGCTTCACAAAGAAAGGCTTCAAGCTTTCAAACTTTCTTTGGCGAATGTTCACTTCCGGGTGTTGCTCAAGAAATTCTTTAAAAGCATCAGTTTGCGTTTTTTCCAAAACATGCTTTGCGTGTTGCACATACTCTTGCTTTCCGATGCGTTGTTTTAAGACATCTTTTTTGTCTCCTGTAGGACGACTTGCAGTGTGAGCCCAGAAGTTGAAGACTTTTTTGGCATCTTCTTCCGATATGGCGTCTTGCCGAACCTTTCTCTTGGTATAAAGCCAGCTGGGTGTGTCACCTTTGAGAATGCTTTCTCGACGTTTGATGGCTTTACTAATGCTCTTTTCGTCAAGGTTAACTAATTTCCCTAACGATCTTTTAGCTCTGGGCTTTTTTATATTTTCTCCAAAAGCCAAAGATTTAAATGCGGTAAATGCTGCTCTCTTTTCGTTCGACCCTGAAGCCTTGACTTCGTCAAGTCCGCTGGAAATATCAGAAGCCAACGCTTTAAGCGTAGCTACTTCTTTTTGCTCCTCCGGTGTGGTAACTACTCCCATCTTTGCAAGTAGTTTTCTTGTTCTGGGGCTACGTACTAAGTTTTCTAGAACAGCTGCCTTTTTGACTGGTGAAACTGGGAGGGTATTTTTCACCTTATCAGTCGCGCGTTTTTTCGACGTCCGGTTTGGAAATGCGCCGCCCCGCTCGAACTCTCCTCTTCTCCGGTCCTTTCTTGTCTCTGTCTTTCGCGATATTTTCGAACTCTCTCCCTTGTCTGTTCTCTGATTAAAGCTCTCTTGGCTTGAGAAGATTCCCGGATAGACTGTCTTTTTTCCTTGATCTGATGTCTCTCCTGATTGCGCTTGAGTTCACGTCTAGTTCTGGAAGTTTGCTTGGAAAGTTCTCGTTTATCTTGTCTTCTTTGTTTGACTTGAGCGATCTTTTTCTCCCGATTCTGAAGATAATATGCTCTATCGAGCTCTCTTTTCTTTTGTGACTTTCTCTCCTGAGATGCTTTCTTGCGTGAAATCGGTGTATTGTCCCTTGATATTGTTTCTTCCATTCAAACTGTCGACCTTTTGTCTTTACGAGTGAGAAATCGCACGTGTTTGAAAGGTTTTTATCATTACAACTCGCTATTTTTAAACCTATGACGACACAAGCCCTGAAAAACACGTGGGGACACCCCTTACTACTTCTGAAAGCATGTGACTGCTGTATGACTGCGTTTGGAGAGGAATAGTCGAAGGAGAAGGTTGCGAGTTTTGCGAATTTCTTGGCGATTTTGTCGATTTCCTTCCTCCGTTACGCTTTGTGAACACGGTCATTATGGCCAAAAGTGTTTCCGAATTGCTTAGAATGGAATATCTCGCTTCATATTTGTTAGAAATGGCTAGAAATCCAGGGGATTTTGGATAATTGTAAGCCCAAACCGGGAGTAACGAGTGAGTACCGTACCTTGCACTGGTTTACGAGAATTGCCCTGTTTATCTGTACTGTCCGGAGGCATTTTGAAGTTATTTTATCCGTTACAAAAATTGTTTCCGAATTGTACTTTCTACTTCTAAGCAAATTCTATTGTAAATATTACGCTGAAAGTTTGTGTCTAGCTTCTTTAATTATTGCCCAACACAGAGCTATAGTCGGTTTGCAGTGTCTATTTCTTTATCAACCTAAAATGTGAGCTTTATTTTTGGGTGCTTGCGGCCATCTCAGCAAGCGTTACACACAGCAACAGCCAGATGTAAAATCACTTTTGGTTTTATTTTTATGGCTTCGAATAAAAATTATTCAATAAAACTTGACTTGTAAATTGATTTTAGTTCGGTGTTTTGTGAGTCCTAATTATTTAACCCTAGGCGCTCCATGTTGCGAGAAATTCCGAATTTTCTAAACTTTTGCGGGTATTTGCGGCGCTGTTTTTGTAACGCGTTACAGCCGCATTTTGGGGTATTTATTAAATTTATCATTTTTTCCCGTTTGAGTCTTGCTCGTGATTATTGATGTTTTACTGCAGTTTGAAATAGTGGTCTATTCTTTCCCTAAATAAAAAATTTCAGAGAAATGCATTGAATATTTCTCGAGTTATTCAGACTTGAAGTTCTCTAGGTATGATATTGGGCTAAATGGGGTGGTGATCGTGCTACTCATCTCGATTGTTAAATCTGCTTCAACCGGAACAACTTTGCCATGATAGCACACTATTGCTGCCATCAGTGAGCTCTCCCTGCCTACCCATATGATACCAATATCCCTCACTTGCACCTCAGTGGAATGAGGAATATATTGGTACCTTTATAATGAGCCGACATGCGATGAAGGGGTTCTTTCTCCCAACACCAGTTCTCCAGCATCTGAGATGGTGCTTCAACAAAGTCTCTCTCTACATGAGTACCACTGCAACAACAAAATTAACATCATGGTATTTACAACCCTTTAAGCTCCAATATCAACTTGCCAATTCTCCTCACCATTCCCTATGTACTTCTAAAGGACCTACTTGAGATAATTTGTCTAAACATTAAGACAACTTGTCTTTCATGATCATTTGCAGAACAATAATATTATCAAATCACTAGCTAAGGCAACTATATGGTAACAATCACCTGAACAATGCAAAATCAGCTTTGGCGCAAATCTGATGCATCACATGTCCAAATTCATGAAAGAATGTCTCCACCTGAAACAAATATTGACAAAGTCGGCAGTGGAAAATGAAAAACACCAACAAAGAAAGACATTAGGACATCATAATAATCATAGACCAACTGTGGATGGGAGATTTAAACACATAAAAGACCTGGCATCACAGTTATGTGTGGGACCATGCATGAATGAGATTCCAGCCCCCAACCTCTGCCACGTTGGTTCACTGTTCTAAAAAATCCTTTTTATTTCCCGGGCATAATCAAATTCAAGTAATCAATCAATCAATCAATCAATCAGTCAGTCAGTCAGTCAGTCAGTCCATCCCTCAATCTGTCTGCCCAGCCACCCACCTGGCCATCAGTCCATCAAATGTTTAAATAGAGTAGTTTTCACTAGAGTACTAAAGTGATGACATCACATAAACTAAATTTGTGAAATTATGGGATTTGTTCAGACATTCAGAAAGAATGCAATAAAGAAGGCCTACTTGCCAAAAATCAGCATTTTCTTACAGTTTGAGAGTGAGATATTAGCACCGTTATGCGCTGCTGACTCCATACAAATCCTTCTAAATTTTACTTAGTTCATAATTTTATGAACCAAACAAAATTTAGAAGGATTTGTATTGAGTCAGCAGAGCATAACAGTGCTAATATCTCAGAGCCAATTTGCCTTTAAATGCTGATTTTTGGCAAGTTGGCAACTTTCATTTTGAAAATCTCAACAAATCCCATAATTTCAAAAATTCTAATAGTTGTGATGTCACACTTTAGCACTCAGTAATTGCCATTTACTTCTGAGTCTGGACTTAGTTCATTCTTCAATTAGTTGGCAAACTTTGCAACACTTTTTCAACTCATGATAAGTAAAACCAAAACCAATCATGACCTACAGACAAACACATATTTCCCTGCACTTGGTGCCAGGTACATATATAAAAGTATTTGGTTCAGATTCTGATTGGTTCATTTTACTGTTTGCGTCAGTTGCAACTATCCAGAGTAATGGACCTTTTCAGCTTGTAGGTTTTGTTTTCCCAATGTAGACCATGTGATGTTACCCTAGAGAACTGTTTCTTTGAAATTTCGCCTTGCATATGTACGCATAATTTATGAAAAGACAAAAGGCAAATCCCCTTGGGAAGATCACATGGACTACATTGGGAAAACAAAATCTACAAGCTAAAAAGGGCTATTGCTTTGCTTTTGGTTTTACAACACTCAATTACAGATTGGTTGCTCTGTAGGATCCTTACCTCCTGATGTGTCAGCAGTGAAGGATGGTCACCAGCTGGACGGGTGAAATTTGCTACCATAGCAGCAACAGAGAGCTGAAAAAGAACAACAGTAACTACTGTGAATCCTCTACTATGCCCCTGGGGGGGGGGGGGGGGTCATTTTTTTCAAGCACATTTGAGAGTGGAAGCTTTATAAGAAGGGGCGCTTAATTTATTTATAAGTGAAAATCAAGAAAAATCAGTGTTCTGAAATTCCAGATTTAAACTTTACTTTTTACAATACATACTGTTATTATTCATTTATTTATTTATTACCAATACACATGAAGCATTACATTTGTGATTGCTTAATGAAATTTATCACAAATTTTTGGTTGTGAAGTAAAAGGTGGGAGGGGAGAGGGAGGGATCAAAAGAGAGGTGGGGCTTAACAACCTTCTCCCCCTGAAGGGGTAGGGGGACTTATTCGAGAGGGGGTAATAGAGGATTTAAAGTATGCTGGAATAAATCTTGCAAAATTGGCAAATGAAGAATGATGTTTCTGAGCAAACAAGCTGGGATGACAACAGAAGAACAACAACCAAAATTAAAATTTGAGTATAAAATGCAAGAAAAATAAGCAAATTAAGACAGTCCTTCACATATTTGACAGTGCAAGCATGGTTAAGCTGTACCTGTCTTGTGCCATCAGCCAGCAAACATCCAGGCTGAAAATAACAACAATCAGATTTATTTAACATCTTATCACTAACAAAATCACTTTTCTATTACATACTTATTTTATTAGGCTCACATAGCTTGACTATGATGTGTGATGTAACAGAGGAGAGCTGTTGATCAGTTTTCTGTGACAGGCAGGAACTCTATCTAGCTTTTCCATTTTAGAATAATTTTAAGAAAAAGGACAACAGATTCGGTTTGAAAATAAGACATTAATTGTACTAAGATTATCGTCAGTTGCAAGCAGAACTAATGATGATTGTAACACCATCAAAACACATGTTATTTCAAAATTTAAAAAAAATGTTGTCCTTTTTTGTAAAGTTATTACTTATCTGCTTCTTTCAAGACCTTTTGGAAACATTATTTTAGGATAGGGTTGGAAAATGCACCTGAACATGGTGTGATATTATATAAAGAGAGGAAGTCTCACTGACAGCCAGTAACCTCACCAAAATTAATTCCCCCTCATCCCCCAAAAAGGGGTCTACTTCCTTCACAAAAATCACCAGCTTCCACACATAAATTGAAAGATTAATGTGGTGTGCATAAATCTCACACTAGCCAAAGAGACATGTGTACTTCAGAAAAAAAGTCACAAAGTGATCATTCCATAAATGCATTGCTGAGAAGCAAAAGAACTCTGTGAAATGGCCGATTATGCATTAATGACAATGAACCATTGCACAAAGTCTCTCAAGCCTCAAAAGTAATAAACATATTAATTTTAATTTGCTGAGTAACTGCATTCCAGTGAATAACTGTTCTAGCAATGGCAATTATTCCCGAATACTATTAAACAACAGGCATTTACATTTACAAATAATAATTATTATTGATAACAATAATATTTCTGACACATATCCTACCACTCTTCAGTCAATTGTTGTCTTGCAAAAGAAAGCTTTACGAATTATTACTTTTTCAAAGTTTGATGAGCATTCAAGTCCTATATTTAAACAGCTAAAAATTGTCAAATTTAGTATCTTAATTGTTAAATAATTATTCTGTTGCAATCTTTATGTATAAGTTTCATAATCATCAATTACCATCGGTTTTTAATGATTTATTTATTCCAGTTGACAAAATTCAGTCATAATACTTGCTTGGCCTGCAGACAAACTTTCTATTTACCTAAACCTCGAACTAATTATGGCATTTTCAATATACCTTTCAAGGACCAAAAATCTGGAATTTAATCGAAAATGTTAAAGCCCTGTCTATGAGACAGTCAGTTTAAAAAGGTTCTAAAAAACAAACTTCTTAATGATTATTAAGACATCTTTTTTTCACATGCTATTTTCTTTGCTTCTAATTAATAATCTTGCCTATTTATATGATGTACATTATATAATTATTAAATAATACTGTGGGTGTTTTTGTGTGTGTGTTTTGTGTTTATGTCTGTGTCTGTTGTTTTGTGTGTGTTAGTGTATGTTCTTTGTGCGTGTTTTGCTCTATTTCTTGAGTGTATTGTACCTCTGATCCATCTCACTAATTTATTTTTATATCCTGCAATTATTGACCTTCAGGCATTTTTAACTCTTAATAGTTATTTCTGAAGGTCTGTACCTTTTCTAAGGTATTAATTTATATATTTTTTGTATCAAAGAAAATTTAAGGTACAATAAAGATGTTGTTGTTAACTGCCGGCATGTAAAACACATGTTTATGAAGATTGTGCAAAGTTAAATAATATGTAGTACTCTGATTAAAAAACAAACAAACAATGCTGCAATATTCTTGTCTTTTAATCATCTACACTGTAAAAGTGTTAGAAACCTTTCAGAAGATACTATCAAAGATATTACAAGACTTCTTTATCCCAGGGATCACTCACTGCTGAGAAGACAGCACAAAATTAATTCAGGCTATAGTAATATTAAAGGGGTTCTAGTTAAGGTAAAGATGCAAACTTAAAGGATCATGCAATGGGCAGCTGCAAAGATATTGCAAAATAAAACAGTTGTATTATTTTAACATTACCTGCAATCCAAAGCAAGCTGCATGGCTGAATTTGCCTTCTCTTGGAAACAGATCAAGGTAGAAATAACCGATTAAATCACCAGAGGCTTTATCTTTAACACTAAACTGTTATGAAGAAGAAATAAAAGGATTGAGCGAGGTAATTGAAGAGCCAGGATTAAGTCATCATAATATTGGTTTGGTTTTCCTTGTTTTAATGAAAATGAAAATATAGCGGGGGGGGAGACTAATTCTGGTTGGAAAATTCTGGTTGGAAAATCAAATGATAATTGTGTGCCATTCCATTTGAAAAGTTTCAGAACTTACAGGCTGCTAGTACTTTTATTGCACTATTTGGGCTTAATTCCATTTGTTGAAAGTACATTTTTGTCTGTAGTCCTACGTCCACTAGGGAAACTACAAATGTAACTTATTAAATATTTTATGCTTGAAATTTCCAGTCGGAAGTTTTGTGTAAATGACAAGCATGCTAGATTGCTTGAATAAATTGCCACAGATCATGTACAGAAATCTAAAGAGAACAGCAAGTAACAAACAAACAGCTACCATGCTTTTCTCCTCTAGTCTTCTCAGGGTCATTTTACAAGCTGGGACCTGGGTACTAGAAACCAGGTTGCACTCTAGACATGGTGCTGGTGCCTGTCTTTGATGAGATTGAACAACTAGTCTGAGAACACATTTATTTGACGAGGTTGCCGGTCTTATCCCAACTACAGTAACATCCTTCCTATTTCAAAAGATAATGACAACCCTGGTTTGTGTTTATTTGGACATCTTTATTTACAGTAATTTAATCCAACTCACAGACCATTTGGCTTACCATTTGTATATCTTCATGCCACACATGTGGATTTTTAATTTCTTCAAAAATCAATCCTAAAAGTTCCTGAAAGAAACATTGGACAAGCAGGAAATTGATTTCACGTGTGATTTTCACATGGGTAGCAGTGGTGAGAGTGCTCGCCTTCCACCAATATGTCCCATAAGTCCATATTAAGTGGGCTGAGATTGTTGGTTCTCTACTCCTCCCCCAATAATCAACATTTGATTTGATTTGATTCTACTTTATTTAGGGTTGATTTGATTTAGTCTCCTTAATTATAACTAGTACAGCATTTGCGCTTGGCTCGAAAGATTTGAGACTTTAATAAAGTGATGAATCCTATACATCCTATTTTGTATTTTCTCAATTTTTCTTAATAAACTTGAAACTTGAAACTTGATGAGGATGATGATGATGATGATGATGATTACTATTACATGTATTTATAGCACTCATGAGTAAGCTCTTGTGAAATAAGTAAATTCTTACTAGAATAAACCATGATCACATTTCTCTCACGCCAACATCAATAATTATTATTCAGTATGCAGTATGATTATGACATGAATCTAAAGTTGAGACATTTAAGGTACAAGCTAGAAATGGTGTTATCAACTCACAAGTTGCCAAACTTATTCCTAGCCATTCTTGCCAGATAGCATCTCCACTTGGCAATGGCTTAAAAACAAGGGTGTGTGACCATGAGTTGTAAGCCAAAATGTCTTAAGTTTATTTAGGATTCAAACATACAGACATGTGAAGGCAATTAACCAAGTCAAAACTATTTTGCTCCTGAATACATTTAGTACAGTTCAGCAATAAAGTTAGCAACTTAAAGAAGCTTTGTATTAAAAATGGTAATACTCATTAATTAGTATAACATGGTATTACCTGATAGATGTCCAGCAGACCTGATGGAAAAAAAAAAAAAAAAATAGATTATTGAAATGAGATATATTAGAAATTACTGAATATGAATAAAAATTATTTATTGATTGAAAATGAACCATTAACTTTTATTACTGCAACAATAAAAACAACAAGACAAGTAGTGTTGTTTTATTTAGAGACGCGTTCACCTTGGGGGGAGGGGAGGGGAGGGGAGGGATAGAGGGAGGAAGGAACAGTGTTATGGGGTGTCAGAACACCACGTAAATTTTACCACAGACTCATTTTGTCAGGGGCACCCAATGACAAGTTTTGGTAGATATCTGTTAGATAGAGGGTAATTCAACTTGTGCTTTCGGCATCAATTAAAGAGTGCACTCAGATTTTCATAACTAAAATGTGGCCTAAAAGATTTGCAATTGGGAAATCATACCCCCTGAGGTTTTTGAAAAGGTTGTAATTGCTGTGTTTGGCAGTCTAAAACGTCAGTTAGCATTTTCAGAAAGAAAATAGTTCCAAGGAAAGTCTGTGGAAAGTTCATTTCAGCTTGCATTGTCTCAAAGGAATATGTTGTTCCCTAACATTTTCAGCAATTAAAATTTCAGCTAGGGAATCATCACACATCACTTTAAACAGACTTCAAACACCATAAGTTACTTTAAAATGCCTTTCTATGACTTTTGGTTGATTTGGCTTGTTGGGTGCCCCTATTTCGTGGGCATAGCTACAATTTATTTTTATCTCCAGGAGGTACTATCTCTTTCAAGGTGATCACTGTTTCCTGTTAATTTCCACTTATACTCTACCAGGTACCAACTGAACATGACCCTAATAAAGGTCTCTGACAAATTCATTGTATCCCTAAAAGGTAAAATCAGCCCCACCCCTTTTAAAAGCATAGGGTGGCACCTTGTCTTTCCATCCCCAATCAACAACTGGGAAAATGGCAACAGGGAATTAGGGCAAAGATGATGAGGTTAGTTGGTCATTGTTTCCATGTGACTGGTCATCTTGTTATAAGGTCATCTTGTTTTATGGAGGCTACAGCCATTAGCCAGGGTGAAAACTTACACAGACACAATGCATGACATTTGCAGTGTCATTGGACAAAAAAGAAGCTTTATCGCCTGTGTCAGATTATGCCCATTGTTACCGTTACAATATTTTAGGAAAACACAAAACATGTTTTAATTGCATAATGGTGGCTTCATAGCTCAGTTGGTTAGAGCATTGCACTGGTAATCGCGAGGTCACGGGTTCAAACCCCGTTGAAGTCCTGAATTTTTTTTCAGGCTTCTTTTCGCAATTGCATAAATTGCGTTCACAACTGCGAGGATCATTCTTGATTTGATTTAATATTTAGATTGTTGGAAATAATTACTAGTTTCCAGAATTCAGTTTATGAAGTGGGAAAAGCATTTAAAGGGCGCAGAAAATTGGGAATCATTAACCTTCCTTCACTTTTAAATTTCCCAGGCACCGCCATTTTTGATTTCATGACATCAATTGAAGGGCTGAGAGCATAACTGACCCAAATGACTTTTAGGGCTTTTTTTCTTTTTATGGTCCAAATCAGCTGAATGTTTGCATGTGGCCTTTGATTCAATAGAACAAAATTGCCCCATAATTTTTTTTGACCTTTTTCATTCTTTTTCAAGAAAAAGCGTATACAAAAAAAGGCTCTAAAAGTCATTTGGGTCAGTTATGCTCTCAGCCCTTCAATTAAGCTATGCTCATTTGTATGCGTATTGATATTCATGCGTGAATTGAATTCCCTGAAGAGCACGTGAAATGACTGACGGGTAGAAAAGGATTGTTTGATAGTGTGACGTAGACTACACGTTTGGCAGTTAAAAAATCGATTTAAGTTTTATTCATAGCAAACTTACGTGGCTCTGAGGTGTTAATCGCTAGGTAAATTTAATGGAAACTCACCAGCTTGATGGTCGAAAGACGTCATTTAAGAGCGGATGTCTGTAAATATAGACCAGAGGTAGGAATTATAAATATTTCGGAAAATCCGAAAAAATTCTGTGGACTATCCTAGGTATTCTATTAATGAAAATATAAATATTACTTTCATTGGATGAATATTTTGGTCATATGGATGGTGTCAAGTTTGGGCGCTTTATAACCTCTGCCAGATCGCTTTTTCAAGGCCTAGACCGGGCTACGGAAAGAGCTCAATTTAAATCTAATTGGAATATCATTCAAGCCACAAAGCTTCTTGTCACATTAAAGAGGTTTGAACACACATTTTGAGTGGTCGTGCCCTTGAATTGATCGTGACTAGAATATTAATTTTTACAGATTTTGAAATATTTACAAAATTTTGAGGATTTCGCAGGAGGAAAATTTTGTCGAAATTCGAAGGCCGAAAATCACACCCGGTACCTAATTTCAAACAACAAAAACCATTCTACATTAAAAAGCAATCTCAAAGCTTTCAAAATAAATTATGTTTTTGAAACTTTGGGCAACATATGAAATGAATTTTTGGGAACATGAAATTCACGGAGCACTTGAGTGAAATTTGACCCTTCTGACTTGACAGTTTTGAGGTTCAGAGTGACACAAATCAATACTCAAACAAATATTTCAGCCAAAATAAGTGTAATATAGCATAGGCAATCTCAAGTCTTACAGTTATACATACATGCTTCATAGACATTGAATACAAAATTTACAACTGTCAATTTTCAGTCCAAAAGAACTCATATCCCAGCTTTTCTAAAGGTACTAAACTTGCCGAATTTCTAGCATGGCAACCTTTGGCAAATGGGCTAAGACTCACAACTATGGGCCGCTTTTAAGACGAGAGTTGCTTTCAGACTGTCCTGCATGGCTCACTACTCTGTACTGCAAAACACCGATTTGCTCGCTCCAGCCGTCAACTTAAATCTCTTCGCGTTTGGCAAGTACAGAGAAACACCACTCGCTTCTTTGAGAAGTGTCTGACTTGCGGATCTACAGACTTTAAATGACATCTTTTCGACCACCAAGCTGGCGAGTCAGAGCCACGTAAGTTTCCTATCAATAAAACTTAAATCGATCTTTTAACCGCCAAACGTGTAGTTTACATCACACTATCAAACAATCCTTTTCTATCCGTCAATCATTTCATGTGCTCTTCAGGTAATTCAATTTATGCATGAATATTAATACGCATACAAATGAGCATAGCTGAATTGAAGGGCTGAGAGCATAACCGACCCAAATGACTTTTAAAGCTTTTTTTCTTTTTTTGGTCCAAATCAGCTGAATGTTTGCATGTGGCCTTTGATTCAATAGAACATAATTGCCCCATAATTTTTTTTGACCATTTTCCACTATTTTTCAAGAAAAAGCGTATACAAAAAAAGGCCCTAAAAGTCATTTGGGTCGGTTATGCTCTCAGCCCTTCAATTATTGGTTGCAGCTATTGCCAGGAAACAAATGAAGCAGAAATCCTTTGTGTTAAACAATAGGGTAACCGATACATGTCCTGAAATCCAAAATGGCCATGTGCCCAAGAAATTTAAAAAAGAAAATCGGCGATGATGACATCAATTTTTTTGTACACTTAAATGTTATATCCACGTTTTAAAACAAAATTCTGAATCTCGTAATTAGCTCCAACAATTTAACTATTCGTAAGGAGTCGATGTACGAGAGTTTCAAATTAACATGATGCAATTATTGGTTCAAAGAAGACTGTTCATTCTGATGATGATAGCTGACAGTGTTGAAACATGTCAAAAATGAAGTGTCATGGGATTTCTTAAAATTTCAACCTTGCCTCCTACTCAAAATATGTAGTTTTTATTAGCAGGATAATTGTTACTTAATTAAATTTCTGTTAAGTGTTAACTTTAGTGCTTAAACAGAATGAAAGTCATTTATTTTTAATATAACATTAACTAGTACGAGAGGCAGAATCAAGGTAAACATAGCCCCTCCACCATGAAGGATCATCACTGTGCAATGGTGTGGTAGTTTCCATGTTTCCACAACCCAATGCTACAGCTACAATGTTTGCCAGCTGCAGTTATGCTCTTGACTTTGACTCTGAGGGGTGTCTCAAGCATGCAGGACAGGTCAAAGGGTAGAGGCCACATGAAGAATGTTCCATTGGTCCTCTGAGTTGGGCTCTGGCCCTAAGATTAGCAACCCCATGAAAATGTATGCTATAACCTAAAACTAGCATTACAGACACAGGTGAGCAGGTTAGAGAAAGCTGTCCTCTACGAGAACGTTAAAGGGCTGATGACCTCGCTCCAGTGGAATCAAAGACTGGAAGGATTAGGTTTATGATGGATGGTACTTCTGGATGTCTTAGATGTACAGTGTACCCTCCATGGGGAAAAGGTTGGGCGAGGGGGGGTGGGGGGGTGGTTAAAGAATAGTCATAAGTCAGCTTTATCTACTCATGTTCAATTGTTTGAACAGGTCATGGTAGAACAAATCTACCTAGAAGTATAGACACTATGCAATAATGGTTGCCTTTAGATTATTCTTTTGTTTGCATTTAACATACAATAATGTAGCCTCACTAACCTCGTTCGGAATGACAAATTGTTTAGAATTTTGATCCCAAAAGTGAGGTTAGTCAGGCTATTATTTTCAATTGAATAACAACAAAAGAATAATTTAAAGGCAGCCATTTTTGCATTTGGTCTATTGTAGTCCACATTTTACCAGTTACAAGTTTTATTATAAAACAGTTATTATAAAATTTATAACAATAAAACTTACCTTTAGTAACTATGTCCAGAGGGAAGTACTCTTTCAACTTGTTTTGGTCCACTGCATAACTCTTTTCCTCTACCATGTTCATGTAGTACCGCATATCCCAGTAGTTGATTTTACCATCAAATTCATAGTCCAGCTCTTTACACTACGAGAAACAGCCACAAAAAATGAAACTAAAATGAAATGTTCCTAGTCCCCTCATACTAGGTGTTCTGTGATAATTTTGCCATTCCATCTACAAGGGAGCTGTTTTACGCTTTGTCACTTCCTGCTACACTCACAATATTCTGTTACATACTACGCTATGACATTCAAATTATAGGGTGTGGAGGGAAGGGGGAGGGAGGGGGAGGGGGGGGGGGAGGGGTGTGGAGGGAAGGGGGACGGGGAGGGGGGAGGGGGAGGGGTGTGAGGGAAGGGGGAGGGGGAGCGGGGGAGGGGTTGTATTATTTCGTGTCCCCTGAAACAGGGTATACTGTCTAGCATTCCTCGCAGGGGGAAGCTGGGACACTTCTAGACACTCTATTCAGGGTAACCTGTTGTATTCCAGCATCCCATCTGGGGGAGACTATGAACACTCCATGTCCATACCAGGTATCCTGTCATGGACTGGCATCCATCATGGATTAATCCTGGTCACTTAACTTTACCTGCCAAAATTTTCAGACAATTTTTATTTTGGACGAAAAAAATGGCTGGAAATAAAACTCCAAACGTTTTACAGTACAACTTGTAAAACTTTTATTTATAAGTACTTTCTTGGGCAATGCCATCAGATGTATTCAAGGCAGATAATACATGATAATATGTACAGCTAGAACACGGATTGGGCTTTGCTTGTTCTTTTTATCACTGGAAAGACATCTTCAAGCCACACTGAATACCCTGCAACAGCAAGGCTCTAGGACTTCACGGATCACTACATCGACAAGCCTACCAAAATTAAAAGGATGGATCTTTGTACATACCTCTGCTTCTTTCAGGCTGAGCATTGCTGTTAAATCAGCATCGCCAAGAGGTCTTAACTTGGTGCAGAGTTCAGAGAGGAAACTAGAGACTGCTTCAGCTGTTTTGGACATCCGTAACTAAAAATGAAAAAGAATGTCAGTGAATGGCAATTAACCAATACAAGTTAATGGAAAAGAGAAGTTGAATACCAATCAAACACAACAGGTTAAGAAACCCAGCTGGCAGGAGGCAGACCAGTTGGCTATTAACGTTCACGTGGCTGAGGAGTTGAACTCGGGACTACCATGAAACAACTCCAGCTAGTGGTCAGAGCTGGACTGGAAGCTGGGACCACTAGATTCAAGTCCAGCGCCCTAAACACTGGACCACACAACCCCCCCCCCCCCCCCCCTTCCCTCCCAAACCCTCCATGCTGGCCCACAAAGTTTGTTCAGCTTGACTGGGTTTGTAAGACATTTATGTTGTAGGTAAAAATTGAACTTAGGTTGAATCTCAATTCCCTTTGTCTTGAGATTCAACCTACATGTAGGTTTACTTAATTTTTTTACCTGAATTTCATTTTCATCTGCAACCTTGGTCACATGGTGAGTTTAGTTATCAAACTTTTGTGATTTTTATTAACAGTTCATGGGGAGAAAACAAAGGACCAAATTAAAATCACTACCATGAAGGACATTTGTATACAGTACCGGTTAAAAGTAAGTTGACAGTCTCTTTCGAGTCTCGATTCTCGACTTGATCCTCGATACTTGATTCCTGCGAGTTTCGAGCATTGAGGATCGAGGCTCAGCCATTGAGAATCGAGTCGAGGATAGCTTCTCGCAAGATCAGAGATAATGAGCTTGTCGCTTGACTGATCACTCAATAGACCTCTCGAGCAAATTGAAGAAGCAACTTCAGCCACTCGAAGGAACGCAAACAATGCAAGAGTAGTCATTCAGTAAGTGATATGTTTCTAAATGTGATTCAACCTCTCTGACAGATGGGCAGATTTGCAGAAATCGACGCTTGAGAAAGAACAGAATGGCCAAGACCGACCACACCACTACAATATCTCGCAATAAGTAACAGATGTTCGATGAATAAAACTTGGCCGACCACTATAACACAGACACGCATAATTTTAAGATGAAATTCGATACACGTAGGTGTCAATACATGCGTTCACTAATGGTGCTCGTTCGTAACTTTATTTCGCTGAAACAGGATTTTCTTCGACCGTTCTTAGGAGTAAATTTTACAATGTAACTCCTCCAAACTAGAAACACAAATGTGTGTAATTCGTTACTGTATGCAAATTTTCAGTTCTCACGCGCGGTGTCTGTCAAGTCTATTTTTAATTCAATGTTCACTTTGCGCTATTTTTGGCCGAAGGGTGAAGATTATCTTGGCGATGTTTCTATCCTAATAATATACATGAAAAAATTTCTCGATTCTCATTGGCTAAGAGAAATGCAGTTTTTAGGAAACACCGGTGCAGAGAAAAGGTAATTCGGTGCAGAAAAAAGGAAATACACTGCAAAACAAGGTAAAAAACTGAGGATTCTGATTGGTTGATAAACAAAGGCGCTGCGATTGAGCCAATCAAACGCGGCCTCTGAATGGCGCAAAGTCTGAAGAGCTGCAAGCGACTCTGCGAGCCAAGACAATGGCTGGCTTTTTGAGCAGGTTTTCTTTCTTCGTGACCGCAATAACAGCAGAGAAGTTGCAAAACAGCACTAAACAGGAGAAACGGCTGCGAAAAGCACTGTATTTTAGCTGTCTGTTTGGAAACAGTGGTGTCCAGAGAAGGGAATTGCTGACCTAATTGGAATTACGAGTCCGTTGATGGAGTGACGCCGAGATTAATAAACAAACAAGGACAAACAAGGCGAAGATAACGAACGAGAAAGCCTGAAGGTAATGATTACAGCGCTTGATAGACACTTAGCAAACAAAGTAGCCTTATAGCTATAGCCTGTAATTGTTTAGCCAGTTTTTACAGCTAAAAATGCTTTAAAAACATTGAGAAAACTGTTGTTTTGGTTCACCTTAGCTTCATTGTGTTGCTTCAGTCTGCAACGTTAAGAAGCTATCTCGCAATTTTTTCATGTATATTATTAACAAGTAATCACATGATTTTTCTCGTGCAATTTGGAATAAATAAGCACTTGTAAATTTTTTCAAAGACCACAAATTGCACTCGCCCGTAATTTTGTGAGTCTTTGAAAAAATTTACTCGTGCTTATTTATTCCAAATTGCACTCGAAATCATGTGATTACCTACACAAATTATACACGTATTTCACTTCAGATGTTTCCTTGGAATTTTACTAGTGTTCCATCGAACGTTTATCAATTTATTTATTTCAAAGGCGAGGAGCGATTTTCGAAGTTGGCCTCGTACATGTGATAAGCTACCATGTGTTCATGGTTTCTGTCCTCGTGGTCGATGAGCGGTTTTGTCAAAAATTGTTCGATTAATCGTGCCAGCCTTGAATTCCTTAATATGCTTGCCAAGTGGCTACTGGCTAGCGACTACACTATTCGCCTTCTTGTACACTGTGCATTTTCGTCTAGAAATAGGCTGCTTTCTCGAAATTTTGATTACTTTTGATGACAGCACTTGTCTGCGAAGAACCGCAGTGATCTTGATTCGTTGCGCTTATGAACGAGCGGCCACATGAATATAAATTTAGCATTGGAATTTTTATGCAGAAAAGCACAACGCTGTAACCTCGAAAGAAACTGAATGTCTTTTGACCTTGTTTTGTTTATGCAGTATGCGATATTTCCTCGAGAAGTACACCGCGTCCCCAAAACCTAAATTACTTTTAATTGACAGTATTTGTCACTGCGCTGTCCTTTAGCTTGAATTCGTTGCGTTGTTCAAACAGAAACTGTTGTAGTGTCTACTTAAGTGTCCATACAGAACAACTGCGCTCTTTCCTCCAGGGAAAGTCGAATCGCGTACTCGATGAATAACAATAGAATGCTTCCTGCGAGAATCGAGTAACGAGGATCGAGTTGAGTTTCAAGTGAATCGAGTCTCGATTCTCGACTCGATCCTCGATACTTGATTCTCGCCAGGATCGAGTCGAGACTGTCAACTTACTTTTAACCGGTACTGTATGTGATTCTAATTAGCATAAAATTTGGTGAATTTTTGCTTTGAATTTCTCCAAGAATTGTGAACAGTTGGAGTACATGTAGTAATGGTAATGGATTTAAATACCGCACATATCACATAGTTTCATGGCAGTTTACAATGCTTCCCTTGGGTGAGATCGGACGTCTGCCTGTAAAGGCACTTCTGGCAGCCGCTATCAGTCCATTATTTTGATCTCACCCACCCACCCACCCAACCCACACATGAATGTCAAAGACAGATGAACTGATAGAGATAAACCACCACACCGGGAAAAATGTTTTTCATCAGGTATTCAAATATTTTGAAGTCAGTTGGCTGTGGTGTCTTTTTTTTTATCCCACCCGTCAGTTTTTAGAGTCAAACACTTTGCCTCATATTTGATACATTACATGATATTTGGCAAACTTTGCTATTTTATTTTTGCACTTTGCACTAGTTAAAAAGGTTTCTCATTCATGACATGATTATATAACTTAATCTAGACAGAATGACCAGTAATACTACTAATAATAATATATCACATTTATATTGTGCATTTTCTATGCAATATTCAAATGCGCATTACAACACTGGCCGGGGGAATTTGCCAGTCAGAGACTGCTTATAACGCAGTTTACAATATTAATGAAGTTGAGTTGTGAGTGCCCCCATAATGTTAATATCAACTTAAGACAGGGGTGGTCACTGCCAGAGTTTTTTTACTTCCCTAGCGGTTCTTTTACGTCCCACAGAATTAGAGAATTATGAAGAGTTGTGAGACGGGGCCTACGGCTTATTGTCCTTATCTGAGAAGACTAGAAAGTCTAACCATTTGCAGATGTTATTACAAACTTAAGGCAGCACTTTCTCCTCAATTATTTAAAGACCCTGAGTGTTGGTCCGGCCGGCGTTTTGAACGCGTGACCTCCCGCACGCTAGTCCAGTGCTCTACCACTGTCTGCTATCTAGGTTACCCAAGTGACAATAATATTTTTACCTCTGTAATGTAACTTGCATGAGTTGGATAGCCAAGAAGATCTGCCATCTATTAAAAATTAAATATATGGGTATATACACTGTAGGAAGTTAACTACAATGTAATTGGATTTACTACTAACTGGAAAACATCTGTGCCTTGGTCCATTTTCAAAAACAGCAACAAAGTAATGCATACCCAGTGTTCCAGATAAGATGGAGGTCTCAGGTCAAAAATACTAGAAGGACTGAGCTACATGACCCAACAAATGAATAGAAAAAAATTAGAATGGTTTGGTGGGAGCAGTTTTATATTTCTTAAAGGAGCTATGTCACAGTCTTTGGAGTTTGAGAAGGTTAGCGTCAATTTTTCAAAAAGGTCATTTGTAATCTGTTTTAATCTTCTCCATCCTTCACCATCCTCTCCATATTTGCATTTATTCTTGTCTCTTTTATGCTTATCTTCCCTGACAAATTGTTATTTCACTGTTCCCCATTATTTAAATGCATTTTTTCTGTCTCTAATAATGACCCAACATAAAATTATCATGATTGAGCTCATTAAACTCCACCTATTACAGTTAAGATAATGCCCAAAGTGAGTTTACTCAGAATATTTTTTTTTAAAGAGAAATAGTATTTTTATTAAGAAATAAGACTCAACTTGCAAGCTAAAATCACAGGTATATCATATTACTGATTTGATTCTGCAATCATGATTTTCATACAGTTAGATAAAATCTCAATGACCGGTTTTATTGTTAATTTTACTGTAAAAAAACTGTTTGCTGACAAATAACTGTTGTCTTATTTTGTTACTTGTTATGTTTAAGCTGCAGAACAGTTATTAGTCAAAATCATTATAAACTACACAGTCACAAACACATCTAATATACAGATAATATACAGATAATTCATGGTACATGCATAGATTAAAATGAATGAAAAAGAAATTTCCAAAAATGTAATGCATACCTTTTGCCTCAGTTCTACCAGCTCTTCTAATATTGGAGTATTTTCCTCTATACACCTGTAACATTGATCTAAAGTTAGTCAGAATATTTTTAATAGTATGACCAGTATGATATCTGCCCTCTGCCCCATCTGTCCTAGTGGGTGGAGGGGCGGGTGGGGGGGGGGGGGGGGAAGTTACTCAGGGATATTTTAGTGATGGGAGGGTTTGAAGCCTAATTTCCCCTTTCTTAAAACTGGCAAATTTCCAGACAAAAGTTATAAAGAAAGGTAAATGTACATGTTGGACCATGTGCATGGTAGTGGATGATAGGTCTACAGGTTGAAAACTTAGTTCTTTACAGTACCACCTGAAAGTATTGACCCCTTTTCCGCGTCTTTGCTGCGTGACCTCCTCGCGACTTTCCCTCGGTATTCCCGTGGAAGGCCGCTTTTTTGCCGAGGGAACTTTTCGGTTAGGCTCCAAAGTTGCCGCGGGAAAGTTAACCGAGGTAAAACCGAGGTAATAAAATACTGCGGTGAGTTTGAATAGGCTTTTGTTTCCTTTGTGTTTCAAGTGACAAAGTAGCACCTAAAAGTTTCGGCAGGAAATCTTGAACAGGAAGGACAGTCATGGTTGCTACACATAGATCTATCAGCTTTTTTGATACATGGGCAGAAACGATTCTGTTGTTAGAATCCGACCATAAATAAAAATTTTTGGAGAAATATTTTAATTGTAAATTATTTTGATATTAGCGATTGTAGCAACTATTTTGAATCGAATCTTCGAAGTGCATTTATGCTCGGTGCGCTCGCGTGGAGTTTGGCTTCAAAGTTTTATTCATTTACAGTGTGTGCTGACCTGTGGAATGTGACCTGTAAACAGATCTGTTGGCATCTTGATCGAGAGAAAGAAAGGAAAGAATATTTCGGCATGTTTTGTGACGCTCAGAGCACGAATATGAAATTTACATGTTATGCTTCTCAGAGCACGAATATCAATTTACATTTTATGTCTCAATGTCCGCAACCGGACAGGAATTTTGAATTAAGCTTATTACAGATCCAAAACGTTGTTAGATTGACTCGAAGTTATTTCGAACTAAGATAGTAAGTGTAGCGAACAAATTACCAAGAAATTATAAGTAAGGCAGGCCAAGATTTCAAAGAACAAATCCAAATTCAATTGGTAGTTGTGCGTATCGGCGTTTTATGCAAATTCGAGCACGGCACGTGACGACAACACAACATGAGCTGCGGAGCAAAGATGATTCGAACATCAGAGTATTTCAAGTTAAGAATTTTGTCGTTCTATAGACGAAATTTTGACATTTCCCAATATGTCCATGAATTAAGTTTAGAAGGGAAGAAAAGGCCAGCCGTGAAGAACACCTCAGCCGATCCAAATAAAATCAGCACGCGTCGTCAGAAAAAACTAAAATTAAAAATTTTGAGGTTTTACCTCATCAGGTTAAAGACATTTTAAAGAGATATCTGCTTGCATGTTTTGAGCTCGGTAGCATGCTTTGTTTTGAAAATAAAGCAGTTTGAATTAAGATTTTTTTACAATGCCTGACATTGTGGTTGCGTCTAAGAAACATATCACGTACGCGAAAATATCGATTTACGTTGTGTTTTTGAGTTCTGAATAACCAATATGTTAAGAGAAGTGTCTATGCGAATGTTTTGAAGTTTAGCAGAGAGAAAAAATCTTTTGTGAGAGAAAAAGTGAGCTCCAGATGTTTCCAATGGATTTCCGACCGTCATGTTGGGGTTCCTCACAGGAACACGGTGCCAGCATGGCGTCTCCATACTAAAAACTATAATTTTGAGTAGTACCCTTTACTGAATAACTCGAGTTTGGAATATCGCACAACGCTGAAACTTTGATACGTTGTTTATTTATTACTCTACTACACTATCTCAGTTTCTTGACTTAATTTATTGAAAGATAAGCGATTTTATTTTTTATTTGCTTGATACTTGCGTGACGTGCAAGCCAAGAATTGGGACAAATGCCGTACTTCACATGTGAAATACGGCGTTTAACCAAGCCAGGCGTTTAACCAGGGCAAGGCCCTCAGCGTTTCAAAGACTTCGATTTTACATTATATAGAGACTGGTTCAAAAATTACAAGTCCATACGCAAATCGCGCACAGCGTTATTTTTATGTCCATGAATCTTCGCACCTTACAGTCCTTCCGCTTTTTTGACACCTGGAATTAATCGTCATTGTTCTTTCCCCGTGGCATTACCTCGTCTTTTCTCCCACGGTATTCCCGTGGCAAAACTGTACCTCGGTTTTCCCGCGGGAACAATTTTTTATACCGTGGTGGACGCACGGCCACTACCCGCAGTATAGACGAGGTATTGCCTCGTCCTGATGGGTCAATGCTTTCAGGCGGTACTGTACCTGTCATTGCTGTTTCGTAATTCACTTAGGCTCTAAACTGTACTGCTTGGATCCCATCAAAGCCTTCTAATTATATTTTATTATTTAACTCTTAAATGGTTACGCATCAAGAAGAAACTACAGTACTTCTACCTCCAACCGCAACTTGAATACACTCTCCAACTATAAGCCTTAATTAAGAACTCTCCCTAAAAAAATTATAAAATAAATAGATAAATTTATCAATGACTGTCCCCTCGAGACCCTTTTCATGCACACACTTCATGTAATTGTTACCTCCGGTTAAAAGCGGTTTCCAGTCTTTGCCGTGTATGAGGATTGGATGCTTTTCTTGTTAACGGAAAATAGTGAGGGTACTTAAGAGTCACTTTGTTCAAACCAGCATCTGTCTTCAGGAATAAGAACAATTACACAATTAATTTTAATGAAAAATTAAATCAATCAAGAAAAAGCCAAGAGCATCAGATACTGTGGCTAAATATGAGTTTTATGGCTTTTTGTGTCTTGGTCTAGCAAAGATATATATTAATTTTATTAACTTAAAAAATACATGACTGTGTAACTTAATATTTAAATGTTACCTTTTCTAAGCTGTTTATAAAGTCATCTGGCATTCCAACTGTTTAGAGAAAAAAAGAAATAAAATAAGTACTGGTACATGAAGGTGATTGTGGAAGAGGTCAGTATAATGAAGTTCAGGAATTTAAGCCCACTGACAGTGCAGTGTATGTACCTGTCAACTCTCATGCACACTGTGCAAGTCTTAAGTCTCTGAATGGAAGACTTTGGTTTCATACTGTACATGTACAGCAAGTCAATATTTCTAAAGCCTGCCTAACAAGTCTGGTATCCTACTTGCTCCTGTGTATAGATTTGATTCAAGTGACAATTAAAATTACAATCTTCCCATCAATGACATTACTGTAAAAACTTGTGTATAAGCTGCACTTGTAGATAAGCCGCACCCCCAAATTTCAAGCATGATTTTGAGAAGAAAAAAAAAGAACTTGAAAAAATCACTCTGGCAAAACAGTTGTTTGTTTCTTTGAAGTTGTTTGCAATAAACTTACGAAAATCTAATCCTGTGTATTTGCAGTGACCTTAAGACGTCAAACAACTCTTAAAATACGGATTTACAAGCTTATCTTTAATCGATTTCCTTAATTCTTGGGACTGATAACGGTTGTCTTCATCGTTAAAGCCCACAGTTGAAATGAAATCGATGAAATTTGAACAAAACTAAAGCACAGGAGAAAGATTCAAAATGTTTGCTTAGTAACCACACCGACATTTACAGAGGGAAGTCTGGACACCAGAGTAGTTGACAATGATCAGAAAACAACACGGAAAGGTTTGCTTTTGCATCAGCTGTGCATGGATAGTGTTTATAAAGACGTACAGAAGCCATCGGTGGTCGGAGAAAAACTTGTCGCTAAACAAGAGTTTAACAACCCCAAGGATATTAAACACACCATGCAAGTAATGAAAGGCAACGAAACGGTCAGCCATTTGCCTCACAAGTTCTCCCGAATAGCGTGGTATTTTCTCTCACATAGTGGAGAGATTGAAGTGATCGGTCAAAGATGACATTGTAAAAATCTTTTGTGGAAGTATGGAGATTCCATGCCAGTTAGAGTTTAGAATGACTGGCGAACAAGATTCAGGTTTTGAACCTGAAGATACAAATGGCTCCTTTAGAAGCCACCATTTCTACCAAAAGCAATATGTGTTTAGTCTGTATTCATTGAAGGTTGTTGGTGCTATTTCAGTATTTGTGACCCCATATACTAAGTCAGTTTACTCCCTCTGAAAGCAATGGTCTGGTATATAAGCCGCACCCACGATTTTGAGCCCAAAATTTCGGCAAAAAAGGTGCGGCTTATACATGAGATACATGAGATTTTACGGTACATATTGCAATTGTGTGAATGGCAGTTGAAGTCTTAGGCTATCTTTTTTCATCTTCTGGAATCTTTTTCAAACATTATGTAAGTTGAAGGTCAAAATGAAATTCAGGTCAAAATGAAATTCCTTTTTCATTTTGACACAGGTTTAACTCATTTTGACCTGAACTTCATTTTGACTTACAATACAATAGGTAAAAATTAAAATTCAGGTAAAACTTTTTACCTAGGTTGAATCTCAATTCATAATAAGCTAGGGTGAAGAGACAAAGGGAATGGAAATTCAATCTAGGTTAAAATTTTTTTTACCTGCAACACATACACCCAAAGAAATATTACATGAATGTAATAAAAGATATATTTCTCAACTGGTGTGATTACAGCACACACTATTTCAGAAAAAAAAAAAAGAAGAATGTGGTTTACCTAATTCTTCTTTTGTGAACTCCAGGACAGTGTTCTCCTCATTCAAGTTTTTGCTGAAGTCAATTGACAGGCTGCTCATCCGAGTCTTAATTGCTTTGATTTCTGCTTGAACTTCCTCTGGTAAATGAAGACCTGGAAAAATGGTCAACAATGTAAAACAATGTAAAAGATTGTGCTAATAAAAACACATACTCCGTGAATCTGCTGAGAGTTTCAGTGTTGTTACATTTATCTCACTTGACAATAGGAAGATACTGTAGGCATTATATTAGTAGTTTGAAAGGTAATCACTCAGCTACATGTACACTGTATTTCAATGTTGTCCAACTTTAAAGCCTCAAGCTTATACAACAAGAAAAAGTTAAATAAATGCAGTAATTAAGGGTAACTGTAAATCTTTAAAATATGTATTTCCACTATAATTTCCTGGTTACCAGTGCCATAAATTTTATAATGGAATACTGGTTCCCCTGAAGAGGGACACCAACACAGCTGACCCATACTAAGTCTTGTAATTTTCAGAAAATTCTTTTCACCTTACCTTTGTTCTGACAAGTTTTATTGGGCCAGAAATCACTCTGTTCACCTCTGTTGTTTCTGAATTATATTAGAACTGCTAACCTACACTGTACATAATTATGTATTTTATTGTATTGATGAAAACCAAAAATTGGTACAATGTATATATGTTGCGGTTCAATTTTATCCTTGGTTCAATTTTTATTTTCTTTTGTTCTTGTGTATGGTAACGTATGAAGGGCTTGTAAGGAACAGCATTTCAACCATCCAAACCAGTCTCAATACCGTCGCCTCTTGGAGCTCCAGTAATTGGATGAAACTCAATGCTAAAAAGTGCAAAGAAATGCAGATTTGCTTCCTCAAGGATCCCATAGAATTCCCTCATTTGAAGATCGACGATCAACAATTAGAACTTGTAACCTCACATAAAGTACTTGGCCTAGTGATTCAGAATAATCTAAAATGGAATAATCACATTGAATCTATTGTCACCAAGGCCTCTACGCGCCTTCACATACTCCAGGTACTTCGTTGAGGGGGCATTGAGATTAATGATCTAATTACTATCTATGCTGCCTTGATACGATCTTTATTAGAATATTGCTGTGTTGTATGGCATCACGCTCTACCCTCCTACCTCTCACAGGAATTAGAACGCGTACAGAAACATGCTCTTAAAATCATAGTTCCAACGCTTTCTTACTCAGAAGCTCTTCAGTTTTTAAACTTAAGAACATTAGACGAAAGGCGTAATGAACTTTGTGTTAAAACTCTTGAAAAGATTTCAAGAGGAGGACCTCTTGTCAAACATCTCCCAATGACAAGTCAGCACGAGTCAAACGAGAGGCACTATCAAATATATTATTACCCAAATGCAGGACAGAAAGATTGCGTCGTAGTTTTTTCCCAAGTACTAGCTTAGCTTTTAATAATCTTTAGATTCTTAGATTATATATATACCCAAATTTTAACTTGTATTAGAATAAATTTATTTGTAATTTTTTATAAAACTTATTGTAACCCAGTCCCTCTTTGATCAACTTTATGTAAATTTCATAGTTATACAAGTGTAACCACATTGTAATTCAGATTAACTGCGATGATGGTGGAATTAAAACTTCTTTGTTGTTGTTGTTGGTGTTGATAATAAGTACAAAACAAAGGAAAATTAAAATTGAACCAAGGATAAAATTGAACCACAACATATGCACATGTGTAGTGGGATATAATTTGGCATATTGGGTAAAGCAGAATAATGACTGGCAAATCAGCAGCTCAGGTACATGTACCCAAAGGGGATGTGTAGAGAGGATAGAGAAGCATACATGCTTCACTTCAGCAAAGTACACCTACCATTTCTTTTTCCCAATTTAATTAATCTTTCCAAAACTCTAGAAGCTTCTGGTGTCAAAGGCTCTTTATTTCTCTCCTGTGAAGAGACAATCCCAAACATCAACCAATGAATCAATCATTTTACGTTTTAATGATAAATTTAAAGACAATGGTAATACCATAACTGGGAAAGGCATAAAGACCTATCATTAGCAATCTCAAGAAAATAATAATGAGACAGTCACATTCTTTAATTATTTTCTTCGCTCAAAAATAAAACATCCATGACTCCAGTTGGTAAGGTTCTTAGAATTCCAAGAGGGAGGAAGAAAGGGGACAACTCTTACACAAAGTATTGAATAAATCAAAGAAAATTGAAATTTCTAAGGGGGTGGAGGTGTGCAATCCAAAATACCTTTATGGGAGGGGTGGATATATTGCCTGCTACATGTGCAAGTAAGGCTTTAATTTAGTTATCATTATCACCTGGAAAGCCACAAGATTTTCAAAGACATCCTTACGCATACTACAAAAAGAAAATTTTAAGCAGCAATTAGAACATGGTAAATTAAAAAATATACCGGTATTAAATAATTATTATTGTTTCAAGAAAGTATACACAATGCTTCTTGGAGAGTACTGTTCAGTAATGCTTGTTATGGATGAAACGTCATCCATTATCACTGGCTAAGATTTGTTTCATCTGAATTATGTCTTGTAATCTAAGAAATAGCATTATTTTGGTAACTTCATACATTGATAATTACTGCAGCCAAAGTACGATGTAAATTGATACTTAGAACTTGTTATACGTGTAAGTTCTGCCTTGGCTGAAAACAGTTATGTTAGCCAGCTTCTATGGCCAGCACAAAGAACAATAATGGCCATTTTTGAGTTTGAAAATAACTAAGAGGTCTAATTTATAATTATTACACTGTATTAATTTTCAGTGAATTCTTTAATTACTACACAAGAAAAATCTAGTTGAAACTGCACCTGACTTCAACTTCAAATTCAGAAAGTTTCCTATCAGCCTCAGTGCTGGCTGTTCTGATATCCTTGTCTGAAACAAAATAAATTATTTCATGAATAAAAATATATGACTTTTTTTGTTTGCATTTTGTGATCTGGTTATTGTCAAACATACATGTAGAGAACTGTGAACACTAAGAACTATTTCTGGAATGTTTATCATTCTTCAACCAGTCAGACACATGATCATTATTGGTTTTCTTTCACAACACAACAGATATTCCAGAAATATTTACAGTATTCATGATTTTCAAAGTTTCACAGAAACTAAAGTTCAAATTAATATTTTTATGTCTCAAAAAATTTCAAAACACCAGTAATGACTGTTAACTAATTAAAAGCTTGTGAAAGAAAGAACATGTAATGAGAATACAAGACTTCATGCAAATTCTTCCAACTGGTCCCATAAGGGATACATCCATAACAGCAAGGAGAATTTGTATGCTGATAAATGGGCTTGGACAGAACCTGTCTGTGCATATATCTAGTTGGGTCAAATTTTGCTTGGTACATGTTGCTTACATTCAGAGTTGAAACACCATTTTAATCTGTGTTCATGTCACTGTTAAAGAGCTTCGTACAAAAAGGACACAAGTGACAATGTGACCTTGGAATTCAATCCTATACAAATTTCATTCACTAAGCATGATTAGAGCAGTTTTCAATTGAATTTCGTAAAACCAAAACCAAAGCAGTTACTCCAGCCAATCACAACAGGCCGAAACAGTGCAACGAACCAATCAGAATTCGAAGTAATTACATGTAACCGACGCAAAGTGCTGGAAAATACGCGCATGCAAGTCACAATTGGTTTTGGTTTTGCTTGTCATTGGTTGAGAAAGTGGCGTGAGGTTTGCTGTCCAATCACAGAGCGAAGTAATGCAAAACCAACATAAAACCAGAATTACTTTCGACACTCAATTGAAAACCGTTCTTTGACTGTGGATGTTATACATGTAGCCATAGGTCAAAATGATTTTAACCTAGTTCAAAATGAAATTCCTTTGTCCTAGAAGATGTACATGTCATAACATTCAGTTGAAAGCCAATGCAAAGGCTTAACATTGTCAAGCAATAATTAAAACTTCTTATTAATAATTAATTTTTGTGTATATTAAAATAAATCTAATTTGATTCACCTGTGGAAACATGCTGAGGAAAATCTAACTTTGACTTCGCAGTATCATATTCAGTAGAATCATCACACAAGGCCTGGAAAAAATTAAAATAATACAGAAAGACTGGGATTACACTGGTGTATATTAGATTTGAGATTTTGGAGAAAAACTAATGGAACATTAGAGATGTGACTGTAGTTATGAACAGAATGTAATCAGACAACCACATTTTTTTTAGAATCATCAAGGGCTTGTTAACAAGTACATGTAACACAAACAACGACACGGATAACGTCCAGAACGCTTTATAGTTTCTCATAAGCCTAACTTTACAAGCACATGTTTTTCTAGACTACTAACCACGCATGTGCGACTGAACTTGGGCTCAGGCCCCACGCTACATCACCCCCTCCCATATGAAGACAGAGGTTAGAGTAAGAAACATGAAAAAGTTAGTATGCAACTGTCCCAACAAGGTAAAAAGGCCAAGTTGGATGAACAACAACTGTTCTGACATAGTCCTGGAGCCACAGTGGCTCTCTCCGTTCACGTCTCGGTCTCACTGGAGTCTGACTTGGAAAAGATTCATTGTTTACCAAAGGAACTTCTGGATGGGAAGGTATATCCGCAGGCTGCGAATCCGGACCTACACTGTAGAGTACCACTCAATTCTTGGACCTGAGGGGTTTGATGAACTTCTGTGGATGGAGCCACTGGATCCTCCAGCCATTCCAAATCAACGCCCCCAGTATCATCGGATGCCCCTTGAATCTGAGTTGGCTGTTGCACATCTCCCAATCTTTCTGATCGACCTGCACCTCCAAAGGTAGCTTCCAGGGAGTGCTTTTCATTAATCTCTGGAGGTGTAAAGCATGGTTTGAGATAGTTGAAGTGGACCACCTTCCTCTTACGACGATTCCCTGCCTTCCTTCTCTCCTCCTCAATACGATAGGTAACATCAGACAGAGCTTTCACAACCCTCCAAGGACCGCACCAAGGTTTGAGGAATTTCTTCCTTCTTGCTCTGGTTCGGTTTCGATACCAGACTCGGTCTCCTACATGAAACCGCTGACCGTGGCACTTAGTATCGTAATAAGCTTTCTGAGATTTCTGTGCTCGCTTGAGGTTCTCTCTCACGATCTGCTCCGTCTCCTCCAGATGCTTCTTCTGCTGAATAACATAATCGGGGTAAGTCTGCGCCTCTCCCTGGGGAGGTGAGGTTTCAAACTTCAAGACAGCATCCACAGGCAAGATAGCTTCTCTGCCAAACATTAGGCGGTAAGGGGTAAATCCCGTCGATTCATGAACACTAGTATTGTACGCAAGAACCGCTTTCGGCACAAAGTCTGCCCAGTCCCGGCGATGGTCAGAAATCAGCTTACACAGGATCTTCACAAGTGATTTGTTTAGTCTCTCTACTTGTCCATCTCCTTGGGGGTGGTAAGGTGTTGTCCGAGTTTTAGCTGCATCAATTAAATCACACAGTCCCTTGAAGACAGCACCATCCACATTGGCTCCCTGATCAGAGTGTAAGCTCTCAAAGCACCCAAACCGGCATATGTATTCGTCCATCACCTTCTTTGCAAGCGTTACTGCTGAAGTGTTTCTGACTGGGAAAGCTTGAGCAAATTTAGTAAAGTGATCGGAAACCACCAGCAGCCACTCGTGACCCAAACTAGACCTCGGTGTAGGACCAACTATGTCTATGGCCACTCTTTGTAAAGGGTGACCCGACTTGATGTTGATGAGGGGCGCCTTTGGCAACTTGGGAGGGTCATTGACTTCCGCACAAGGACCACACCTTCTAATGTGATTCTCGACATCCTCTCGCATCCCATGCCAGTAAAATCTTCTACGCACTCTCGCCAGAGTTTTCGCCACGCCAAGGTGACCTGCAGAAGGACTGTCGTGAAGGGCAGACAGCACTTGTGGTACTAGGCTCTCTGGCAAGCAAAGTTGCTGCGAAGTTTCTTGACCTGACACTTCATCTTCCCAGCGTCTGAACACCAGACTGTCCTTGAGAAACAACCTTCCCCACTGTGACCAGTATGATAGAAGTTTGCGCCCACCTCCTTCCACATCACTCCTTGGGGATCTGACACCAGTTTTAAGCCACTCTGCCACCTGTGACAGACTGGATCAATGTGGCTTCCCCCTTGTCATGTTCAGCTGATGCAGCCCCTTCCCACAAAAAGCGGGACAGTCCATCTGCATTACCATGCAACTGCCCAGGGCGATGTTCCACCTCAAAATCGAAATCACTTAGCCTTTCGAGCCACCGAGCAACCTGGCCCCTAGGGTTTTTGAAGTTCTTTAGCCACTGTAGAGCACTATGGTCAGTCCTAGCCAGAAAGCGTCTCCCATAGAGATAAGTCTCAAAGTGCTCAGCTCCCCACACAAGGGCTAAAAGTTCCTTACGGGTGGTGCTATAGTTCCTTTCAGCCTTTGATAGTGCACGTGCTGCATACGCTATTACACGCTCTTTCCCACCTTGAACCTGAGACAACACTGCTCCCAAACCACTGTCGCTGGCATCAGTGTCTAGAACGAATGGTACATCCAACTGGGGAAAAGCAAGGATGGGGGCGTTCATCAATTTACGCTTAATAGCCTGAAAGGCTTCTTCACACTCAGCTGACCATCTAAAACGATCACCCTTTTGAGAAGCACTGTGCAAAGGGGAAGCAATGTGAGCGTAGTTTGGCACGAATTCTCGATAGTAACCAGCTGTTCCCAGGAATGCTTTCAACTGGCTCTCATTCTCCGGCACTGGCCACTCCTTTATGACTCGTACTTTCTCTGGATCAGTAGATATGCCATCGCAAGTCACCACATGACCTAACACAACCACCTGTTCGGACAAGAACTTGCATTTCTTGGGGTTAATCTTCAGTCCTGCTTCTGACAAGCGCGACAGGACCAATGACAGTCTCTCCCTGTGCTCCTGTAGAGTTCGACCAAAGATAATAATGTCATCTAGATACACTAGACAGTCTGACCAGCATAAACCTTTCAAGGTAAGGTGCATAGCCCTCATGAAGCACGCAGGTGCATTTGTTAGACCAAAGCTTAGCTTGCGGAATTGGTAAAGGCCATCCGGGGTCGCGAAGGCTGTTTTTTCCCGGTCTTCTTCTGCAACATCAATTTGCCAGTACCCCCTGAGAAGATCAAGGTGAGAAAACCACTGTGCCCCAGCTAAGCTCTCCAATATGTCATCGCACCAAGGAAGTGGGTACAAGTCTCGCTTGGTTACCTTGTTTAGAGCACGATAATCCACACAGAAACGTTGAGTGCCATCAGGCTTCGCAACCAGAACTACTGGAGAGGACCATGGGGATTCAGATGGCTCTATAATCTGTGCTTCAAGCATCTCATCCACCTGACGGCGCATTTCTTGCCTTTTATGGAAGGGGACCCTCCTAGGTGGTACCCGGATTGGCTGTGCAGGGCCAGTGTCAATGGTATGTTTCACTCCCTTAGCAGTACCTAAATCCCACGGCCCCTTTGAAATGCAGTCAGCATAAGTGGACAACACCTCATAGTGCTTACGTTTTTCCTCCTCTGGAACTGAACCACTACTTATGGGGAACATCTCTTCCACCGGAATACTACCATTGCCAGAGTCACCCACAAAAACTGCACTACACTGTCTAGCCCCCAAGTCAACCTCAACATTTTCCTTCGGAACACTAGGCGGTACAATCTTGTACCCCTTGCCCGTGGCGCTCCCGTCAGGCAGTTCTTCCATGCCGGCTAGAGGATGGAGGTCCCCAATACTGCTGCATCTGTAAATTTTGATAGGCTTGTTAAGACAATTAAACACACGAACTGGGATTCGGCCTTCTTTTACAGTTACTGCAGTGCGCAAGGCCCCAGCGGAGTATCTTTCTGAAAACATGTTTGATGGTTCCACCACACCCATACACTCGTCCAGGCCACTCACCCCCCGAATCTCACAAGGTATATCGGCAACCATATTTGGTGATAATGTTACGGTCTCAGCAACAGTGATCCTGTACACTTTGTCAAGGTGTCCAAACACCATCTCAGTGGGTCCTCCCTCACTGTAGACAGTCTTAGTGTCAAAGTTAATTATACACTTGTGAGCCATTAAGAAATCTATACCTATTAACACTGGTTGTGGCAACCCTCGACTCACAAGCACCTTATGCTGCGCCTTGATCCCACCAAGCCGGAGTGTCAACTCTGTTTCACCAACGACATCAAGCGGCATGTTGTTGGCTCCCAGAACAGGCTTCCTTGGCGGTTCAAGTTTACTCACGTTGGTCTTAGTGCGATAGTACAGGTCTTCACTAATAATTGTTACTTCTGCACCCGTATCCAGTAAAGCTTGGGACTTAACACCATTGACATCACATGACAAAAATGCCCCTTTTGAATTATCGGGCGGGGTCACTTCTGGTTGCGCCCCGCCCGTCACCAGTTTCCCTGGTCAGGACGGACTTGGTGTGGACAATCACGAATAAAATGGGTCAAACTGCCACACTTAAAACATGCTCTGGGGCCTTGTCCAGACTCTACACTTTCATTCCTACCTTGCCTTCCTTGAGGAATGCTCTTCAGCTTCTCTAAGATTTCAGCTTGTTGTTGAAATAGCTGCTTAGCCCAAACTGGGGGTTCCGGGGACCCCTGTTGCGAGGCCAAGTTCCCTTCTCCTTCCACTCCAGAAGTTGAAGCAAGGACTCGAGCACTTCCTTTGTTTAACACTTTTTGATTTGATTCAAATCGCTGAGCCGCCGCCAGTGCCTCGTCTAAGGTGTTTGGGCCCAAATCCAACACCTTCTCTCGTAAAGTTAGGGGAGATAAAGCGCCTATGAAGAAATCCCTGGCGGTACGATTAAGTATATCTGGCGGGTCATCTGGATAGGCCAGCTCCACAAGGCGGGAGATTTCGCACCTCAGTTGATGTAAATCTTCGTCGGGGCGACGTAATTTGGCTCGTAGAGTAGAAATGTGTACTTGGCGGGATTCCTTTGGATGAAAACGATCTGTTAGAGCGCGTTCCAGAGCCGCCCAAGTAGTAGTTTGCTCGGCAGTCAGACTGTAATATGTCTGTTCGGCGAGGCCTTTCATGTACGCCGGCAAAATTTGACTTTGAAGCTCGGCATTCCACTTGTTCAGCGACGCAATGTTTTTAAATTTCCGTAGCCACACCAACCAGTTTTCTCCCGAAGCAGCCGAGAAAGTTTCAGGTTTAATGCGAAGAGAATGATCCGGGGATGTGGTCGATGAGCTCGTGGAGCTGCTTGAACCGGCCGCCGTAATTTCACTTTTCGTCGCGAGTTTCGCTTCAAGCTGGGCCAATTTCGCCTCCAAGGCTTTCACAGTGTCTTCCATGGTTAAAATCTCCACCGCTGCCACCAAATGTAACACAAACAACGACACGGATAACGTCCAGAACGCTTTATAGTTTCTCATAAGCCTAACTTTACAAGCACATGTTTTTCTAGACTACTAACCACGCATGTGCGACTGAACTTGGGCTCAGGCCCCACGCTACATACACAACAACTTGAGTCACAATAGCCCATGCCTTTTTAGAACAAAAGATTAGCCTACAAACTGTTGGTGTTGTGGGATTGAGGAAAACATTAATTTAGAAGGGACAGTGTGATTGAAGAACCCAAAAGGGACTCTATGAGAGTAGGGATAAAGTTTTTATTAATCAGTGTCTAATCCATTATTCTTGCCATTTCAAAAACCAGATGTTCTCTATGCTAGGTGGCCAATATTAAAAACAGTTCAAAGCTCATCTGTCGAGTGCCAAAGTTTAAGAGGTTTAGGCTTATGTTGCAAGTTTTGATTACAAGCTAACTGCATTATGGGTAATTAGAGCAAAACCATGGAAAACATGCACTCATGCACTGTTTGTATATTAACAACAATGGAAAGTTGAAAAACTCCATTGCACTTGAATGCAAAACCTACATGTAGTATATATGATAAGAAGTTCTAACAAAGGAGTAGTCCTCCAAACATGAACTTCTTTAGTCAGCTTAGCTTGATAATATACCTGAAATCTTTAGCCCTCCTGCATACACACACACAGTTTCAACGTAACTGCGAGGATCACTCTTCATTTGAATCGATTTTAAATTGACACAGTTGCCATTTCGTTGAGTTTCAATTTCAAATTAAAAGTGTTTCCCAAAACACTCTCTCTAAGGACTGAACGACATGGGGAACGTAGCTGTTCAGTAAAATAGTCTGTGCGCTTACTCGTTTTAAGCTTATTAACATGTAGATCTCAAAACCAAGTTCCTTTTCCATGTTGTGTGACTCGTGTTTTAATTATAATTATCGTGTAAACTAGCTTTGGAAGGGAGAAAGTTACAAGTAACATACCTTCGGTTAGAAACTATTTGGTTTTATCAATTTATCTAAAAAACTTTTATTCTTTCCACTAATAATGTTCGCTCGATTTCCTACATTGTATATACAGAATGCTTTATATTATTTTGCACACTGCAAGCGGTCTCATCGGTTACCGTCTCATCGAGTCACGTACAAAATAACCAGATCTAAACTTTTGAATTGACACTTGTAAAGCAATCAAAATGATAAGTTGGAGCGTGACTCGTTGTGAAATAGGAACAAGAGAACCACTCGCCACAAGCTGACTCACCATGCGCCAAAAAATCACGCCAAAAGATCGGCTTGGTTACCACACGTGCACAGAACGTGAGCAATTTCCAGGACGGAACAGGTAAAAGACACAGCAACCGTTCATACCTTTAAACAGTTTTCGTACGTCAACTCGTCCGTCTTCACAGCCCCGACGGTATCGTAGACTTTTCTTGATCGTTCTATCAACTCGTCCGTCAGCTTGAGGATCCCTTCGGTGGATAAATCCCAGCGCAATTTCACTCCTTCCAACGTTGCCGCCATCTTTATCACGTAATTTATGAAAGCTGGTGGTAATTTATTACTCAAGTAACCACAATGCCTCGGTTAATGAGAAGGAAGCTCAGTCATAATCACGTGACTCCATATCCCAACATGGCGACCAAAGGTCGGAGTCGTACCTCTTCAATGACCACAACAAAATTGTGCATTGGAAATTATGTTCTCGGGACGACTTTGGGAGTCGGGACGTTTGGCAAAGTTAAAAGTAAGTGTTGATGTAGTTTATTTTTGGAAGTTTCGGTTTCGATCAGGGAAAAAACAGAATGCGTGACAGCATCCACGTACGTATAGTGTTTGCAATTGAACTCTGGATGCAGAAGTGAAATCCCGGCGCCCAGGACGGGGTTGGTACAAAGAAGCGCCGTTTTTGCACGAGTTGTGTTAATTCAGCTTTCTTTTTTTTTGCTTAAGTCAGAATTTTGGGGGGAAATCGAGCGATTGCGCACTTTCTAACTTGGACCTGTGGAAAGTAGCTTGCGATCGATATTGCTGACTTTTGGGGAAATCTGTCTATTAACACCAAGCTATTCGATTGTCATGCTTTTAAATTAATACTTTAACTCCGTTTTGAGTAGCGTGGATACATCCAAAACCTGATAACTGAGAATATTGAGACAGGAAACTCACAGAAAATGTTTTTATCAAGACAACTGTATAATCTTTTGGTTTCATGATGTTTATATGGACTTTGAACTTATAAAAATTAATAAGAAATTTTGCAAACTTTTGAGACGAGTGAATCCGTCAGCTGGAACTGGCTATTGTTATTCTATTCATCGTAGGCTGTGGTGCATAATATCTTTTTTTATGTCTCTATAATAATAAACATGGTTGTTATTCAAACTAGTTTATTAAAATGATCAGTTATTTATGAGCTGCCCAACAGTAAAAACCCAAGGCAAGTTAAAAATACAATTACAATGCCTTGATTTCTGTCTTGCTTGCAACGATGCTTTTTCTATGTTTCAGTTGTTCTTGCATCTTTAAAGCCCTGGCTACATGTTCAAACATTGTTATAAAACATTTGTTGGATGAACAATGTTAGAACGTGTAGCGTGCATGTTTGATGACGTTTGTTCAACATTTTTTGTTGGAAGAATGTTTTGATTTCGATCAAACATTTTCTCCGACATACAACAAATGTTGAAGTGTGTAGCTTCCCTTTCAACAATGTTGTATTGTAAAGACCAATCAGAGTTAAAGGCCCAGTCTCCAATCCGAAAGCCTAATGGCAGAGGTGGAAATTGTTGAAGTCAGACCGCTGAAGCGATGTGTTTCCAACAATGTTATATGCGTATCCAACATTGTTAGAAGCATTCTTACAACAATGTTGGGACGTGTTCTTCTAACAATGTTAGAACATGTAGTCGGGGCTTTATACAGATATGGTGTTCTGTTCCAGTTCAAATGGTGGCATTCTTTTGGGAACTTTCATGTAGCATAGCAACCATCTGCAAAATCCACTCCAACATTTTTGTTAACACAAGTTGCATTTCTTTTACTTAGTCCTCTCCCTCTCAAGTCATCCATTCTAAGTAAATCCTTTCACGAGGGACCATTCATTGACTCTCGTTAACTAGGTTGTCATGGTAATCTAAGTGTCCTGTCATTCATTCTCTAGCATAAAATTATATTGTTAGGCTTATATTGTGAAAACTAAGGACTGTCTGCAGGAGCAGACAGACATGTGTCATCCTTGAGATGATGCATGGCTTTCTAGTATAACTAGTATACTGCCAAAAAGAAAACAGAAAGAAAAAACTGTGGTTTATTGTTGTTGAAGTAAAACATGGTGCACCCCCTACTAAGACAAATCCTGGACCTGCCCTTGGCCTGGTTGTGAAGATGAAAGTGTTAAAGTGCTACTACGATCAGAAAATCACTCATGTTTTTTCTTCAAATTTCGAAAGTATGTTTGCTTAACAACCGACTCGCGAAATTTCAAGCTTTAATTTGGAGAAATCAGTTTTTTATTTTGACTGAAATACTTCTATTTAGTGACCGCCATTACTAACTTCAAAATCTTGAGAGAACTGGATCGAGGACAAAATGACGTAAAAAGCTCACAACAGTAAGAATGCAGTGTGTGTAAACTCGGCTAATTTAGTATGCAGTATGGGAATTTTGAGCTTTCAGACTCTCAAACTCGTGTTTTGCATACTTAATAAGCTGCATTAACACACTGCAATTTTAAACCAGTGAGCATATGACGTCATTTTATCCTGGATCCAGCTCTCCGAGGCCTAATCGGTCAGTTACGAACGTGAGTAATGGCGGACCGTTAAATTAAAAAGTTGCACTCAAAGTAAACAGTCTTCTGCTTGAAATTAAAGCTTGAAATCTCGCGAGTCGGGTGTTAAGCAAACAAACTTTCGAAATTTGAAGAAAAAAGACAAGTGATTTTCTGATCGTAGTAGCACTTTAAAAACAAAAGGTAGTGAAGTGCCAAAAAATAGTTTTAAAGACAAACCATACGTTTCGGGCTTAGCCCTTCATCAGTGGTATGAAAACGATTTAAAGTTGCGCACGACAACAACCAATGCGTGAGGAAAGACAACGGTTGATTTTTAAAAAAAAGTACACGCAATAATTTGTGCGCGCGCGTGTAAGTCTCAAAGGAAAGAAAAGTTAATGTTCAGGCCGCATGGTCGGGTAGTTCCCATCTTGAAGATAAATCGCATTTCCAAGCGTTTCCGGTGGATGTTATTGCCGGAGCAAAGCTTGATACCACGAATCTCAGCGTCAGACAAAGCGTGGTTCAATCCATCATGGTTTGTCTTTCAAACTATTTTTTGGCACTTCACTACCTTTTGTTTTTAACACTTTCATCGGTATTAGTGCCACGCAGTATTTTTGAACTTTTGTTCATCAGTTATCTGGTTGTGAAGATGTTGGTTTAGTGAATGATCTCTTGCTAAGTTGAATGGGTTTGCATCCCTATGAAAATGTGCTGGCAGCAGGCGAATTTGCTGCCTACAGTTAACACTTGCTGCTTGCTTAACACTTGGACTTCACTGTGTGATGGAGTGTGTGTTCTCTAGCAGGCAAGGATTGCTGTCCCTTGCTGCCCACTACTACAAAACCCTTTGATAGGGCTGGTTGGATACCTTTCAGATTACAATGATTTGAAATAATTTGGTTTAAAAATTTGCTTTTCTGTTTATTTTCAGTGGCAGTTCATCAACTGACAGGTCACAAAGTTGCTGTCAAGATTCTTAACAGACAAAAGATAAAAAATCTGGATGTGGTGGGAAAAATAAGAAAAGAGATTCAAAACTTAAAACTTTTCAGACATCCCCATATTATCAAACTGTAAGTAGTGTATGTCTGTTTCAGGGCTGTGCTCTAGCAGTGCCTGGTGGCCCCTGGCAACTTACTTTTGCCTTTGGGCGACAAGGAAATCTTAGTTTTTGCCCAAAATTACTATGCTGGGCACCCTGAATTTCGAAGGTTCAGAGTTCTGGGTTCCCACAAGATTTTCTTAGAGCACTGCCTTGTATTTATAGCCATTTTATGATAAGTTAAATCCATCAACAATACATGTGCTTGGGGAATGGTGCCAGAAGGTGGAGCCACAAGACAAACCGAGCCAAACATGCAGGGTACCCATGACAACCCTGTGAGTGGCAACCACCAGGCACCATCACACTGAAAGCAACAGTGGAAACTACAATACTGTACCTACCTCAAACTTACCAGGCAAAGATGGACAGGCGGGCTGGGGATAAATTCAACAAAATAACTGCTTAGTAGCGAGAAGCAAACACCAAAATGACTTGTTATCTGAAGCCGAGATGTAAACATGAGGAGCGTCTGCCCACAACCCTGACCACCATGTACACCAATTCATGGGGAAACTGCTGGCCAGCATTGTTTCAAGTTTAACTTAGCCTAAATTCCATTTAGCCACATCTAATTTTTCAATTCATAGGCAAATTCATTTGATGATTGTGTAATTGAAAAGTCAACATTTGAAAGTGGGAATGGAGGCCATTTTTATTTCATTTAATCAAATGGATGCCTTTCTGAGGTCAAGTAATTCAGTTCTTGGTACCTTTTAGCTGGGCAATGTTTATAAAAAAGGTTATTGTGTGACAAGAACATTAAAAATATTTCTATATCCATATCCATGTTAACAAGCTTTTTAGCACACACTGCGCATTTCCTCTTTTTTGTTTTGTTTTACTTTTCTTTTAGTAAGTTATTCAGAATTCTTTCTCCAACAACATTTGGCCTATGGCTTCTTGCCATCTGCTATATTTTGTTTCTATTTTATCAATAATTTTATCTAGGATTTGATATTGTTTAGTATTATTTTAATTTTCTAGTTTTATATGTTAAGTGCCTTGAATGTCAAGATATGTGTACTTTATAAATACATTTATTATTATTTATTATTAATTTGTTTTGTTGTGGATTTCACCCTGCAGGTACCAAGTGATAAGTACACCGTCTGATATATTTATGGTGATGGAATATGTATCCGGGGGTGAATTGTTTGACTATATCCTGAAACACGGAAAGGTTAGTGCTAGATTCTAATGTGTAAAAAAAAGTAATCACTCTAAATTGACGAAAGAATGGTATTAAGCAGGGTTCCAACAAGGAATTCCATTGGGTCAAATTTCCAGTGCTCCCACCAAACCGTTATAAGTTTTCTATTAATTTGTCAGGTCATGTGGCTGACCTTGTAGGGTTTTTGACCCGAGACCCCCCTCTTATCTGGAACACTAGGGAGCTTTAGCAACGACGACGGCAACGGCAACGAAAACGTCACTTCAAAATAGAACTTCTGGATTTTGTAACGCTTTCGCTATTATTCCAATTTGTTTAACTTGGAAAATACTGGCGAACTATTCAGGGACTAAATTGTTATGAACGCCGTTAAAGTAAGGAAAAAGAAAGAAAACTTTAGAGTCACACGCTCCCGTTCTCGAGAAAACCTAAAATTTGGTCATTTCACGTTGTTGTTTTGCAGAGGACGGGAAAGAAATGTACCGAAATGTAAAACGCATGTGCAGAGCCATTGTTTTTGCTCATTAAGCCTATTGTTTTGTGGCATTCTCGCTGCCGTCGCCGTCGTCGTTGCTAAAGCTCCCTACTGGTGTTAAGCATGGAGGGACTAATTAGGAATGCTAGAGTTGCAAAAAAGTTACAGTCACAAATACGGAACTGCTCAGAGATAAGCGGCCAACGCAGATGCAAAACATGCGCAGGTTTTTTGCGTTAACACGGTTCAAAAAGCGCATTAGAAAACGCATTTCTTCTGAGTGTGCGTTTTATCTATTGTCATTCACTGCAGTAAATTTTCTTTGTGCAACATTGTTTTGAAAGACAATAAATTATTACTCGTTGTCTCGCAAATGCTGCCGACAAGTCATGCGGATTGAAATTTGCATAATGTTCTAAACATCGCAACAAAGCGTATCATATTACAAAAACTTCCACAAGTTGTCAGATCACTGGCGTTCCGATTAACTTTGTAGCTTCCCGAACTACATTAGGAATGTCTGTGGAACAGCAAATTCAGTTCGACGTCTGAACCAACAGGCGTAATTTTGTTAATTCAAATTAAGTTTGTCTGAACCAGAGATATGTTTTCCATGACACCAAGAATTCATGCTCGCTAGTGCGAGTTATATAAAAGAAATCACTCTTTTTAAACGGCGCATCATAAACAGCTTTATATCAAATGTCAGCCTTGAAGAAAGAGCATTTTGCCATTTTAATCGTCTCTGTACACCTTGTAGAACGGTACATATCACTATTTTATGTTTGCCGTGACACCGAAAATTCACGCTCTCTGGTGGCGAGCTAAAAATAACATCATAGTAGACTTTGCTTGCAAAGAAATTACTCTTTTGAAACGGCGCATCATAAACAGCTTTATATCGAATTTCAACCTTGAAGAAGGAGTATTTTGCCATTTTAATTGTCTCTGTATGCCTTGTAGAAGCGGAGATATCACTATTTTATAGATCACTATACATTTTGATTGTAGTTAATTTCAGAGCGACATTAAACAATTTATGTTTCCTCTGTCAGTCTTTTAATGCAAAATTTTCCTCCCTTTTATCACTTGGCTCTTCTTCTTTTCTCGGAAGTTGTAATTTTTATGATTAATTGGTAATAAGACTTCATGTTGTCCAATTCGGTTTGTAATCATACTCGTGATAAACAAATCAGACTCCCGCTGTGCAGTCGTCCAATTTTGTTATCACTCAAATGATTACAGACCGAATTGTACTCCACTCAGTCCTATTACCATTACTTATGTTTGACGCAACGCCGAAAATCTGATGCGAGCTGAAAATAACAACACATGAGACTTTGCTTGCAAAGAAATTACTCTTTTGAAACGGCGCATCATAAAAAGCTTTTTATCAAATTTCATCCTTGAAGAAAGAGTATTTTGCCATTTTAATCGTCTCTGTATGTCTTGTAGAAGCGGAGATACAGTGTATCGCTATTTTATGTTTGCCGGGACACCGAAAATTCACGCTCGCTGGTGCTTGCTAAAAATAACAACACCTAAGACTTTGTGAATTTTATGACAGTAGACTTTGCTTGCAAAGAAATTACTCTTTTTAAACAGTGCATCATAAACAGCTTTATATCAAATTTCAGCCTTGACAAAAGAGTATTTTGCCGTTTTAATCGTCTCTGTGCGCCTTGTAGAACCGGAGAGATCACTATTTTATGTTTGCTGTGCGCCAAAAAGTCATGCTCGCTCATGCGAGTTAAAAATAACACAATAGACTTTGCTTGGAAAGAAATCACTCTTTTCAAACGACGCATCATAAGCTTTATATCGAATTTCAGCCTTGAAAAAATATTTTGCCATTTTAATCGTCTCTGTGCGCCTTGTAAAACCGGAGATATCACTATTTTATGTTTGCCGAGACGCAGAAAATTCGCGCTCACTGTTGTTTCAGTTTTGTGACAAATTGAAGGCCGTTTTAAACAAACAATGAGACATCAACTAAAGGAAAACAATAAGCTATCTCATCGTACTAATGAGCTTGCTGTATGCGCGTTTTCCTTGTGCAACGCGTTAGTGCAAAGGCATTAACGCGTTTCTTGCCAACGCATTTAATGCGTCAATTTTTGGCCACATATCTCTGAGCGGTACTGTAGTATGCATTTTCTGTTTCATTGTTATAGCTTGAAGAAAATGAAGCCCGCAGGTTTTTTCAGCAAATTATTTCCGGAGTAGATTACTGTCACAGACACATGGTGGTGCACAGGTGAGATTTTAGAAATATCAATCATGTTATGGTACATATACATGTATGATTAGTAATGGTAATAGGACTGAGTGGAGTACAATTCAGGGAGTAATGGGGCGACTGATTTGTGTCAATAACAAAATGTGAGAAACTCTAGAGGTCAACTTTCTAAATTGTAAAATGTATTGTACAAAATGTGACCTCCACGGGAAAACAGGGAAAAAGGTGATTGCACGGGCACGCGTGCGATGACACGGCACGCTAAGTGTGTCACAATGGCACGGATATGCGCATATTTAATGACTAAAACAAAGAGTGTCACGGTGCTATTGTTTGCTACGCAAAAGCCTTTATCTAAAAAGCACTGTGCAAAACGCCACGCTAGGCGTGCGATATGACACGCGTGCCAAAGGACACGCGAGCAATATTGCACGGTACACTCATCGAAGCTCGAAAGACGATGAGTGAGAAAAAAGATTAAATGCCACTCGTGAAATATTTCTCAACATTTCGTACCTCTGTCCGGTCATGTAATATCCTCTATATAACTTGTGCCATTTTTTTACTCACTACACAAAGAAGACTAGGAAACAAACAGTATAAAGCCAAAAATCTCACCGACCAAGCCGGTCAGTGGCTTATTATACTTTGTGAAACGAAATGGAATGAAAAGTGATGAAAGACTGCAGTTCGCGCAAGTAGCGCGAAATGAAAATCTATAGTTTGCAAAATTTGAATAACACAAAAAAACAAGCAATTGCACCCTAAATGTTTACATTTAAAATGGCTACACATCACTTTATTAAAAAGGAAACTATGATCTGTTGGTCCAAACTGGATTAATCTGTGAGCGGACGTGAAATTATTGCGTAACAGGAAAAAACACTCGTTTGCATACGGTAACGCAACACGCATTTTGTCAGCCGAAGTTTGTTCAAAATTAATATTTTGGTCGAAGTGTAGCAGCTCAGAATGAAGACGAAATAAATGAGCGTTATTTTTCAGAGGCTGTCGAAGACTCAAAATCTTACGACCATGAAAATCATCGAAAGCGCATTTCACTGGAGATGATTTATCATTCTTCTCGCAGCGTTAGCTTTTGACACAAATAATTTTTAGCTGTTTCGATTGTAAGACACGAAAATCAATCTTCAGGAATTCTCTTTATAGTTATGGCGCTTGATTTTCCTGTATTTTTCGACACAACCCGGCTTAATCCAAACTCTTTCTTGTTGAGCACAAAATGAGGAAAGCAACTAAATGTAGAGATGGCGTGCTCAGCCAATCAGGAGCGGCTATTTTAGCCGCTCGACCAATCAGGAATAATGTTTTCGTTGTCAACATGGCGTATCCTTTGCGAACTTGCCTTTCAACAGTGCACTGATGTTCGTGACTACATCTGCCGTTTGCTTCTTGGTAGAAGCGATTAAATTTTGTACAGCGCCTGTAAAATTATGGAAGTGTGTGCTGAATAAATCGGGGCATCAATGAAGACAATTAATTCTTTGAAAGCGTGCACGAACTCTTCGGATTCGCGAAGCCGGGTTTTCCATTATTTTCTTGTCATCACCCTGCTAACGCATTAAAGAATGGTGAGCAAGTGCTAAGAGGTTTTAGAAAGGTCAGTTTTATGTTCGATTAAATACCAACTTTCCTTCAAAAACTAGTGAAGGCAAATTACGTTTGATACGAACTCTGCGTAAACACTCTGTTGAATGAATTTTCCGCGGTGCGCTTCAGTGGGAAAATTGGCTCGGGCAAACACTAAAGTCACATAAAGGGTGGAAATCCATCGACAGTACTTTGAGCAAGGACACGGTAAGTTGCGAAAAAAACCTAGTGGACACGGCTTGCGTGTTATTCACTCACTTGCGTGCCATTTTGCCTAACAGCGTGTCATTTCACCCAGCAGTGAACTCGGCACATTTCATTGTTAGACTGGACACGCTGCTTTGTTTTTACCGTGCAGTAAACACAAAAGGAAATTTTTAATTAAGCGTGTCGTGTGACACACTCCTGGCAAACTGGTGTGTCATTTCGCTCACTGCCTATTGTTTAGCGTGTCATTTTGGCGTGCCCGTGCATTCACCTTTTTACCTGTTTTCCCGTGGAGGGTCACAAATAACCAACGGAAATTGTTGCTATTTTACAAAGCGCAAAGCTTGGCAACTGACACCACATGGCAGCTACTGCTCAACATACCCAAATAAGGTAACTGTCTGACTTGGCCTGTCCGATTACAAGTGTTTGTAATCGGACAGCTCAAATTGGACAGTTTGGACCTTGAAGCAGTCAATTAAGCCACAAATAAAGGCTGTTAAGAACCAATCACATTCAAGCATTTTGTTATTGACACAGTTAAGAAAAACATAAGTTTAAAGGAGTACGAAGAGGTAGATGGTAATGGTAAAACTTGATATTTAAGTAAAAGATATGATCTTATATTCATAAAAGATCCATTAAAGGGGCACTGCCACATGATGTGGATCTGAACACAGAACCTGAACATGTGTTTCCAGCAGTGGAACATTTAAATGTTTTTCATGTGCATTGAAACTATTAGCGATTGCCTATGGCCTTGGATGATGAGGAGGAAATGGATTGCATCTTGGAAAAGTTAGGTTAAGTTTTATCATTGTGTCAAGGAAAAATTGCCATAAAATAATACTAGAAATAATAATTTGAAATCTACCTCTTCATGTTACACAGGTCACTCATGTAACAGAAAAAGTACTTCGCAATTTGAACAAACTCTTAACTAGAATTGCCATAACAGTCATTTATAAAAAGCAGTAGTCCAAACAAGCTGACAAATACTTACATTGTATAGAATGCCAAAGATTACAGTAAATGCCAAGAATGAAGACTATGCCTTTTGAGATAGCAAGAGTCTAAATAATGTACTGTTGTCCTGCTATATAAACTATTCACCTAGAAAACCCTGAAGTTGACTGCCACTTATGAATGTACAAGCTGTAGAATGAGGATTTTTCTCATAGTTATTGTAAGTTTTCAAATTCAATTGGTATTATTTTTTTTCCCTTTCAGAGACCTTAAACCTGAAAATCTTTTACTAGATGCTCAAGCTAATGTAAAAATTGCAGATTTTGGTCTGTCAAATATGATGACAGATGGAGAATTCCTAAGAACAAGTTGCGGATCCCCAAACTATGCAGCCCCCGAGGTCATTTCTGGAAAGTAAGTCTGCAAAGCATGTCTACTGTACTTGCTGTACAGTGGTACCATTATAGAGGCCTTCCAAGGGGTGGTCTGGTGTCAGCTCACCATTGTAAATGTTCATACAGATCTCCCTCTGATATTTTTATCTACTGCCAAAAACTGATTATGCCAAGGCACTTATGTTTCCTTTCTGATCTTACAGACTTTATGCAGGTCCTGAAGTGGATATATGGAGCTGTGGTGTGATTCTCTATGCTCTGCTATGTGGAAGTGTGAGTTGAATTCTTTGTCTTAATCTCCTAAACTTTTTAGTTTGTATGATTGAAATAGGAAAGTTCTCTACACCTGACATAAATGCTGTTCAAATTCATTCACTTCCCTATTCATGTGACAAATCTTGCACAAGGACATGGTTTACATGTATGTATTTATTATTTTTATGTTAACTTCATGCATAATAATTTTATTGATAATTTTTATTATGTGCTTTTGCTTCTTTAGCTGCCATTCGATGATGAACACATACCAACCTTATTTAAGAAAATAAAAGGTAAGCAATTTAATTCCATGTATTCTGTTCTGTTCCATTCCATTCACTTCTATTTTACATCTTTTGAAAAAGACTCTCTTACTTGCTTTTCTGTAATCCCTCTTTGCTATCATCATTGTCTGCCATAATCCCCTAGTGGAGAGTTGAGCCGTGTACTTTCTCCTTCCAGGCTATGTTATCCTGTTCCTCTGTCCATGTTCTTACCCCTCTAGCGTTATGTTCCCTTTCTGCTTCCATTCTTCATGCAGGGCTTTCACTAAATTTTTAAGTAGGCACGAATTTGTAAAATGTATCCATGGATTCCAGCTATTGTGGTACAGTTAATATGCTGTTTTTCTATCAAAGTAGCTGTGTATCCAACTCAGAATTTCTGGGGAAAATCCCCATCCGACCCTTAATGACCACCCTCCCATGTCTCCCATGGTCAACCCAGGTGAGAGCAATGTGTGGATGTGAGTGATGTCCATCTTCCCCTTGTTACTTGGTAACTTATGGTCTCCATCCCTGTTCTTAAATCCTCATTTGTAACACAGATTTGCCCATAGATCTTTAACCCTTTCACCACCAAAGGCCTCCCCTTTGACGAGTAAAATCATCTGGTGTTAGACGGAGTAAAATCTATAAAGTCCCCCTTGGTGGTGAAAGGGTTAAGGAGATAGTTTTTAACCCTTTCATCACCAAAGGCCTCCCCTTTGACGAGTAAAATCATCTGGCGTTAGACGGAGTAAAATCTATAAAGTCCCCCTTGGTGGTGAAAGGGTTAATATCTGTCTCACACTCTTATGTAAGAAAGCATTCAGCTTTTTCTTATCTTAGCTATACATACATGCATTGTGTAAAAACAATGAATGCTTCATTATTCCTGTGAATTTTTTAGGTGGAGTATTCTACATACCATCACATCTCACACCAGAAACAAGTGGACTGCTCTCCTCAATGCTTCATGTTGATCCAATGAAGAGAGCTACCATGCAGCAAATAAAGTGAGTGATAGAGTAAAAAGCAAACACTTAACATGTACTGCAACTAGTTTACATACAGATTGACTTGCATTGTGACTGCATGTGTGATTTCCCTAACCAGAGAATCTGGTCAGCAAAGTTGATTTTATTGCGAATGTGCACTGATTATATATTGTCCTGTTTTGTCTCCTTAGAAACCATGATTGGTTTAGAAAAGATCTTCCTATTTATCTGTTCCCATCATCAACATTGGAAAGTGATATTATTGACCAAGAATGCCTGGCCCAAGTCTGTGAGGTTGGTATTTTTGTCTGATACTTTTTTATAATGTTAGTTCACTGCTCTGCTTACCAGAATATTACCAATAACAGTTATTCAGTTACTGAATCAGTAGCTGCCATGTGCAAATACTTGAAAATTACCTTGTCAAAGAGGCAGTGTTCTTACCAGACCGCAACATTGTGGCATTAGGGCTGTTTATACGAGAGAAAATAAGCCCAGGCTTACTCTGGCCACGGCTTACATAAGATGCGAACACCTGTATAAATGGTACAAAATCTATGTTCACGCCTTTCTCAAGCTGCAGCTTATCCTGGCCTAGGAGTTTTTACTCGTATAAATAGTTCCTATCGCGTGGCCAGAGTAAGACGCGGAATATTTCCTCTCATAGAAACGGCCCTATTGTCATATTCTTTTGGGAAATGTTGCGTTGAAATTTTATAAAAGGTCCCTCAGGATGCAAAGGAGGAAAACAAGCTGTAAAAATCACTGTAAAATGTAAAATGCTAACTACAAGAAAATCTAAAGTCAGTCAAGGGATATGATTGATTCATACAACAGCACTTTGATTGGCTGGGTCTGTGACACATACCATAAAAGCTCTCTTAAGCCCCCCCCCCCCCCCCTCTCTCTTTTAACCCCTCCCCTCTCTATTAAGTCGCCCGTTTGGAAGTCTTTTTTTTTTTTTTTTTTTAAAAAGCCCCCCCTCTTTCTCTAAGGAGAAATTGCATGCTGGTCAATATTAGGGCTTGAGGGGTAAAACAGCTAATTCTGTAATCAATTAATATTTGTTGAAACAAACATTAATTTTGTTTAATTTTTCTACCAGAAACTAAACTGCCATGAAACAGATGTGCGATGGGCAATTAAGAATGGGGATCCACATGACCAGCTGAAGATCGCTTATCACCTGATTCTTGACAACAAGAGAATGAAAGTATTAGGTTGGTAAACAAGGCTTTTTAGAGCAACAAAATAGCAGTGGTAGTTTCTCAGCAGTTTCGCATATAACAGAAAAACTAGGCCGTTCTGCCTTATAATGACCCTTCTGTGCATGTTTATGTTGCAGGTAAAAATTAACTTCAGGTAAAAAACTTTTAACCTACATGTAGGTTGAATCTTGAAATTCTTTTCAAGGCTGTGCTCTAAGAAAACTTTTTTGGAGCCCAAAACTCTGAACCTTTGAAAACCAGGGTGCCCAGCGTAGTAAGTTTTGGAAAAAAACTAAGATACCCTTGTCACCCAAAGGCAAAAGTAATCTGCCAGGGGCCTCTGCGCACTGCTGCAGCTCAGTCCTGCTCTTTGTCTCCTAGCCCTAATTATGAATAATTTTGGGCTAGGAGACAAAGGAAATTATTGATTTTCAACCTAGGTCAAAATTTTTTATCTGAATTTAATTTTAACCTGTAAAGTTTACACCCCTTTTGATAGTTCTTGAATACAGGTGCAACTGAAAAAATACCAATTTTTGTTGTTGTGTTACCTGTACAATCTGCATGTGCTTTGTAAGGGTAATTCAGATTTATTGTTCTGACAAGTGGGTAAAGCATTGAAATAATCTCTTTTCTTTCTACACTTGTAGCTTCTCGGGGTGAAGGAAAACATGCTCAGGACTTCTATTCATCAGTGTCTCCTCCAATTTCCTCATTCCTCGTTAAAGATACGCCAACTGTTGTGGTAAGTAATAAGTAACAATTATTCACTGAAGTGGTGAATAATAGTGGTGGATATTTACCGAGCCGCGAAGTGGCAAGGTAGATATCCACCACGTTCACCAACACTGAGGTGAATAATTTTTTATTGTTTTAGTATATACCACACAAGCTGAATAATTAGCGGACCAAAACATTACTTTGTGTGTGACAATACACCGACAAGCAGTCGGAAATTGTGCGCCGGCTGCTTGGAGGTGAATAGTACTTACTAATCACCTCCGAGTTAACCATTCAGAGCATGCGAAAAGCACTATTCACTTGTGTGGTATATACTAATGGTCTTTATTCAACAACAAAGGGCAACAGATATGCTCAATTTACAGTATAAACAAAGAAATCAAACTACAATTATATTAAAAAGACACCTTTTGACAAAAACTGATTTAAAGCGCTCAGTATTTATTCTAGGTAAGATGTAATTGTGAGCCCTTTTACTTAAAGTTGTTTAGAAACACCTCTTTTTTGTTGTTAAATACAGTTCCAGCCATTTCAGGAGACTTAAATAAAAATTTTCCGGAGGAGCATGCCCCCTGGCCTCCCTAGTTGACTCACCCTAACACGTTCGAAGCACCCCCCCCCTCCCCCCCCAGTTGCAAACTTGCTGCCCAGGCCCTGAAAGTATCCTTCGTCATTTCTTCAGTGTAACCTGATATCACGAAGGTTTCCCATGGATTGAGACCCTACCTCCTCCTTGAAAACACAAATGGTATAAATCAACGAAAAAGGGAATATGTTTGTAAATTTATTATTTAACATAAAGTTTGCCACTTTTTCCATCATTTAAATGGTTTTATGATAAAACCAATTCTGGGCTCTGCTCAAAGAGTGGTTATTTGAAATAACCAAATTCTCGCCATTTACCCCAAATTGGTTATCACATTTCAGGGCTGTGTTCTAGCAGCGCCCAGTGGCCCCTGGCGACTTACTTTGGCCTTTGAGCAACAAGGAAGTCTTATTTTTTGTACAAAATTACTATGCTGGGCACCCTAAATTTCAAAGGCTCAGAGTTTTGGGCTCCCAAAAATTTTTCTCAGAGCAAAGCCTTGCATTTAACCAATTTCTTGCCCTTTTCTAAAAGTGGTTATTTTGATATAACCATTTCACAAAAAAGTAGTTATTTTGATATAACCATTTCACAAAAAAGTGGTTATTTTGATATAACCGTTTCACAAAAAAATTGGTTATTTGATACAACCAATTTCTTGCCCTTTGTTGGAAAGTGGTTTCGCTTTACTTTGCTTCATTTTGCTTCACTTCACTTTGCCTGGCTTCACTTTGCGTTGCGTTGTGTTGCTTTGCTTCCCTTGGCTTTGCTTTGCTTTCCATTACCCAGTGATTTCAGGCCTTCAACCTTGGGGAGAGTCGTTACCCTTTTCATGCTGAAATGGCAGAAATCCTAGAATAACAATTGAAGGGGTGTCCGAGAAAAGCCCCAAGTGACTTCTGATCAATTGCTAAGATTCTCCTTCCAAATTACCTTGTATTCTGTTGTGAAACACAAGGAGAAGTTGACATGATTACATCAAAAGTCACTTAGTGCCTTATTCTGTGCACCCCTTAAATTAGTATAATTTCAAACTTGCACACAAAATTTACTAATTTGGTTATTTGTCCTGTGCAAAAAAAAGTTTCAATATAGTTCATGTTTTGGAGACCAGTTGGAAAAAGATTTTCAACTTCTGATCCAACATGTCAAAAACTTTTACATAATAATTGAACAAGTCACCATATGTAATGCCCAGCATGAGTCCAAGCATGCTCTTTTCCCTCTCCTCCCTACTAGCATGAGAAAGTAACATTATTTGCTGTTGTTTTTTAAAGAGTACCACAGATGGGGGTCAACCAAGTCAAACAGATGTTTTGAAGTCAAGCTCAGCAGCCCTCCCTACAACACCATCCAAAAAAGTCCTTATGTCAGGCTAGCACTTGGAAAACGACCCAAATGGCACTTAGGTAGGTTTGTAGTTTTGCACTATCTGTTTCCATTTTTCCTACATTAATTCAAGAGTTTCAATCCTTATTTTCCATAATCTATTCTGTAAATTGACTAAAAGCTAAGGGTGAAATGTTAGTTGTTCTGAATTATCTGCATCCTAGAATAGTTGTGCTGTGCAACAGAACAGTCTAAGTCCACCTTGTTTTTGTTTCTTCCCTGCAGGCATCAGATCACAGAGTAAGCCAAATGACATAATGGGAGAAGTTTATCGTGCAATGGTGTCCTTAGGTTATGTAAGTACTCATAATACTTTAATTTGTACGGAGTTAAAGTGAATATAGTAACCTTTCTTCAAACAGCACATCTCACCCAACAACCCCCATGATTGTCCTCCCTCCCATCCTTTCTCTCAGTTCTTTCCTACCTTTCACTCATCCTCCCTCCCGTTACTTTCTCTCCGACTAATCCCTCCTCCCTTCCTTATTCCCTTATTTCCTTCTTCCCCCTTCCCTCCTATTCTTTCTTCCTTTATACTTTCACACTCTCTCCTACCTACCTCTCTGTTTTTAGTCTTCTTTCCTCCCTTCCTCCCTCCTCCTTCCTTCCTTCCCTCCTTCCTCCCTCCCTCCTTCCCTGCCTCCGTCCCTCCCTCCCTCCCTCTCTCCCTCCTTCCTTCCCTCCCTCTTCCCTCTCTCCCTCCTTCCTTCCTTCCTTCCCTCTCTCTCTTCCTACCTTCCTTCTTTCCTCCTTCCCTCTCTCCCTTCCTACCTTCCTTCTTTCCTTCCTCCCTCCCTTCCTTCCTCCTTCCTCCCTTCCTACCTTCCTTCTTTCCTTCCTCCCTCCCTTCCTTCCTCCTTCCTCCCTTCCTACCTTCCTTCTTTCCTTCCTCCCTTCCTTCCTTCCTCCCTTCCTTCCTCCTTCCTTCCTTCCTCCCTTCCTTCCTCCCTTCCTTCCTCCCTTCCTCCCTCCCTTCCTTCCTTCCTCCCTTCCTTCCTTCCTCCCTTCCTTCCTCCCTTCCTTCCTCCCTTCCTCCCTCCCTTCCTTCCTCCCTCCCTTCCTTCCCTCCCTCCCACCTTACCTTCACTGGTGCTTTTTTAAAGAAGCAAAGTAAATTTGGTTGTTACTCTTTGTCAGGTATGCTGTGATAGCTTATAAAACAGTACAAGTATATTAATGAATGCTTTTCCACTGTTGCTCTTGTAGGAGTGGAAAATAATAAATCCGTTTAACCTTAGAGTGCTTAGCCAGAACAAAATCACTGGGAAGTTTGTAAGTGCTTACATAATTAATGTGGATAACTTCTCCCTGTTCGATTGACATGGCCTTGACATTAGGATTCCCTGTTAGCCAAGTCTTATGCTGTGACAGGGTAGTTCCTTTATGCTGTTTGTAAGAACCATCAACTTCAGCCTTGACTGAAGAGGCACTGAAATGATATCATCTTGCTCCATCACAAATCTCGTCAACCTACAGTAGGGTGGATTTGTGCAGGAGAATGACAGGCATTGGATATCACAGCAAAACATTGTCAAAGCCTCGAGATCAAGTACATGTCACAAGCCACAGTTAATCAGCACATCCTGAATTTATAGAGTTCACAAAGGCATTTATAACTGTCAACCTAGTTCTGTTTTCTGTAAAATGAAGTAATGACAATTGTTCCTGCACCTTCCCTGCTCAACACAGGGCTGTGATTAGCAGTGTGTTGTTTTCTGCCAGTGGTCATTCATACCCATTCATATACGGTACAGCTCAAAGATAAGTGTACAATGCAGATGCAGATATTACACCCCCCCCCCCCCCCCCCACAAAAAAAGTCATAATGATAATAAACAATAACAATAACACAGCAGAAAAACAGCTAACTGCAGCCAAGCTAGAGCAAACAGAGAATGACCTTTGGACAAGCAAAGCAATGAAAACAACTGCACAAAAGCGCCACCAAGTGGCCCTGCTAAAACTCCTGGGCCACAACTGTGTCCAGTGCACGGGAAGACTGATGACCAGCATTGTGTCACGCTTAACTTAGCCTAAATTTCATTTAGCCACATATATGTTGTGGTTTAAATTTGCTCTTTAGATTGAAATTTTCAAATCAGTTAACTAGTTTAAATGTTTCCAACTGGTATGAAATTTTTAAACCTTGTGGAAAACCATGTGTTCAATTTTCTTTTCCATTGACCTTCGTTCTAGGATAGCGTTTTTACATTTCTTTGTTTGTGTTGTAGACCAAGATTGCCCTTCAGCTCTACCAAGTGGACCACAAAAGTTATCTGCTGGACTTTAAAAGTCTCCCCACCCCAGACACTCCAGATCACCCTGAGCCATCCAGGAAATCATCAGCTAATTCCTCCTATAGCAGCCTCAAGGATTCAGATTACAGTATATCTTATCATGTTGGGCAACACCACACTATGGAGTTCATGGAAATGTGTGCCAATCTCATAATTGCTCTTGCATGTTAAGGAGGTTACTGTGAATAGTTACTGTGAATAGGGACTACCTGGCACTTGTGAGGATGTGGGAGAATAGGCCAGAAGAGGTCTATGGCTTTTGGTATTTGTTTCTCTTCACAACCTTAATCTTCAAGCCTGAATGTGGGGATACGGAAAGGCTGCCTGTAAGGGAATTACTGCCACCTGGGAGAAAATGTGGATCCCCAAAGAAGACCATGGATTTTATTTTGCGGTTTCTTTTCACTAACATTGCTATCATGGTCTAAAGGAGGTTCTGACAATACAAATATTCTGACACTTTCAGTGCTGGATACAGGAATACTTCTAAGGAAACATTCTGCACAGGATAAAATGCTGTAATATTTCGCTTGATTCCTATGATTTGAAATCGATTCTGAAATGACCACTTGTGTCACATGCATCAGGGAATACCAGAAGACAAATCATTGGCTCCCTTAATCACTAGACCCAAGAGACACTGCCACTGTGTTAACTAAACAAAGCACGCACGCACTTTTTACAGCTTCCATTGGAGAAGATTGGAGTATCGATGGAGTGTCACCGTTGCAAAATCTGGCATTACCATTAGAAATAATTAAGAGGATCTTAGCTAGAGTTAAAGCTGAAAAATGATTGCAGTGAAGTTAGTTTGGCGTCGCATTGTTATTACAAAGACAGCTGAAGTTTGAAGCGGCACTACAAAGGGCATTGTAGTGGTATCATAATTATTCGTTTTTGTCCAAGGTAGAGTTGTTTTGAAGATGGAGACAGGAATTCTCAGGCTGGCGCACGCGCGAGTGTGTGTTGGTGAGGGAGAGGAAGAGGGAGGGGTGGTTCCCTTTTAGGGTAGCCAGGAGGTAAATCAGTAAAATTGTATCGCCTTGGGCTAGGCACTAAACTAACCGCATTTGTTGGATAGCGTTTCAGCGGGTAATTTATATAGAGAGTGCGTTGATTCGTTTAGTTTTTATTTGGTCATCTAAAATGTACAGGTATTTTCTTATCGTTGTTTTCTTTAAGTTAATATGAGTCCGTGGAACTTCTCCATATGATGGGGTAAAGTTAGCCATTTGAAAATCCCCCCAGTTTTGTAGTCTTAATGGTGACTAACGAGCATATGAGCGCTCTTATGGCTGTTCTGGAAGCATCCTTTTGGGAGACATGTATCTTGTTTAAGAGAAGTGATCATCCCAAAGAGTTTTTAGTTTTCAAAAAGGTGTTGGTCATTCAGTAGTCTACAACGGGGATATGTCCATCAGTTTTAGACGTGTTTTCTCTCTGTGTTAAACGGAGACTGTTACAAACGATTTCACTCTCACTTGTGTTACAACAGCTGTGGTAAATCTTTGTAGATAAACGTTAACATTGATTTTGTGGCGAATAGCCTAACACGTTCATAACTACATAGAATTAACGTTTTCCTCATCATTCGGGAAATTCAAAGAGGTTATTTGCCTCGGTTTTGCTTTCGAATGGCGCGCGGTCAAAAGCTAAGCAGGACCGCGCGTCATTCAAAAGCAAAATCGAGGCAAAAGACCACTCTGAGTTGCCCAAATTAAGAGCCTGTATACAGGCTAAAGTTTTCCCAAGGTAGCCTTAAAGTAGGCAATCCTCTGCTCTCTTGCCCTGAAAGGCCATATGTTCGATAGCCGATGAACGGTAATCCGCGATTGGAAATTAACTGAGGGATGTTCATCTCACGCACTGAAAACGTTTTAAAAGCAACTTTTTAGCTTTAGGATTAGTGAAAGCGTTTTATCCGCAACAAGTGACTCATCCCTTGGCGGGAATCTTGCCGGGATTCTTAGCGGGAATCTTGCCAGGAATGTTGGCGGTATCTTGGCGGGAATCTTGCCAAAATTCTTGCCGGGATTCTTGGTGGGAAACTTGGCGGGATTCTTGCCAGGATTCTTGGCGGGAAATTTCCCAGGATTCTTGGCGGGAAGCTTGCCAGGATTCTTGGCGGGAATCTTGCCGGGATTCTTGGTGGGAAACTTGGCGGGAATCTCGCCGGAATTCTTGGCGGGATTCTTGCCAGGATTCTTGGCGGGAATCTTCCCAGGATTCTTGGCGGGAAGGTTGCCAGGATTCTTGGCGGGAATCTTGCCGGGAATCTTGGCGGGAATCATGCCTGGAACCTTGGCGGGAATCTTGGCGGGACTCTTGGTTGGAATCTTGGCGAGAATCTTCCCTCCAGAATCTTGGCGGGATTCTCCCCTCCAGAATCTTGGCGGAAATCTTGGCGGGAATCTTGGCGGGAGTCTTGGCGGGGATCTTGGCGGGAATCTGGGCTGGAATCTTGGCGGGAGTCTTGAGAGGATTCTTGGCAGGAATCTTAGCGGGAATCTTAGGAATAACCTTGGCGGGAATCTTCCCTCCAGAATCTTGGCGAGAATCTTCCCTCCAGAATCTTTGCGGCAATCTTGGCGGGAGTCATAGCGGAAGTCTTGGCGGGAATCTTGCCTGCAACCTTGGCGGGAATCTTGGCGGGAATCTTACCGGGAATGTTGGCGGGAATCTTGGCGGGAATGGAAAACTTTGCGGGAATCTTGCCAGGATTCTTGGCGACCCATGACAGAGGTCTCTTTCTTTCCGTACGCTGAATACAAGAGAAAAGAGGCCTCTGTTAGCAGGGAAGGCGGGAGTCTTTGCGGGAATCTCGCCGGGCATCTCGTCGTGAACATTGCCGGGAATCTTGGCGGGAATCTGGCGGGAATCCTTGCGGGAGTCTTGGCGGGAATCATGGCGGGAATCTTGCCAGGAATCTCTTCGGGACTCTTGGTTGGAATCTTAGCGGGAATCTTGGGGGATCTTGGCAGAAATCTTCCCAGTATTCTTTGCGGGAACGGAAAATCTCTGCGGGAATCTTGCCAGGATTCTTGGCGACCCATGGCAGAGGTCTCTTTCCTTCCGCATGCTCAATACAAGAGAAAAGAGTCCCCTGTTAGCAGGGAAGGCGGGAATCTCTCCAGGAATCTTAGCTGGAATCTTGCCAAGATTCTTGGCTGGAATCTTGCCAGAATTCTTGGCTAGAATCTTGGCGGGATTCTTGGCGGAATTCGTGGCGGATTTTTAGCGGGAATCTTGGCTGGAATCTTGGCGAGAATCTTGGCGGGAATCTTGGCGGGAGTCTTGACAGGATTCTTGGCAGGAATCTTGCCAGGATTCTTGGCTGGAATCTTGGCGGGATTCTTGGCGGAATTCTTGGCGGATTCTTGGCGGGAATCTTGCGGGAATCTTGGCTGGAATCTTGGCGAGCATCTTGGCGGGAGTCTTGACAGGATTCTTGGCAGGAATCTTGCCAGGATTCTTGGCTGGAATCTTGGCGGGATTCTTGGCGGAATTCTTGGCGGGATTCTTGGCGGGAATCTTGCGGGAATCTTGGCTGGAATCTTGGCGAGCATCTTGGCGGGAGTCTTGACAGGATTCTTGGCAGAAAACTTAGCGGGAATCTTAGCAAGAATCTTGGCGGGAATCTTGGCCGGAGTCTTAGCGGGAATCTTGGCGGAGAACTTCGCTGGAGTCTTGCCGGGAGTCTTGCCGGGAGTCTTGCCGGGAGTCTCGCCGGGAATCTTGGCGGGAATTTTGCCGGGAATCTTGGCTGGAATCTTGCCAGGATTCTTCTCTGGAGTCTTGCCAGGATTCTTGGCTGGAATCTTGACGGGATTCTTCGCCGGAGTCTAGGAGGGAATCTTGGCGGGAATCTTGCCAGGATTCTTGGCGGCCCATGGCAGAGGTCTCTTTCCTTCCGCAAGCTCAATACAAGAGAAAAGAGTCCTCTGTTAGCAGGGAAGGCGGGAAATTTCTCCAGGAATCTTAGCTGGAATCTTCCCAGGATTCTTGGCTGGAATCTTGGCGGGATTCTAGGCGGGAATTTTTGTGGGAATCTTGCGGGAATCCTTGCGGGAGTCTTGGAGGGAATCTCGCATAGAGTCTTGGCGGGAATCTTGGCGGGAATCCTTGCGGGAATCTTGGCGGGAGTCTTGGCGGGAACCTTGGCGAGAATCTTGGCGGGAATCTTGGCTGGAATCTTGGCGGGAGTCTTGGCGGGAATCTTGAACGGAAATGTTGCCGGAATCTTGGCAGGAATCTAATCAAGAATGTTGGCGGGAAACTTCCCTCCAGAATCTTGGCGGGAATCTGGCGGAAGTCTTGCAGGAATCGTGGCGGGAATCTTGACGGAAATCTTGGCGGGAACCTTGGCGGGAATCTTGGCGAGATTCTTGACGGATTCTTGGCAGGAACGTTGGCGGGAATCTTGCGGGGAATCTTGCGGGAACCTTGTGAGAATGTTGGGGGAAATCTTGGCGGGAATCTTGTCAGGATTCTTGGCGACCCCTAGCAGAGGTCTCTTCTCCCGCACGCTGAATACAAGAGAAGAGAGGCCTCCGTTAGAAGGGAAGGCAGTAGTCTTGGCAAGAATCTCGCCGGGAATATCGCCGGGAATCTTGCCGGGAATCTTGCCGAAATTCCTGACCGGAATCTTGGCGGGAATCCTGCGCGGGAATCTTGCGGGAATCTTGCCTGGGGAACCTTGGCGGGAATCTAAGCGGGGGGAAAAAATCTTGGCGGTAATCTTGGCGGCAATCTTGCCGGGAATCTTGGCGGGAACGGTTGGCGGGAATCTTGGCGGGAGTCTTAGCGGGAATCCTGGCGGTAACCTTGGCGGAATCTTGGCGGGAATCTTGCCGGGAATCTACGGGATTCTTGGCAGGAACGTTGGCGGGAATCTTGCGGGGAATCTTGCCGGGAACCTTGGTGAGAATGTTGGGGGAAATCTTGGCGGGAATCTTGTCAGGATTCTTGGCGACCCCATAGCAGAGGTCTCTTTCCTCCCGCACGCTGAATACAAGAGAAGAGAGGCCTCCGTTAGAAGGGAAGGCAGTAGTCTTGGCAAGAATCTCGCCGGGAATATCGCCGGGAATCTTGCGGGAATCTTGCCGGAATTCCTGACCGGAATCTTGGCGGGAATCCTGCCGGGAATCTTGGCGGGAATCTTGCCTGGAACCTTGGCGGGAATCTTGGCGGCAATCTTGCGGGAATCTTGGCGGGAACGTTGGCGGGAATCTTGGCGGGAGTCTTAGCGGGAATCCTGGCGGTAGTCCTTGGCGGAATCTTGGCGGGAACCTTGCGGAATCTTGCCGGGAATCTTGCCGGGAGTCTTTGCGGGAACCTTGGCGGGAATCTTGGCGGGAGTCTTGACAGGATTCTTGGCAGAAATCTTAGCGGGAATCTTAGCAAGAATTTTTGGCGGAATGTTGGGGGGGTCTAGGCGGAATCTTGGCGGGAATCTTGGCGGGAATTCTTCGTGGAATCTTACCGGGAATCTTAACGGCATTCTTGGTTGGAATCTTGGCGGGAATCATGGATCGGGGTCTTCGCAGGAATCTTTCCAGAATCTTGGCGGGAATCTTTGCGGGAATCTTGGCGGGAATCCTTGCGGGAATCTTGGCGGGAATCATGGCGGGAATCTTGGCCGAGAATGTTGGGGGAAGTCTTGGCGGGAACTTGGCGGGAATCTGCGTTGGAATCTTACCGGGAATCTTACCGGGAATTTTACGCATTCTTGGTTGGAATCTTGGCGGGAATCATGAGGGGTCTTCGCAGGAATCTTTCCAGGATTCTGTCGGGAATGGAAATCTTGGGAACCTTGGCTGGAATCTTGCTAGGATTCTTTCTGGAATCTCTCCAGGATTCTTGGCTGGAATTGGCGGGGAATCATGGATGGGTCTTCGCAGGAATCTTCCAGGATTCTTGTCGGAATGGAAAATCTTGGAACCTTGGCTGGAATCTTGCTAGGATTCTTCTCTGGAATCTCTCCAGGATTCTTGGCTGGAATCGTGGCGGGATTCTGGAAGGGAATCTTGGCGGGAATCTTGGCGGGAATCTTTTGCGGGAACCTTGGCGGGAATCATGGCGGGAATCTTGGCGGGAATGTTGGGGGAAGTCTTGGCGGGAAACTTGGCGGGAATCTTCGTTGGAATCTTCTTACGGGAATTTTAACGGCATTCTTGGTTGGAATCTTGGCGGGAATCATGGAGGGTCTTCGCAGGAAATTTTTCCAGGATTCTTGTCGGGAATGGAAAATCTTGGAACCTTGGCTGGAATCTTGCTAGGATTCTTCTCTGAATCTCTCCAGGATTCTTGGCTGGAATCTTGGCGGGAATCATGGATGGGTCTTCGCAGGAATCTTCCAGGATTCTTGTCGGGAATGGAAAATCTTGGAACCTTGGCTGGAATCTTGCTAGGATTCTTCTCTGGAATCTCTCCAGGATTCTTGGCTGGAATCGTGGCGGGATTCTGGAAGGGAATCTTGGCGGGAATCTTGGCGGAATCTTAGCAGGGAATCAATCAAGAATGTTTGGGGGAATCTTGGAGGGAGTCTTGGGAGGAATCTTGCGGGAATATTGGCGGGATTCTTGCGGGAACCTTGGCGAGAATCTTGGCGGGAATCTGGCCGGAATCTTGGCGGGAACGTTGGCGGGAGTCTTGCGGGACTCTTGGTAGGAACCTTGGCTGGAATTTCGGCGGGAATTTTGGCGGGAATGTTGGGGGTCTAGGCGGGAATCTTGGCGGGAATCTTTCGTTGGAATCTTACCGGAATCTTAACGGCATTCTTGGTTGGAATCTTGGCGGGAATCATGGAGGGGTCTTCGCAGGAATCTTTCCAGAATCTTTGCGGGAATCTTTGCGGAACCTTGGCGGAATCCTTGCGGAATCTTGGCGGGAATCATGGCGGGAATCTTGGCGAGAATGTTGGGGGAAGTCTTGGCGGGAAACTTGGCGGGAATCTTCGTTGGAATCTTACCGGGAATCTTACCGGGAATTTTAACGGCATTCTTGGTTGGAATCTTGGCGGGAATCATGGAGGGGTCTTCGCAGGAATCTTTCCAGGATTCTTGTCGGGAATGGAAAATCTTGGAACCTTGGCTGGAATCTTGCTAGGATTCTTCTCTGGAATCTCTCCAGGATTCTTGGCTGGAATCTTGGCGGGAATCATGGATGGGTCTTCGCAGGAATCTTTCCAGGATTCTTGTCGGGAATGGAAAATCTTGGAACCTTGGCTGGAATCTTGCTAGGATTCTTCTCTGGATCTCTCCAGGATTCTTGGCTGGAATCGTGGCGGGATTCTGGAGGGAATCTTGGCGGGAATCTTGGCGGGAATCTTTGCGGGAACCTTGGCGGGAATCATGCGGGAATCTTGGCGGGAATGTTGGGGAAGTCTTGGCGGGAAACTTGGCGGAATCTTCGTTGGAATCTTACCGGGAATTTTAACGGCATTCTTGGTTGGAATCTTGGCGGGAATCATGGAGGGGTCTTCGCAGGAATTTTTCCAGATTCTTGTCGGGAATGGAAAATCTTGGAACCTTGGCTGGAATCTTGCTAGGATTCTTCTCTGGAATCTCTCCAGGATTCTTGGCTGGAATCTTGGCGGGAATCATGGATGGGTCTTCGCAGGAATCTTTCCAGGATTCTTGTCGGGAATGGAAAATCTTGGAACCTTGGCTGGAATCTTGCTAGGATTCTTCTCTGGAATCTCTCCAGGATTCTTGGCTGGAATCTTGGCGGGAATCATGGATGGGTCTTCGCAGGAATCTTTCCAGCATTCTTGTCGGGAATGGAAAATCTTGGAACCTTGGCTGGAATCTTGCTAGGATTCTTCTCTGGAATCTCTCCAGGATTCTTGGCTGGAATCGTGGCGGGATTCTGGAAGGAATCTTGGCGGGAATCTTGGCGGGAATCTTTGCGGGAACCTTGGCGGGAATCATGGCGGGAATCTTGGCGGGAATGTTGGGGGAAGTCTTGGCGGGAAACTTGGCGGGAATCTTCGTTGGAATCTTACCGGGAATTTTAACGGCATTCTTGGTTGGAATCTTGGCGGGAATCATGGAGGGGTCTTCGCAGGAATTTTTCCAGGATTCTTGTCGGGAATGGAAAATCTTGGAACCTTGGCTGGAATCTTGCTAGGATTCTTCTCTGGAATCTCTCCAGGATTCTTGGCTGGAATCTTGGCGGGAATCATGGATGGGTCTTCGCAGGAATCTTTCCAGGATTCTTGTCGGGAATGGAAAATCTTGGAACCTTGGCTGGAATCTTGCTAGGATTCTTCTCTGGAATCTCTCCAGGATTCTTGGCTGGAATCGTGGCGGGATTCTGGAAGGGAATCTTGGCGGGAATCTTGGCGGGAATCTTAGCAGGAATCTAATCAAGAATGTTGGCGGGAATCTTGGAGGGAGTCTTGGGAGGAATCTTGCGGGGAATATTGGCGGGATTCTTGCCGGGAACCTTGGCGAGAATCTTGGCGGGAATCTTGGCGTGAATCTTGGCGGGAATCTTGGCGGGAATCTTGGGGGAAGCCTTGGCGGGAATCTTGGCGGGAATCTTAGCGGGATTCTTGGTGGGAATGTTGGCGGGAATTTTGGCGGGAATGTTGGGGGGAGTCCTTGCGGGAGTCTTGGCGGAAACCTTGGTAGGAATAACATAACATAACATAACATGAAACCTTTATTTAAACACGATAAGATTTAAAGCTTACAAGCTTGTGGGGTCGTGTATGCTAACTACGTCACAATGAAATATATGCATGTAAAATGTTCGATAAAAACTAAAATATCAACAGTAATTAATTTAAATACGGAATTACTACCTATAAAATTAATAAAAGCTAAAAGCAGAAATATTAGTCTAAAATCTAGCAGTAATCAATTTAAAAGTACACATAGTCGCTGACTCTGTGTCTCGACGTAGAGCCTGCTGTACCGTCAAAAATAAAGTCTTTAAAATAATCCCTGGCAGTAAGCCGCTTCTTTAATTCCTTGAGGCTTAGGGACCGGTCATTATTTATGTAGAGGGGGGGAGGGAAAAATATTTTGATAGGTGAAAATTTTTGCCTGGCCCTCCCTCCTCAGGTCTAAAAAGGGCAAGTAGCCCCCCTCTTAATTCAATATTTCATTGATGACCCCCCCCCCATTTTTCCACTTATGATTTTATTTCTGTATTTTTTCGTATTTGTGTGGTTGCTTGAAAAGTATTGGTTCTATAAAGTAGTGTTTTGTTGCAGTACATGCAGTATAGGAAAATATTCCTTTCCAGCATTGGAAAGGTTATATATCTTCTAAAGTTGCCATCACAAAATTTGCATTCAAGGTGCCACTTTTCAGATGTTGGACACCAAATATTAAACCCTGGAAGATAAATATCATCAACCATTCGATAGATAAAGTCAAGAAATTGACATATTGTAGAATGGTAATAAATAAACAACATGCTAAAGTCTCAGGGTGGTGCAGTATCCCGTACTCGAGTTGTTAAGCAAAATGTACCACTCAAAATTATAGAGTTTAGTATGGAAACATCATGTTAATGTTCCTCTGAGGGCCACAAATATGGCGGCCGGAAACGAGTGAAAACACCTGGAATTTACTTTTGCTTTCTCAAAGGCTTTCTTCTCTGTTTTGAGCTCGCAAACATTCACATAGACGCTTCTCTTATCATGTTGGCTTTTCAGACCTTAAAAAAATATGCGGGGAATCAATGTTTTCATGTACGTGACATGCTTGTGAGCAGACATGTTTATGTCACACACTGTAATAAAATCTAAAATTCAAATTGCTCTATTTTCAAAACAAAGCAAGCAACCAAGCTGAAAACATGCAAGCCGATACATTTCTAAAACGTCTTTTACGTGATGAAACTAAAAAGGCAAAAGTTTGTTTAATTTTGAATTTTAGTTTCTTATGACGTCATGTGAAAACCAAGAATATTCTAGCTTCTAACTGGGTTGTCCATCTTCACCACCTGGATCTTTGAAATTAATTTTGTAAAAGTAATCCCATTTGCAAAAGCACAGACAAGACCCCTTGCAAAACCTAAAAAATGATAACCCCCCTATTAATTGTTTAAAAAAATTAGCCCCCCTCCTGCCAATCTAAAACAGCCTTGACCCCCCCCCCTTCTTTTTTCCCTCCCCCCCCCTCTACATAAATAATGACTGGTCCCTAATACATTAGTTGTTTTTTCATTGTAGTTCACCAAGTTCCATAATATAGACCCTCGATAGGCTAATGAGTCTTTCATAAATCTGCTTTTGTATCTGCGGATGGCTGCTACCTCGTGCCCTCGCAGCGAGTAGCAGTTGTCTCGTTTACTAAAAATATTTCCACATAAACTGTCAGGTAATATATTATTGTATGCGTTGTACATTAATTTAAATATTTCCAGTTTATAACTTAATTTGATTGTTGACAAATTCACGGTTTCCATTACTTCACAGGATGCCATGTCCTTAGTTAAATTAAAAATAATCCTGGCGGCCCTACAGTGCAGTCTTTCAATTGAATTAATTATATCTGAATTACGACACGAACCCCACAAAACAAGGCCATAATTTATCGATGGTAAAATGACACTAAAATAGAATTTAATCAAAACATCTTTAGGTAAAAATCTGGAGCGTTTTAATAGTTCTAATTTGTTTACGAAGCTTTTCTTAAGGTCCAACACGTGTGGTACCCAAGTGAGGTTGTCGTCTACAGTCATTCCCAACAGGCGAGTTTTTGTGACGTAACGCAATACTGAATCTCCTAGAAGCAACGGTGGTAGAGGACCCATAATGGTTTTCTTGCTTGGCGGGTATCTTGGCGGGAATGTTGGGGGGACTCTTGGCGGAAGTCTTGGCGGGAATCTTGGCGGGAATCTTGGCGGGAATCTTGGCTGGAATCTTGGCCGGAATCTTGGCGGGAATCTTGTCTGGAATCTTGCCGGGAATCTTGGCGGGAACGTTTGCGGGAATCTTGGCGGGAATCTTGAACGGAATGTTGCCGGAAATCTTGGCAGGAATCTAGTCAAGACTCTTGGGGGGAAACTTCCCTCCAGAATCTTGGCGGGAATCTTGGGGGGAGTCTTGGCGGGAATCTTGGCGGGAATCTTGCTGGGAACCTTGGCGAGAATCTTGGCGGGAATCTTGGCGGGAGTCTTGGCGGGAATCTTGGCGGGGATCCTGGCGGGAATCTTGCCTGGAATCTTGGCGGGAACGTTGGGGGGACTCTTGGCGGGAGTCTTGGCGGGAATCTTGGCGGGAATGTTGGCGGGAGTCTTGGCGGGAATCTTGACGGGAATCTTGGCGGGAACCTTGGCGGGAATCTTAGCGGGAATCTTGCTGGGAACGTTTGCGGGAATCTTGGCGGGAATCCTGCCGGGAATCTTGCCGGGAATCTTGGCGGGAATCTTGACGGGATTCTTGGTGGTATCTTGGCGGGGATCTATCCAGGATTCTTGGCTGGAATCTTGGCGGGAATCTTGACGGGATTCTATGTGGTATCTTGGCGGGGATCTTTCCAGGATTCTTGGCGGTAATCTTGGCGGGAATGTTGGCGGGAAATCTTGCCAGCAATGTTGGCGGTATCTTGGCGGAATTTTGCAAGGATTCCATCCGGGATTCTTGCCGGCAATCTTGTCGGGATTCTTAGCGGGATCTTGGCAGGAATATTGGCGGGATTCTTGCCAGGAATGTTGGCGGTATCTTGGCGGGAATCTTACCAGGATTCCTCCCGGGAATCTTGCCGGGATTCTTGGCGGGATCTTGGGGGAATCTTGCCGGGAATCTTGCCAGGATTCTTGGTGGGAAACTTGGCGGGAATCTTGCCGGGAATCTTGGCGGGATTCTATCCAGGATTCTTGGCGGTAATCTTGCCAGGATTCTTGGCGGAAATCTTGCCATCAATGTTGGCGGTATCTTGGCGGAATTTTGCCAGGATTCCATCCGGGATTCTTGCCGGCAATCTTGTCGGGATTCTTAGCGGGATCTTGGCAGGAATATTGGCGGGAATCTTGCCAGGATTTTTGGCGGGAATCTTGCCGGGATTCTTGGTGGGAAACTTATCGGGAATCTTGCGGGATTCTTGGCGGGATTCTTGCCAGGAAGGTTGGCGGTATCTTGGCGGGAATCTTGCCAGGATTCCTCCCGGGAATCTTGCCAGGTTTCTTGGCGGGATTCTTGGCGAGATCTTCTCGGGATCTTGAGAGAATCTTGCCGCGAACCTTGCCAGAGATCCTGGCTGGAATCTAGGCAGGATTCTTGCCAGAATTCTTGGCGGCAATCTTCGTGGGAATCTTGCCGGGATTCTTGGCGGGATCTTGGGGGAATCTTGGCGGGATTCTTGTTGGGAAACTTGGCGGGATTCTTGCTGGGAATCTTGGTGGGATTCTTGGCGGGAACCTTGGCAGGATTGTTGCCGGATTTCTTGGCGACAATCTTGGCAGGTTTCTTAGCGAGATTCTTGGCGGGATCTTGGCAGGAATCTTGACGGGAATCTTGCCAGGATTTTTGGCTGGAATCTTGGCGGGATTCTTGGCGGGAATCTTGGCAGGATTCTTCCCGGGATTGTTGGTGACAATCTTGGCAGGTTTTTTGGCGGGAATCTTGGCGGGATTCTTGGTGGTATCTTGGCGGGGATCTTTCCAGGATTCTTGGCTGGAATCTTGGCGGGAATCTTGGCGGGAATCTTGACGGGATTCTTGGTGGTATCTTGGCGGGGATCTTTCCAGGATTCTTGGCGGTAATCTTGATGGGAATGTTGGCGGGAAATCTTGCCAGCAATGTTGGCGGTATCTTGGCGGAATTTTGCCAGGATTCTTAGCGGTCATCTAGGCGGGAATCTTGCCAGGATTCTTGGCGGGAATATTCGCGGGAATTTTGCCGGGATTCATGGCGTGATCTTTGGGGAATCTTGCCGGGAATCTTGCCAGGATTTTTGGCGGGAATCTTGCCGGGATTCATGGAGGGAAACTTATCGGGAATCTTGCGGGATTCTTGGCGGGATTCTTGCCAAGAAGGTTGGCGGTATCTTGGCGGGAATCTTGCCAGGATTCCTCCCGGGAATCTTGCTAGGTTTCTTGGCGGGAATCTTGGCGGGATTCTTGGCGAGATCTTCTCGGGATCTCGAGAGAATCTTGCCGCGAATCTTGCCAGAAATCTTGGCTGGAATCTAGGCGGTAATCTTGCCAGGATTCTTGGCGGCAATCTTCGTGGGAATCTTGCCGGGATTCTTGGCGGGATCTTGGGGGAATCTTGCCGGGAATCTTGCCAGGATTCTTGGCGGGATTCTTGCCGGGAATCTTGGCGGGATTCTTGGCGGGAACCTTGGCAGGATTGTTGCCGGAATTCTTGGCGACAATCTTGGCAGGTTTCTTGGCGAGATTCTTGGCGGGATCTTGGCAGGAATCTTGACGGGAATCTTGCCAGGATTCTTGGCGGGATTCTTGCCGGGAATCTTGGCGGGATTCTTGGCGGGAACCTTGGCAGGATTGTTGCCGGAATTCTTGGCGACAATCTTGGCAGGTTTCTTGGCGAGATTCTTGGCGGGATCTTGGCAGGAATCTTGACGGGAATCTTGCCAGGATTTTTTGTTGGAATCTTGGCGGGAATGTTGGCGGGATTCTTGGCGGGAATCTTGGCAGGATTCTTGCCGGGATTCTTGGCGACAATCTTGGCAGGTTTTTTGGCGGGAATCTTGGCGGGATTCTTGGTGGTATCTTGGCGGGGATCTTTCCAGGATTCTTGGCTGGAATCTTGGCGGGAATCTTGACGTGATTCTTGGTGGTATCTTGGCGGGGATCTTTCCAGGATTCTTGGCTGGAATCTTGGCGGGATTGTTGGTTGGATCTTGGGGGAATCTTGCCGGGAATCTTGGCAGGATTCTTAGCGGGAATCTAGGCGGAAATCTTGCCAGGATTCTTGGCGGGAATATTCGCGGGAATCTTGCCGGGATTCTTGGCGGGATCTTGGGGAATCTTGCCGGGAATCTTGCTAGGATTCTTTGCGGGAATCTTGGCGGGAATCTTGCCAGGATTTTTGTTGGGAATCTTGGAGGGAATCTTTCCGGGATTCTTGGTGGGAAACTTGCCAGGATTCTTGGCGGAAATAGTTCTAAGAATATTGGCGGTATCTTGGCGGGAATTTTGCCAGGATTCCATCCAGGATTCTTGCGGCATTCTTCCCTCCGGAATCTTGGCGGGAATCTTGGCGGGAGTCTTAGCGGGAGTGTTGGCGGGAATTTTGCCGGGAATCTTGGCGGGATTCATGGCGGAAATCATGCCTGGAACCTTGGCGGGAATCTTGGCGGGAATCTTACCGAGAATGTTGGCTGGAATCTTGGCGGGAATCTTGACAGGATCCTTGGCAGGTATCTTAGGGGAATCTTAGCAAGAATCTTGGCGGAAGAATCGCCAAAATTGTAAAAGGAAAGGGTTTTCTCCAAAAAGGTCCATTTTTGCCAGGATTCTTGGCGGGAATCTTGGCGGGAATCTTGCCTGGAATATTGACGGGAATCTTTCCAGGATTCTTTTTAAAAACTCCGTCCACGAACGTATAGAAGAGTATAGCTCGCACATCGGTTCTCTGAGTTAGGCATTTTGGAAACGTGGGAGAGTTATTCAGTAACAGGTTCGTCAAACTCGCTATATCAGTTGACACTATAATTTGGCTCCAAAACGAGATAATTGGGGGACAGAAAGGATCATCGTAGCTGCTGTATTTGTATCATTAAAACTTTCAACGCATTTTTTTCCGAGTACGATTAAGCCGGTTCTTTCGGGTTTGCTTGGAACATCGAACTTGATCGTAGCATTGAAGGTCCTGTTGATTTAATATTGTTCACATTAAGTAAGTTGGGTTTAAATCAGTCTTGTAATTAATTTTATGTACGCATTTTTATTTCAGGTTCACTCAAATTCACTCTAATATAATTTTAGAACCTTTGCACTAAGCCGAAGAATCATTGGGTTGTTTTATTTTTCCGTTGAAGCGAAGGAGAGAGAATGAAAAATTGTCGATGCTACTATAGTGGGATAACTTTGTAATATTTCCTTGTTGGTGTTGCTACTTTATAAGCCCAATACAATGTTGATAGGTAAAAATTGAACTCACCTTAGCTTTACGAATCCGGCTACAGTTAATTATTCCGTATCCGATCCCTTGATTCCTAAAAAAAGAATGTTGTAACTTACCGTAAATAAAGAAAGAAAGAGAGATGTAAAATTGACCAGTTTATGCACAAATACCTTGAGTTATTTTTAGTGATCAGTTTCCTTTCCCCTGACTCGCGGAGTTAACTCCTTATATATACTGTTTGGGAATATCGCTGTAACGAGAGAACGGACACTGAAATTGTTTCAGAGCACGATAGAGGAAAAAGACACTCTGAATCACTATGTACATTTATTTTGCTTGCACAAAAGAGAAAATACAGCCACCACGGTCATGTTTTTAATGATGCATTGGTAAAAAAGAAACGTCACTCCTGTATCAAGCATCATCCTCCTGCAAAAAGAAAAAAAGTGTTTCATTATTAGAACATATTCACAGTTGGTGACATTAAGTCTTAATTAAAGAACGTTTTACAGTACAGTCTTAACTCTCATTGAAAAATATATCCCCTTCAATAATACTAGCCATATATTACACTCCAAGTTACGGTTTTCATTCCGTTATCAATACGGGGGAACTGCAGTATGTAGTGTTTCTCATTCAATATTGCAATTCACTCCGTACCTCTTGGTTGCCGTGTAAAGTTAGTAAATGGAAGAACACATGATTGCGTATTTGAATATGACTTCAAATAAATTGGGTTTACTTTTACCGTGTGCTTTCACTGATGCAACTTTCTTTTCACAAACGCCCATTCTCTCTACACTACCCGTTTACGCACATTTCCCGCTTGTACACTCTCGTGCCAAATTTCGCGTGATTTTAAGCCTGGTTTTCACCAACGACGTAAGGACAAGCGCAAGCATAAGCGCAAGCACAAGAGCGGTGAGGGTAAAAGACAGAATGAGTTTGCGGAATGGCATAATTATGCGAAATGTAATATATGCAGAATGACTCTGAAAGCGTGCCCTCTCTGTAGTTAATAAAATTCTATAGTGAGAAATCGCAAGCAATTAAGTTGCCGATCTCGGTCACAACAAAATATTGAAAGCAAATTGGTCAGGATTTGACCGAGAAATATTTCAGTGTTGAGCACTGCTCTCCACGGGGCTTGCTTTGACCTACTTTGATGTAAATATTTTACAAATGAACCCTTGAGGTGATTAAATGTCCCTTGAGTTTTGCTTTTAGAGGGTCTGGGTCTGTTCGCAAATGAGATTTAATTGCAGCGCATTTCTGAAGGTATTCACCAAATTTTGCCAACTGGTCAATTTCACGGTAAAGGTTAAACTATACAAAATTTTGAAATGGATTGATCAAAATTTTATTTTTCCAGGGTTGATTGTTAGAGATTCAGTTGGTTTGGGAATTGAACGGAGCCTCATACAGCTTATTATGGCTTTCAGAGTTTTACAAGAGTTTCGGTCGCCCCGCTTTGTCAGTTGTTATGATATGTATAATTGAACTCAGTGCTCGCGTTGTCCCCTTGTCGAAGAGAACTGACTAATCCTATAAAAGCAAACTCAAAAGAAATTTAATCACATCAAAGCTGCTATGGAAAGTTCCCAGCCTTCATATCTTGGAAACCCTAACTTGCACAGACAAGCTGTCTGGCTATGTTTTTACAATCTAAAAGGTTCTCAAGATTTTCGACTCACAACCCTATTTGGTAAGTCACGTGATCAGAACAGAAAAAGGCCTAAAACTCGAGTGGTGTACATTTCTGAATATCGAAAATGGTGCCAATGGTTAACGATCGCCAAGGTGCAAAACTCTACATGTCGATTTTTGGAATTTCGTGTTTTTGTGAGATTTATTACGTTAGTTAGTCCCCCCCCTTGAGCCAAAAAGTCACATTTAACTGAAAGGTTTCAGATATTTGGTGACTGCTATAAAAGGCAAACTGAATTTAAGTTGAATAGAAAACGAGTCAACTATTTTGGCATGCAAGCCATTGATATCAAGTAAGGAACATAACTTCTGTGATTCTTTTCTGAAAATGTCACTCCATTATTGGCTTAAACTTGAAGAATTGAAATTTTTGCCCAAAACTTATCACTCAGAAGCAATTATAAATAGCAACATGTTTCAGATTATGCTTGGTTAATTTCTTTTGTTTTTGTTCAAAAAAGCCAAATCAAATTGAGGCATGTTAGAGAACCAGTAGGATAATACTGGTGGTTAGAAGTTGTCCATAGTGACAATTTTGCAGTTAAGGTTCTCCTCCCTTCAGATCAGTCCTTGAAATGCAATTAATTACAAAGTTGGATTGTGAAAGAGTAATTTCAATTTTAAATATTACAGCATTGCCAGTGACACTGTTTCTTTTTGGAGCTGCAAGAACCTGAGATGTTGACACTGTAAACAACGGTGTTTTTTTATGATGCGTAGGAATTGGATCTGCCAACCAAAGTTAGCAATTAATATATTGGTAAGTGAATTGGTTCACATTTTCAGTATTGTATTTGCAGTACTCTTTGCCCGTTCGTCTCAGTGATCAGATGTCGCTCTTCTTCCTACAAAGTGTACGTTGTCTTGTCTTGTCTTTTCAACAGTCTTTTCTTTACGGGGTCTTTTTTGTTATTGTTTCATTGACAAGCTTATTAATACATCTAATATGTCTGGCTTGAAGGTTTAACACAAAAAGTGCATGTTTTCTAGTTAGCCACCCTCATGTTTAAGGGAATTACCTACGAGACTTTCACGGAATTTTACTAACCTCCACTTTTCATCATTTCCTTGTAGTTCTTTGTGACACCTCGCAAATATCTGTCCATTTTACTTGTTGAACAACAGGAATGAAAGCGCTATTGTTATTGCATAGGCTATCGCTTATCATTCCCTCTCCCCCAAAATTGGCAAAATTATTATCGTTATTCAATAAATAAATTCATCAAATCAGTGCAAAACTGATCAATTTTTAGCGAAATTTGCCCAGAAAATTCCCGTGAAATCAGCCATTTTTGCAGATCGTTTTTCAGCAAAACTTGCCCATTTCCCCGTAATCAGCAGTTTTTTCTGCTAGTTTGTCTCTGAAAATCCTGCAAAGTTTGACTTTTTTCCCGCCGCCTATCAGAAGCAAGTTTAAGAGCTGTGGGAACAAAATGAATGTGGTCTGTTTGCCCTGCCCTCGAAGATGTACAGCTGTACATTAATTTGTACATACAAATACATACATAACTTTACTTTCCTTCGGATTTAGTTACAGCATACATGACACTCGTTTCTCCGAATGAGATAACAAATAACTAGCTTTATTAAAAACTGAACTACGGATATCAGATTTCCAGCATTTTCATCGGCTAGCCGGACACAGGCTCTCAGCTCATATACCTGCACCACCTTATTTGGTCAATGAACGCTTCAGTAAACAGAGAAAGTTCAATAAAATTTTCCATCGAAACGGCAACCATTAAAACATTTGTCGTCTCGCAGCGGAATTAACGAGTAGAAATTTCGAAACAGGAACCGAAGTACAAATGGTATTCAACTTTTCATTGCTGAGTGTTTTAGAACAACAAGAAACAGTGCTGGGATCCGACCAAGTCTGGTGAGACAATGTTCCAGTCCATCAAAATAAATTAAAATTGTGCCTTCATTTTGATGAAATTTATAGCCTATGGTACTGTTGTTGTAGTTCAGTTTTTAATAATTAACAATTATTCTACGAGGGCGCGCTGGATATGAAATGATTATAACCAACTCGGCGGTACGCGCCTCGTTGGTTATTTATCACTTCATATCTAGCGTGACCCTCGTAGAGTAATTGTTAAGTATCCAGTGATAACTAGATTTATTTTTTCTGAAGCATCTCAGCGGGCCGCAATCGTAAATCCTTGAATCTGATTGGCTAATAATGCGCTCTTAGCCGGTCCAGCTTTTTTCCATCCGGACTGGGTTATGGCAAGCCAATTGTAGCAATATTCAATGCTAAAATTCAAATTCAATTCAATGAAATTCAAATTCAATTCAATGAAATTCAAATTCAATTCAATGAAATTCAAATTCAATTCAATGGAATTCAAATTCAAATTCAATTCAAATTCAATTCAAAGAAAATTCAATTTCAATTCAATGAACATTCAAATTCAATTCAATGAAAATTCAAATTCAATTCAATGGCATTTCAAATTTCAATTCAATAAAATTCAAATTCAATTCAATGAAATTCAAATTCAATTCAATGAAATTCAAATTCAATTCAATGAAATTCAAATTCAATTCAATGAAATTCAAATTCAATTCAATGGAATTCAAATTCAAATTCAATTCAAATTCAATTCAAAGAAAATTCAATTTCAATTCAATGAACATTCAAATTCAATTCAATGAAAATTCAAATTCAATTCAATGGCATTTCAAATTTCAATTCAATAAAATTCAAATTCAATTCAATGAAATTCAAATTCAATTCAATGGAATTCAAATTCAATTCAAATTCAATTCAATGAACATTCAAATTCAACTAACTACGCGCATAGCATCTTGGATCAAATATCCGGGAGTCCCGTCCGAAAGGCTTCTCCCGCCGCCAAAATGGAGGAACGTCTTCGAAATCTTGCCGATTCGTTGGGTGAGTGCTCGAGACTCGTGTCGCAAGTGTTAGGTAGCAGTAGTTCAAGATCAAATTCGAACGTCCTGGATTCAGCGAGTCAAGTCGTATCGGAAAATAACTTAAGCTTAAGTTCAACGAGCAATGTTTCCAGTGCCGTCGAACGAGCTCGATCCATGTTGCAAAGAAGTCGAAGTACAGGATTGTGTTCTCGCTTGAGCCAACGGGAGCGACTTCGATCAGCATCACCGTGCGCTCCTGCCAGTCACAGAGGAAAGAAACAGAGAGCAACTCCAGAGCAATCTAAACCGTTTGAATTTGCTCTTCTGTACGTTGGGGACGACGACGAAGACTTGGCAATTCACCGAGAGAATATTTTGCTTCGAGGATTTGTTAATTTAGTCAACACAGATGGAGAAGCCGACATCCGATCCAAAATTGGCGATGCAATCAGACTAAAGTATCCCTTAGTTGGCAACAGAGATTTTGTGTTTCTTCGTGCAAACCGGCGCAAGTTAAGCACACCTGTTAGTTGTGAAGAATACACGTACAAGCAAGTGAAACTGCTCTGTGGGCAACGAGCCATTTACATTAGAATGAAAAGTGAACTGAACTGTTTATTATGTGATGGCGATGGAAATAGCTCAACCGAAAGTGATGATTTGCCAGGTAAGTTTTGTTGTGTTTTTAAAATTATTATGCACCAAAAGCTACTATCGGCCAGGCTATTAAGGATAAGAAAACACTGGGTAGACAAAAGTTGATTTCCAGAACAACATTTCAGCTTGCATCCTACGAGATCCAAAATGTTTATGAGTAGAAAGGTGAGCCAGCGTTCTTCTGCGGCAAAGTAGTCACTAGGGAAGTTTTAAATAAGGCAAACGTTTTTACGTTAAAATTTGGTTGTTCCTACCATGAGCAATTTATTGTACTTTTTTGTCACTGGCCTTGTTGTGACCATTTGCCATAGATAGTATTAACCTATAACTTTGACATCAAACCGTCCTTACAGCTTTCTCAACAGTCTCAACTTTTAATCATAGTACAAAGTCTCCCGTTTATTTATTATTATTATTTTTTTTTTGGTTTAGTGCAAGGTGTTAGCAAACATTCACAAAAAAGTACCAAAAAATAATACTTTACGTTCTTATATATACATTTTTGTGCAGAAATGCTAAGTCAACCAGCTCCTGGACAACAGAAACAAACAGAAATGCAATCAGTATCCACATTTGAAGATAGAAGTACAGGAAGTGAGTCAAAAAGGGAGGAGGCACTACCAGATAACATCGAAGATCAGTCTGTTGATTTTTTGGCAGAGCATTGTGTAAATTACTGTAAATCAAATGGTATTGAAAATCCTGTTGAAATTTTACGCTATGCACAAAGTCTGATTGTGACTGGGAGACCACTGGATGTGCAAGACATAACTGTAAGTCTGGAAGGTGAAACCAACTTCATCTTAATCAATCGACAAGATATTTTAAAATCAGCAATAGAAGAAGTCCAATTTTTAAAAGACCCCAGACTAACACTTTCAGTTGGGTTTTATGGTGAGAGTGCTGAGGATTATGGTGGCCCTCGGAAAGAATTCTTCCGCCTGTGTTTGCGAGAGATCAAAGCCAAGTACTTTGACAATGGCCTTAAAGGCCATCTTGCTAATGACTATGCAGCCATTGGGTTAATAATGGCCCTTAGCACTTTGCAGAATGGTAGTATTCCCAGATTTTTGAAAGAAGATCATCTCCTGGCACTTTTTTCTTCTGAAGAGCCATCAAATCCTTGTATCTCAAAGCTTCGCATTGGCTGTAAAACCCTGGGGCTTTATCAAATAGGAAATGGTATACCTAACTTCCTTTACCTTTTCAGACCTTCAGTAAGTTCAGCCTTATCAAGGAGAAAGTTGATTGCCCTTCTACCACCAAATTTCTCTGAAGAGGGCAGTAATGTACGTCGTTTTGAAACAGAAATTTATGATTTGTTTTCTAAATACACCAGGCTGGCTGCCAGTGGACAAAGGGGGTCAATCACCTTGGAACATATACTTCAATTTGTCACAGGCACTGATGAAGAGCCCCCACTTGGGTTTGGTGTAGCACCTTGTATAGAATTTGTTGAGGCAACAAGCCATGGCACAAATCCCCACACAGAATGCCCATTTCTACCTACTGCTAACACCTGTGCAAATACATTGTATTTACCAAGACGTGCAAAGGATGTGTTGTTGCCAAGTGAGGAACAACTCTTTAATCTTTACGATTTATCATTTGCAAACGCATTTTTTGGAAATCTGTGAATTTAGATTCTGTTACTTTCTCAGTCGGTGCAATACTTTGTATCTCATCCTGTTGGTTAATGTTTATAAGTGAAACGAGTAAGGAACAAAACATCACTTTTAGATGTTGTGACCATGTGGCATATAGTTGTGTGGGTGGGCTAGAGGTGCTACATTTAAAGGGGTTAGGTTTAGCTTGCCTTGGGACTATAGCTCGGGTCACCAGCTTTCCATGTAAACAATGGATTTTGAAGACTGGGCCTTAATTGAAGGGCTGAGAGCATAACCAACCCAAATGACTTTTAGGGCCTTTTTCTTGAAAAAGAGTGGGAAATGGTCAAAAAAAAAATTATGGGGCAATTTTGTTCTATTGAATCAAAGGCCACATGCAAACATTCAGCTGATTTGGACCAGAAAAAGAAAAAAAACCCTAAAAGTCATTTGGGTCGGTTATGCTCTCAGCCCTTCAATTGTTGTATTTCCAGTTGAAATTATTGTATATAATGTTTAAATTTTATTTGAAATGCATGTTAGAATATGTTGAGTTTCAAGAAATGCTTACTTTGGATCACTTGCATTACAGCAAGAACATGTTTGGTTGTGCCTTATAATTGTGTTGTGCAATTCAGCAGCTGATTTAAAATGGGGCTGTTGAAATGTGAGGGTCATATATGTGCTTAAGTACAAGAGTTTCTGTTTTATTGTACTGAAATAAAGTTGAAGTTAAAGGAAGTCATACTGAACGTTTTTGGCAACTTGTTAGCCATAGTCAAATCCTAAATGTTCATTCTGCATTTAATTCATATTACCACACAATTTTTAACTTTGATTACGGCACATTGATCCCACGTAGTGATTGAAGATGGCCACATGATTTGCCAAATAGGTATAGTGTTAACTGTTTTCAACGCTCTCTTTCACTATCTGATGGATGCTAGTGTAGATATCTATGCCCATTTGCATTGATGACATGAGTGGATCTATTCTCTCTAGAACTTTGGCCTGAACTGACTGATGTTCAACTGGCAATGTCACTGGAGGAACAACAACATTGTTGTTGCTATCCTCAAATGGAGATGGCCCATCTGGGTCAACACCATAGAACTCCAGGTCACTGGGATCCTCGTCTAACTGCCCACGTACCAAGGGGTTGTCCTCATTTAACATGCCATTGACCCACATCTGATATGGAGACCAATGGTTTGCTGTTCTTACCTTGTGGTGGTTGAAGGCCTCCATATATTCATGAAGTGCAAGGTTTATTCTTGGGAGGAATGTCAAATGTAGTGCAAATATATCCGTTGGGTTGTCAACGTTAAGCAGGCCTGTATCCTCCATTGCATAAAACACGTAATAGAAAAGGTGACACACACACCTGAAGACATCCCTCCAGAGCCTTTCAATTCTCTGATTTCTCGTGGAGGGACCAGCAATGAAACTTCCCCTACCTTCACCTCTTGTTTCCACCATAGCATCGCAAACTAGTACATTCTCCACACCATGGTCCACACGAATACGTGACGGCCACAGCCCATCTTTTTCAATTGCATTCAAAAAGAGTTCCAAAACAGTTTGTGAAAGATTATTATTACTGCATCTGAGAAACACAATTCGTCTAGAGAAACCATCTATGCATCCGTGGATTATAAAACCCCAGCGAATGAGAGAATGATGTCCATCTAAATGCCACAGAGAATTTGGCCACGGCACGGAGTATTGCCTACGAGAAACAACAATTCCCCACCTCAAGGCAGTATTCGCTGGATCCACCCTTGCCAAACACTCACGAATTCTTCTTCTTTGAACCCTCAGTCCGACTGACTTAAGGTACCCGGCTAAGTACGTTTGCCCGGTTGTTAATCCATGACGACCCATATATTCCAAGACTAATTCATCCAGTTCCGCATCCGATAACAAACTAAAATGCGCCGTGCTTTGCAAGCCATATGATTGTACTCTACGATAAATTGTCCAACGAGACATACCAAACAACCAAGAAATTTTTTCCAATGAAAATCCAAGTCCTAGAAGATCTTCTAATGTTTCAGCGGATATATAGAATTGTGGTCTCCCAGGATTTCCCGTTCTGAGAATTTCACATTTACGTTGAGAAACTGACGAGGGTTTTACTGCAAGCGTTTTAAGATGATTTTCCGTAGCCCGCAGTACTTCTGAAAACGCTAAAGCTAGTGATTCCCACTCGATCCGATCTTGCTCAATGTCAGTTAAGGCAATAGAACTCAAAAGACTGACGGTTCGATCGAGAACTACAGATTGTGCTTGCAAGTCATTGATGTCCGTTGCATTGTTGCGTATACATTCCTCTGTCCTATCGAGCACTGACGACAAAAATTCAGGTAAGTCTTTTTCCACGTCAAATTCTGACTCAATGTCCGCCATATTGCTAGTTAACTTTCCCGCGCGAAAACATAATACCTCCAGTATCTTAAAGTGCCCGTATGGTGGTTATCATTTCCGGTCAATCACCGGAAGCGATTTTGAATTGAAATTGAATGCCATTGAATTTCATTGAATTGAAATTGAATTTTCATTGAATTGAAATTGAATTTTCATTGAATTGAATTTGAATTTTCATTGAATTGAATTTGAATTGCCATTGAATTTCATTGAATTGAATTTGAATATTCATTGAATTGAAATTGAATTTTCATTGAATTGCCATTGAATTTCATTGAATTGAATTTGAATATTCATTGAATTGAAATTGAATTTTCATTGAATTGCCATTGAATTTCATTGAATTGGAATTGAATTGTCATTGAATTGAATTTGAATTTCATTGAATTGAACTTGAATTTCAGCATTGAATATTGCTACAATTGGCTTGCCATACTGGGCAAGCCGGTCCGGAATTGGCGGCAAATCTTGAAGAAAAACTGTTTACTACAGCGCGTCGAAACGTTGGATTTTTTCCTCTTAAAATACAACTTTTCGCCTACAAAACTTTGCAAAGCGAAAGGAAAACAGCAATGAAGTAAAAGCCATGGTTATTCATCAAAAGGTGAGTATTCACTTGATTTCGTTGACAACACTAAGCTGGTTTGCTGTTTTTCGAGTTGTTGTTTTTCTTGAACTGTTGACATGCCGTTAACTTAAAAAGACTAACTGCAGAGCAGTTTTTTAAGCTCAGTTTTTCGGTTGACATCCGTTAGTTTCTTTGGAGTTCTATTTTCTAATCTCGTTCCATTTTGCTTCATTTAAGAAATTATGAGTCGTAGCCAGAAAATGGTCAAAAAAAAACACATCGCAACGTTGTGCGGTTTGCATGAACTAATTATGTCAACAAGTTTTTCTCGCGTAGTTTTCTTATTTTAGCATTTTGATTTGTGAAGGTCTTTTGAAGAGGAACAAAGATAAATACTTGAAATGATAAGATATGAGAGATTTTAAAGTATTTTTCACTAATTAAAAGGTATTCCTCGTGTTTTACGAACTTTCGTTAAAACCGAATTTGAAAGTATGATTCATTAGGGCCATTTATACGGGAGAAAATAAGACGCGTCTTATGTAAGACGCGACTTAAATAAGACGCGAACTGATCGTATAAATGGTACAAAATAAGCGTTCGCGTCTTATTTAAGTCGCGTCTTACATAAGACGCGTCTTATCTTAGAACAGGGTTTTCAGCTGTTCTTATTTTGTCCGCGTCTTAATTAAGACGTGAACTTCCTCGTATAAATGGTTTCGCGTCCTAAATAAGACGTGAATTGCAAGTGCGCTTGCATAAACACAACAGCAACATGAGCTTGTCTTATGATTAGATAGCGTAATTGGTTGCAAAGCTTTGCAAAAGATGGCCGGGAGAGCCAAAAGTGAATTCAGCACCTTCCTTCTTTAACCTGCCATCAGTCGCACCAATCCATATATCGCTTTCTTCCGACTCTTCTCGGATTTCTGTTGATTTCTTTGTATGCTACGGCGTGGCCTTCATAAGAAAAAAAATCTCTGAGAAAGTCTCTTCTTAAAATGACAGGACAGCACACTTTTGGTTCTTGCTACAGCGTTCCATCTTGGCGGGTAAGCGAGGCTGTATCAGTAATAAGACGCGAACCATTTATACGAGATCTTCGCGTCTTATGTAGGACGCGAAGGTATAAACGGTACAGTTCGCGTCCTATTTAAGTCGCGTCTTAGATAAGACGCGTCTTATTTCCTCCCGTATAAATGGCCCTATTGTCAATAAGACAAAGCAATAAATATATTTGTGCGAATTTTCCAAACATCATTGTTTAGTTTGTTCAATTTATTTCTCTGTGTTTGCTATGAAAAATCACAGTTTGTTTTTTTATATTTATTGCTCCAAGATATATTTGAAGTTCTGTTTTATCGTTAGTCTGCCATTTTTCTCTGAGATTTGCGTACGGCTTTTTTTATAAGCTAAATTTAAACTGTGACAGTGCGACGAACCGCGCGTAGAGAGACTTTTTGTATACCAGTTTTCCTTGTTCATCTTCAGGAAAAAGAAAGTTATTCACCGGCTTAGGTCGGTCCGTATAGGGAAAAACTGTGCACTCTGTCTTGAGTACGGCCCTCGGCCTGCGGCCTCGGGCCGTACTCAAGACCTCGGGCACAGTTTTTCCCTATACGGACCGACCTAAGCCGGTGAATAACATATATTAATTTTTTTTCTGAAGCATCTCAGCGGGCCGGAATCCTAAATCCTTGAATCTGATTGGCTAATAATGCGCTCTTAGCCGTTCAAGCTTTTTTCCATCCGGACAGGCTTGCCCGGTCCGGAATTGGCGGGAAATCTTGAAGAAAAACTGTTTTACTACAGCGCGGCGAAACGTTGGATTTTTCCTTTTAAAATACAACTTTTAACCTAAAAAGCTTTGCAAAGCAAAAGGAAAACATCAACAATGGGGTAAAAGCCCTTTTTATTTCTCAAAAAGGCGAGTATTCACTTGATTTTGTTGACAACACTGAGCTGGTTTGCTGTTTTTCGGGTTGTTGTTTTTCTTGAATTGTTGATATGCCGTTAACTTAAAAAGACTAACTGCAGAGCAGTCCTTTGAGCTAAGTTTTTCGGTTGACATCCGTTATTTTCTTTGGAGTTCTATTTTCTAATCTCGTTTCATTTTGCTTCATTTACGAGAATATGATTCGTAGCCAGAAAATGGTCAAGCAAACACATCGCAACGCTGTGCAGTTTGCATGAACTAATGTTAACAAGTTTTTCGTATGCAGTTTTCTTATTTTAGCATTGATTTGTGAAGTTCTTTTGAAGAAGAACGAAGATAAATACTTGAAATAATAAGATATGAAGGAAGAGACTGAGATGTTTAAGTATTTTTCATTAAAGGTATTCCTCATGTTTTACAAACTTTCGTTAAAACCGAATTTGAAACTGTGATTTCATTGTCAACAAGACAAAGCAATAAATATATTTGTGCGAATTTTTCAAACATCATTGTTTAGTTTGTTTAATTTATTTCTCCGTGCTTGCTATGAAATATCACTGTGAATGTTTGTTTTTATGTCTATTGCTCCAAGTTTTGTTTTATCGTTAGTCTACCATTTTTTCTGAGATTTGCGTACGGCTTTTTTATAAGCTAAATTTAAACTGTGACAGTGCGACGAACGCGCGTAGAGAGACTTTTTGCGCACCAGTTTTCCTTGTTCATCTTCAGGAAAAAAACAGCAGAAAAAATAAATCTGTTATTCACCGGCTTAGGTCGGTCCGTATAGGGAAAAACTGTGCCCTTGGCCTTGAGTACGGCTCTGGGCCTGCGGCCTCGGGCTGTACTCAAGACCTCGGGCACAGTTTTTCCCTATACGGACCTCCCAGCCGGTGAATAACATACATGTATTGTTTTCCAGCGACAGTTCCACCTTGCATCATGAAGTAAAATCTGTGCTTTAAGTTTTTCCAAAAATTCTGAGGTACCTCCTTTTTTTTGAAGCTCTCTTATTGTAGAAGTAATTTTTCTAATAATGTGTTCAATGTGTACATTAAGGTAATTTCATAAGTGACTGAAGAATGCGTAAAAGCCTGCACATTATGAATTTATTATTATCATACACTGTATCTTATTAACCCCCCCAAAACTGATTTTTTATATTACTTGCACTTCTGCTTAGTGGACATTTTAAATGGATCCCATTTATCATAAAAATTACAATTTCCTCGATTGTGATTGGTTTAAAAAACTCCTATTTTACACTAATTCACGTGCCAATTTGTTATCGGACAGTTTGTCATTGGACAGTTTGTTATTGGACAGTTTGTTATCGGACAGTTCTATAAGCCAATCACATTCAAAGAAGTGTTTCAAATCAACCAATCACATTCAAAGTTGTAGTTAAAATCAACCAATCACAACCTTGGTTTCAATCACCATACATTTTGATTGAAGTAAATTTTAGAGCGACTTTAAAAAACTTACGCTTCCTTTGTCAGTCTCTTAATGCAAAATTTCCCTTCCTTTTATAACTTGGCTCTTCTTCTTTTCTCGAAATTGTAATTTTTATGATTAATTGGTAATAAGACTTCGTGTCGTCCAATTCGGTCTGTAATCATACTCGTGATTTTGTTATCACTCGTATGATTACAGACCGAATTGGAATCCACTCAGTCCTATTACCATTACTAATTCATGGCCCGCGCGCTTCGCGCTTGGGCCATAAATCAAAAGAAAAAAACTCGGTCCGTAACTTACAGTACGGACCTCGAACTCGGTTAGAAAGAGGTATATCTTTTCAAAAAAATCGCTCAGTCGTTAAATGCGAATCATTGATCAGTAACCCGCCAACTATGAAAATCATGAATCGGATGGTCGACGAAGGTTAATGCGCGGAGTTAAGATGAACAAGGAAAACAGAAGTGCGCTGGATCGGGAGCTCTTTTCAGAGCTCATTGAATCCCCTATCCATCCACTTCTGATTAATATGGTCCGTCCTTATGTTGACTCCTGTGATCCCAAATTCCGTCTTGAAATCAACGGAGAGGCACTTTGGCATTGGCGAGAAGTCCGCAGCCATCCCAACCCTGCCTTTGACGTTCTCAGACAATTTAAGACGGAATCCACCAGAAGTTCGAGTAACAAGTGGACAAAAACCTTGTACCAAGATTATTTTTATCGTATTGCAAACTTCTGTACGAATGTTTTAAATATCTTCTCAAAATAAATCATTTCTAGCAACACCAAACGTCGAAAACGAATGTTGAAGTAGTGTATGAAACACTTGAAAGTACTGGTGAAATGAAACTGATGATGAAATTTTGCCTGTATTTTCACAAGTTCTCTAAACTTTGAAATTATTTTCTCTCGTTCCCATGGGAAATTGTTTTCGGTGTTATTTCAGGCAATACCAGTCCTATGTATTTAGCTTTAAGAAAATGTAAAAATGACTGATTGTGGTACCAGATTTTTGTCCACTAAAACCTGAAATTGGTCGATTTTCTAGCGGATTTCGTCTTAAAGACATATAAAGCGCGTGAACAGAAGTAAACAATGTACGGCGCAAGACAATGCGTTTTGCCAAAACAAACCGTAAATCGGCTCGAGCGGGCACAATCCTACCAAGCTCTCTTTATAATTTGTAATCCCAGAATGAGGGGAGCTTTATTCCCAAAAAAAATCGAGCGTGATCTAAGAACGACGTTTAATAATTTCAAACGAAATCCAGCATTCAAAATGATGTTCCGTTTGTCGAAACAAACCACTTGTCAACCGAACTTTGCGCACGGGATCCAACTAGCGTACACAAATAATTTGCGGGGCGCGATTAGTAGATCGAGGGCACGCTTAGCTTGTTGCTTTCTTTTACATTGATTAATGACAAGTCTTTCTTTCTAGTTTTCTGTTTTTACTTTTTCAGGCCGTTGTGAGTTTTTGAAAGCAGCAAATTTACTTTAAGATGTGCGAATAAGCTAGACAATAGCAAACATAATAGCACCAAACTTTATTGTTTCCATGTCCCGCCCCCTTCATGAGCAGAACTTAAATTCCCTGCGCGCGGAAAATAGCGCGCGTTTATCGTAACTGTCTCATCAAATGGGACTCGTCCCTCTCATGCTAAAAAAGTAAGGTGGCTCTGAATTCGCTCCACCCAATTGTTTCAAACTTTTCAAAAAGTTTTATTATATTACGCTAATCATTTTCCGAAAATAAAAAATGGGGGTTACCGAGCTCGTTTTTGAGTTATTGTCACTTAAAGCTAAAATAAGGGGTGTTTTTTAACAGGTTATGGTGTTGCTATGGTAACCTGTTATAAAAATTGGTAGTAATGATCCATCAAAACAGCAGTGCTTGAAAAGCTGGAAATCAGTAGGAGCCACCTTAATATGACTGTTTATTCTCTTTGAAAACCAAAATCGCCCTCGGACAAGAGCAAAATTCACGCAACTTTGTCTTGAAGTTTTCAAGCAAAAATTCGTCTTGAAGTTAAAAAGTTTCCATTGGCAGCAAACTTTGACTCCAGTTCTTGCAATCTGTTAACATTTGCTTGCTCACTCCTTTAGCCCGACCCCGATAACGCTGTTTGATTTCAGTTGCTCTCACTGTCTGTAATTTCACGTTTGTGACCCAATGGAATTCTGGGATATCCTTGCCTAACAGCGGCATGGAAGACTACCAATTTCCAGTTCACATATTTTTAAGAACCATGTCGAGCCACCCGGTCCTGCTGGCAAAATATTGCACAAAACTCGCCAAAATTGCCATGTCAAGTCCCGGAATCCACTCACAAAACGACTTAAGACACAACTTCATCGCTCGAATACTTTCAGCGCCCCACTTCGTGTGAAATTGCTTCTCACCTCTGTTTTCTTTCAAAGGATTACCTCTACCCATCAACCCAGCTTTATGATACCAGGCAGGGGGCCTCTGAGGTGGAAAATGGCTCGAAAAACACACATGTAAATCAAATAAGCAACGAATTGTAGCTGCAGTGTTCGTTTAGAAATAAACGACAGCTAGCGTGACAAGCGTGACAACAAAGATAGAGCCTTCGGTGTTGTGGACCAGCGAAATCGCCGTGGTAATGGATTGACCTCCTACCCTCCGAAAATTGCAAAAAAAGGCGACCAAATCGACTGGTACGGAAAGAGTTAACTTGCCAAAAATCAGCATTTTAAGCCTAATTGGCTCTGAGATATTAGCACTCTTATGCTCTGTTGAATCCATACAAATCCTTCTTAATTTGACTCGGTTCATAACCTTAGGAACTGAGGAAAACTTACAAGGATTTATATGGAGTCAGCAGAGCATAACGGCTAATATCTCGCTCTCAAAGTCTAAGAAAATGCTGAGTTTTGGCAAGTAGGTCGTTTTCATCGTGTTCTTTCTGCATATCTGAACAAATCCCATAATTTCACAAATTTACTTTTTATGACGTCATCACATCATAGTACCCTGTTTATTTGTTACAATCACCTCATTAAAAACGAGTAATTTTTGGGTAACAATCACCTTATTACAAACCAGTAATTTGTGGGTTACAATCACCTTATTACAAACCAGTAATTTGTGGGTTACAATCATCTCATTACAAACCAGCAATTTGTGGGTTACAATAATCTCATTACAAACCAGTAATTTGTGGGTTACAATAATCTAATGAAAAACCAGCAATTTCTGGGTTACAGTCACTTCATTACAAACCACTGATTTGTGAGTTACAATCACACCATTACAAACCAGTAATTTGCGAGTTACAATCACCTCATACAAACCAGTTATTTGTGGGTTACGATTACCTCAGTACCCACAAGTAATTTGTGGGTTACAATCACCTCATTACAAACCAGTAATTTCTGGGTTACAATCACCTCATTACAAACCAATAACTTGTGGGTTACAATCATCTCCTTACAAACCAGCAATTTGTGGATTACACTAACCTCATTACAAACCAGTAATTTGTGGGATACATTCATTTCATTACAAACTAGTAATTTGTGGGTTACAATCACCTCATTACAAACCAGTAGTTTGTGGGTTAGAATCTCCTCATTACAGACCAGTAATTTGTGGGTTACAATGACCTCCTTACAAGCCAGTAATTTGTGGGTTACAATTACCTTATTACAAAGCATAATTAGTGGGTTGCAATTACCTCTTTATATTTACAAACCAGTAATTTTTGGGTTACAATTACCTCATTACAAACAAATAATGTGTGGGCTACAATTACCTCATTATCTACCAGTAATTTGTGGGTTACAATGACCTCATTACAAACCAGTAATTTTTGGTTTACAATTACTTTCTTACAAACCAGTAAGTTGTGGGTTACAATCACCTCATTACAAACCAGTAATTTGTAGGTTGCAATCACCTCATTGCAAACCAGTAATTTGTGGGTTACAATGACCTCATTACAAACCAGTAATTTGTGGGTTACAATTACCTCATTACAAACCAGTAATTTGTGGGTTACAATCACCTCATTACAAACCAGTATTTTGTGGGTTACAATCACCTCATTACAAACCAGTTATTTGTGGGTTACAATCACGTCAATACAAACCAGTAATTTGTGGGTTACAATCACCTCATTACAAACCAGTAATCTGTGGGTTACAATTACCTTATTACAAAGCATAATTAGTGGGTTACAATTACCTCATTACTATCCAGTTATTTGTTGGTTACAATCACCTCATTACAAACCAGTAATTTGTGGGTTACAATTACCTCATTAGAAACCAGTAATTTTGGGGTTACAATCACGTCATTACAAACCAGTAATTTGTGGGTTACAATCACCTCATTACAAACCAGTAATTTGTGGGTTGCAACGGGCCTGTCAACCACCCTAGTCTTTAAATATTTAGAATTTAAGATATAGATTCCATGTTTTCGTGCGTCTTTTCAGTCATAGATCACAGATGAGGTCAAAATGTGGTAAAAACGAAGAAGTGGCACACGAGCCGCAGGCGAGTGTGTCACTGATGTTTTTACCACATTTTGACGTCTTCTGTGATCTATCACTTGAACAGACGCACAGCGACATGGAATCTATTTGTTTTATTTAATAAAGAAACAAAATGCAAGAGAAAAACTTGTTTATTTTCATATTTCTGGAAAAATATGGGTCGTGATGACGTAATCTGTGCATCTGTCCTGTAATAGATCATAGCTAAGAACCAATCACAACGCGCGAACTATTCACCTTATTATATAATGTCAAATAGATGATGTCATAACGCACATTACGTCTTTGTAACATTTGAACTGATTGGTTTATTTTCTACCAATCACATTATTGCTTAAATTACAATGGCAACGCTTGGAAGAATGGTTTGTTGGAGTTTTTGAGGAAATCCATGTTAACAGTGAAATAGCTCAAACTGAACGCAAAATATTTGAAATTTCATATTCGTGAAAGTCGAGTCTCACAAGAAATGGCAAGCTTCGGTGATTTTCCGGGAGATTCCAGCCCCTAATCTGGAGACCGGGATATTCGATCCAATATCTGGTGTCTCCCGGATTATCCGGGAGGGTTGACAGCCCTGGACTGACTTACAATTACGTCATTACAAACCAGTAATTTGTGGGTTACAATCACCTCATTACAAACCTGTACTTTGTGAGTTACAATCGCCTCATTACAAACCAGTAATTTGTGGGTTACAATCACTTCATTAGAAACCAGTAATATGTGGGTTACAATCACCTCATTACAGAACAGTTATTTGTGGGTTACAATTACCTCATTACAAACCAGTAATTTGTGGATTACAATCACCTCACTGGACGAAGATCTTTTTCAGATGAAGCGTGGAGCGCGCTAGATTTTGACATTTTCTTGACAGCTTTATGACAACTTCCTGTCAAATTTTGAGACATGCATTTGATCGTCTTTATAAATTTCATCGGGCTTGAGTTTCTGTCCTCAATTTAACTTTAGAAATTTACAATTTCCCCGCAGAAAAATACACAGTAAAATTACGAAAGCCAGCCAAAGCATCCAAACGCTGATCCCTACAGGTTTAAAAAAGAAACTCGACAATTAATTAAGCTAGACGGTGAAACTTTGTTGTTTAGAGTGTTTGGAAAAAGATCTCTAAGTTTTTAAAAGAAGCGTTAGCGCGCTAGTTTTTGGTGCTAGCTTTTGACATGTTCTTGACAGCTTTTTGACAACTTTCTTTCAGATTTCGAGACATGTAGGTGCATTTGATCCGTCCCCCCTTCCACCCCTCCCTCGAGTTTGAATTGCTGCATTCAAGAAAATTCAAGCTTTCAACAAAACAATACTGATAACGCTAAAAGATCATAAGTATCTTCTTTTGTTGTCTTCCATTTGTTATTTTTTCCCCTAATTTGCTGCCAAATGCGCAAAAAGGGGTTATCTCGAGTGTGACTTTTCATATTGCATTCATGGAGGGGCGGACGTACGTTGATACGTTTACCTGTTACCCGGCTCAGTGTTATGATGACTTTCTCTTTGTTTGTTCCTGTAAGCGGACATCCACCCTATTTTTCTTTGGTGTCCACTTAAGGGGATAATTATCGTAAGCGGACAACTCTATACTAACGGGCACTTTTTCCAATACTCGAGGGTGTTCGCTTGCGAGAGTGCACATGAATAGAATTTTCAAAGCCAGTTTTTATCTCCAATATGAAAATGGTGTTTTAAAAAACATTTTGAGAGGAAAATAATTTACTAAAAGTAGCAGGAACTTATTTTAAAATGCGGTGAAAGTTGGGTACTTCTCACCAAAATGCTAGAGTTTTGTGGAATAAAAATGTCGGAGAACTACAAAGATTCACTATCGGGGCCGCCAGCTGCGCAAAACTTTTCAGGTTTAAGTTTTTCGCATGAGCAGATATGTTTCATGCTTGAACATTGCACACGAATGACGTCACAGGCACAGAGACCTTCTGGGCGCGCGCAAAATGTCTCAAATTTCAGGCCACGACGTGATAAGTTACGTAAGCTATTGTTTCATGAGTGTATCTAGAGAGTATCTATTTAATGTCTATTCAGTTAATTGTTTTCCCAAAAAATACAAAAGGGAATGGCATTCAGTGATATGATTGCAGGCAGAAAACAATGGGTTTGGATGACAATCAGTAATTGCGTTCGAGGTACGAGAACGCAACCCCTAATTTGTGTTGGATGTTTTGTGCATTATTGGGTGTCCTGTTCAATTAATAAGCGAGGTTGTTTTGAGATTGCATTTGTGTCAATTTCAATTTTCAATTTCAATTTATTCAATCTGATTGTTAAAGCGGAATTGTTGGTATAAGCTCTAGAAGCAACAACTGTACAATATTTGTTACCCACAGTTAGCATAGCTATTCGAGGTGGGTAACAATTTGTCGACACACATTTGCCTTGCTCTGAGGTACTTGCTTGCGTTCTGCCTCACTTCGACGCGCTAACTCACGTGGTGATTCGTGTGTCCTCGGCATTTTCAACGTTGTTTGAGGTCTGATATTAGGGCCATTATACGAGGGAAAAAAAGCCGCGGATTACACTGGCCGCGGTTTACATAAGACGCGAGCGGATCATTTATACGAGTGCAGCTTACATAAGACGCGAAATGCTGGTGTAAATGTTTCGTGGCTAAGTTCGCTATAATAACAAAAGAAGCGCATGCTTGAGCAAGCCGCGGACAACGCTTGAGTACATTTATACGAACACTTTCACGTCCAAGGTAAGCCGCGGCCAAGATAAGCACAGCCCAAAACCCTTAGGCCAGGATAAGCCGTGGCTTGAGCTAGCTGCCGATGGAGTAAGCCGTGAACTTCGATTATGTACCATTTTAACGGAGTGCTCGCGTCTTATGTAAGCCGCGGCTTATTTTCTCTCGTATAAACGGCCCTAGCCTTCACGTGAGACCCCAATAGAGAGCTTTCTCGCAGGCTGAAACGTCCCAATTCTGTCTTCGCTAAAGGTCTACTATCATCCATTAAGAGTTTGCTGCAGGGCTACTACTATCATCCTTTAGAAGTTTGCTGCAGGTCTACTATCGGTAAGAAAAACACGCTGAGTAAAATTTATATTTTTCAGTCATCTTGACTTTTCATGTAACTGTCTTTTCAAGGTTAAGTTTAGTGGTTGTTTATAACGTCAGCCAACGAATTAGTGCGCGCGCGATCTGGTCTAAACAAATATTTTCGCGCGAATCGAGGCCTCTCACGGGTGAAAAAGCATTTCGCGGATTAGACAGTCAAGTTTTCCCTGAGATTTCTTTTAAAACGGAGAACTGTTTCGAAAGCTCGGGGTTTGAAATAGTAATTGTCTACATGTAAAATTCCCAATAAATAAAATTAATGATTACATCTAACACATTGTCAACTGTTTGCTTCAAAACAATACCTGGGCCGGGTTGTTCAGAGCTGGGATACACAGTTTACATAGAGGCTTCTCTGTACGCAACCCTTACGTTCAAATATGTCATAATATTTATCTGCCGCACAAACCATCCATCCTTCCCTCTCAACTGCTTCCTGTACACCTACAAACATATCGAACGCACTCTCCTAAGCTCCGATTACCCCTAGTTATAATAGATAATCACCTCGGCTCACAGCATTATTGGATTTAATGCAGGCAGCTGAGGCCGTAGTAGTAAGGTATGTGTGTTCGAAATATTTTAATGAAAGGCCCTTTTAAATACCTAAATGACAGATTCTCCTACCCTTTCATATACTTCGACTCGTGAAATCCCTACCCTTTCATATACCTGAAGCGTGAAAAGGTACCCCTTTCGGGCGGAGCCTCCCTGTATAGGCCATTATAGGGAGCATCCCCCTGGAACTTGTCCCATCCCCTCAGGGGACATCATGTATGTGCAACCCGCGCGTATTTTCCCGCCAAAAACGTGTAAACTATGAAAAGTAGCGAGTTGCTCTTTCGGATCTGTCGGGCTAGCAACACCAGCTAAACACCAGAAAATATGTTGGACTATGTAAATGGTTTGTTTCACAACGCATAAACTTCGTCTAAGTAGAAGAAGATAATTTAAGTGAATTTTTAAGCTAAAGAGCTGAAACTCTCGGCGGTAGCTAGGGAGTTCTGCTTTTGATTCAGTTCTGCTTTTGGGGTAAGTTTGAAGCCTTTTTGCGGTTGAAATCTTTCATGAATCTTTGAATGGTTGTAAAAGAGAAAACGTCGTAATACAAGCTTATTTTCCGGCCTTTGTAATTAAGATAATTTGATATTTCGTAGGCTGTGTATAGTTGAACGAAAACTCTTTCATTCAACTTCCGTCGAAGACATCTGGATTCTCAAAGCTAGCTTAAGTTAGAAAAATATGGCAGCCAACGGGAAAGTGAAGAGAATCGATTTGGATGCGCTTATCCAAGAATTTATGCAATGGCAAAAGGTAAATACATGAGCTTAATGTTTGATCTATGTTTTATTTGTGTTCATATATTTTGTCACTAGCTTTCTATTGTAGTTATTATTAGTTGATTGTTGTTGTTATTGCTAGTTTTAAGCTAAAATCAAAAGTTTGTAAAATGAAATCCACACGTTGAGTAATCTGGTACCTGAACAAAGTTTTGATAGGTTTTAAAAAACGGGTTTTTAAAAATTAAAGAATAAAGCTGCCCAGTGAAAATTAATTGTTTCAAAGAATTCCTTTGTTCGACTTCTGTCACTTCTGTTTAAGAGTTCTCGTTATATGAAACCTTTGAAAGTTTTGAAGGGAACTCCAGCACCCGGCAAATAGCCTGACTTCTGGCTGTATATTTATTCAGGCGCGGATCCAGGGGAGGTGAAATTTCAAAATCCTGGATCCGCGCCTGTTATTGTGGTCTCATTCGCTCAGAAGCCCTTTAAGCTAATCCAGCCAGACCGACCACATGCCGGCAGAGATAGGACTACGTCCTCTACTCTTTCTCTTTTCGTCCCCCAAATTATTAGGAATAAGTGTTGTGAGACGGGGCCTAAGGTTTATCGTCCTTATCCGAGAAGAAAACAACACCAGCTTTATTACCAAATAATAATTGAACTTAATTTACAACATCATCTAATAATACAGGAAAGGTAACATTTACTCAGAATAACTGAAAAACTAATCGAGCTGAGTAAAATTAAGTAATGTTTAAGTATAGGAGATTGGTTGGCACTAAAGCTAGAGCAGAGCAGTCAAGAAGTCAAAAGAAGAAGACAAAAATAAATAAATAAATAAAATAAAGAAGACCAGAAAGTCTAACTATTTACAGATGTCATTACAAAGGCAGCACTTTCTCCTCAATCATTTAAAGACCCTGAGCGTTGGTCCGGCCGGGGTTTGAACCTACGACCTCAAACTCACATACTTTCCTTAGTACGCATGCGCATCACTCAATAGCCAACAAAAGCAGGCTATTAACGTCAGTCCGCCACTACGTTTTTTTATCTGCGAATTGCAGCTGACCTCGCGGAAACTGTGTTCAGCCACCTTAAACACCAATTAAACCCAGCTAAGGTTTGCTTTAGCTACAGAAATATTTTCCAGCCTGATGCACTGATCCTCAAACAAGACGGTTCTTATCGTAAATTTAAGTTCGTTGTAGAACAATTCTCTTAGAAATTTACTTTATTTTAAAGAGAACAGCGGTTTACTGAACATACCACTATTTCACGCCTCATTATTGGTTACCAATTTTTCTGGTAGACCCTGAGGGACGCTGTCCATGAAAGTAGCTGTCTACAAATTGATATCCGTTCCCTTACAAAGAAACTTCAGTCCAGTGAGGAGGCTGAAAAAGCTGCAAAGGAAGGTCGGTTTACAGATATCAATGTAGATACTGCGTATTATGAATGTTTCGAATGGTCAGTCTCAGCTCGCACAATAAATAAACAGGGCCCGCGCAGCCAGTTTGCAACTGGGGGGGGGGTCTCACTTCGAACGTGTTAACGTGAGTCCCCCGGAAAATTTAAGTCCTCTGAAATGGCTGGAAGTGGATTTAAAACTAACATGGTGTGGTGAAACTTCCGTACTTTCAGCAACAAAACAGCGGTGTTTTAAAACAAGAATAATCACTTTTCGGTAAAACGTTAAATAAGTGAAAAGTGGTGGTGGGGGGGCTAAAGACCCCCCAGCCACTCCCCCTGGACGAACATTTATAAGTTTCTTAATGAAATTAAAGCACGGAATGGTATTAGGTAAGATGAAAATAGAAGTTGCACGTAGGTAAAGGCCCTGAATAATTATCCATAGTACCCATACTTTGTGTATGTAGGAGGTGGCCATGGAGAGGAGACTGCAGCTGTACCTTGGGATATTTTGCAGCATAAACGAATATAAGTGCTTTTTTTCTTGCTCGCTTGTGTGCCTTGTAAGATGGTATAGTAGGTTAGTAGAAGATTCTGCAAGACTGGAGTGTGCTCTACGAAAATGAGTGCGATAAGTGTAACTTTTCTTTGTCGTCTTCTATTTTCTGATTACACAGATGCGGAAAAGTTAAAAGAAATGGTAGACATGCTTCAGACCGTGATTTCCAAACGCTGTGACCATGAAGGTACTTAAACTGAAATATCTATAAAACAAATGCACACTCCCCAAATAATGTAAAGCAAAGGGTTAAGATCTATGTAGAAGGAGATGGTAGCAGATTTTTGTTTGTTGTTGTTGTTGTTTCCATAGAATAAGTAGGCCGGAACTCGGCTTGTTGGTTTCTCAAGTAAGATATGGTGATCTCATAGTGTAAGTTCTATAATCTGTCATAAGATACTGTAATGATAATGAGAATGATAAATGATAATGATTATCATTATCAATATCATTATTATTATTATCAGAGGATACTGAATATATGTTAAACATGGCATAGCTGTAGTCAGGAGATGACATCGTTGAAAATAGTTAATGTTTGTCACTGACTTGTAATCTTTAGACGCAACGTTATTTTTAATTTTAAATCACGCGTTACAACATCAAGCGTCCTTATAACTGATGAAGGCTTAAGAGTTAGCCGAAACGTCTTAAAGAACCGCCTAAAGATAAGAAGTCAGTGACAAACATTAACTATTTCAACGATACTGTATATATATCGTATTCAAGATATCTAAGCTTGAATAATACATTACATGGGAAACTAAAAATCAGACAATCAATTAATGGGCAGTTATGTCTGGTTTTCGATGTAAGTATACCAGAATGTAAAATGTAAAACGTTAATAATCCCTATTTTCTCTCAGAAAGAGTAGATAGCGACTTCTTCGCAACTTCCTTCTGTATTACGAAGAATCTACGCGTGACGTCAGGCCTGCTCTCCCAGTTATAAATGTACATGTTTCTATTCATTTGACTGTGAGCCCTCGAAAAACTAATCAAAACGAGTTTGCAGCGCTGTTTGTGATGTGATCTTCTGTGTGATCCCGAAGACAAAAGGTATCCACTAAAACCAACTTTACGTGATTAGTTTGCCAAACGTGGGAAGCAGAGTTAAAATGCATGTGTCAGCTAGAATTATCATGCACTGAATATCACCCTGTTTCTCCAGAGGAAAATGAGGAACTAAAATCACAAATCACACGGCTGAAGGAGAAATCAAGCGGCCTTGAGGAGGTTATATTAATATTTTTTGTATATAACTCAATGTGCTTCTTTCTTTTCCTTTGTTTTGTCATTACGATGGTGATGATGATGATGATGATGATGATAATGATGAGATGATGATGATGATGATGATGATGATGATGATGATGATGAGATGATGATGATGATGATGATGATGATGATGATGATGATGATGATGATGATGAGATGATGAGATGATGATGATGATGATGATGATGATGATGATGATGATGATGATGATAGTGATGATAAGGATTTACCCTCATTTGTAAAGTAGGACTAGGCGGCGTCTGTCTCGATTAAAGTTTCATTTCGGCATCTCTAGAGCTCGAGTTGACACAGAGTTCGGTAACGTCATCTTACAATTGTATATATGGGTTATTGACCAAGCGTGAGGTCAAGATGGCGGGATATTGGCCAAGTTCTTTTTTTACGTGTTTATGGACCGAGACGAAGTCGAGGTCCATAAAAACGCAAAAAAAGAACGAGGCCAATATCCCGCCATCTTGACCGAACAAGCTTGGTTAATAAAGGATTTATCATAGGACTCAAAGGACGCTATTCAAGAGACAATAAAACGCGGGACGAACGGGCTATCCCGAGAGGTCAAGATGGCTCCATCTTAGACAACAACGTAGACAAGAGTCTGATAGAATGTTTAGGTGCACTATTCATGAACTCTTTCTGCTCACCTTTTTTTTTTTCGTTCTGTTTAAGGAACACAAAAAACAAATTTCCGAAGCGTTAAAGAACCTTGAAACAGCAGATCAGGCTCACAAACAGGAGGTCGTAAAAGTCAGAGAAGAAACCCTTCAACAAAGTAGGACTTTTAACTTCCTTTTTCACCTACAGAAGACTCTATAGCCTGCTGACCAAAAAAATATATAGCTTATTTAGACACTTCCTGAAATAAACAGTCGAGTGTTCTCGTTTCCTCGAATTCTGGCCTCGTAAGCTAATTTCTTATCACTTACTGCATGGTGTCATTTAGGGCGGGTGCCTGAGATTTCCCCTCGAATATTTTGAATTAGATCCCCAGTTACTTTGATATTTTTGCCATACCACAACAGTTTGAATCCCGGCAACTTTCTGCGTATCCTCGCCCACTTCAAACGTTATTAGGGAGCTTTAGCAACGAGGACGGCAACGGCAACGTGAACGCCACAAAACAATAGGTTTAATGAGCAAAAACAATCGCTCTGCACGTGCGTTTTACATTTCGGTACATTTCTTTGTCGTCCTCTGCAAAACAACAACGTGAAATGACCAAATTTTAGGTTTTCTCGAGAACGTGAGCGCATGATGGTAAATTGGTCTTTCTTTTTTCTTACTTTAACGCCGTTCATGGTAATTTAGTCCCTGGATAGTTCGTCAACATTTTACAAGCTGAGCAAATTGGAATAATTGCGAAAGAGTAACAAAAACGAGAAGTTATATTTTGGAACGACGTTTTCGATGCCGTCGCCGTCGTAGTTGCTAAAGCTCCCTATTAACAGCACAGCGCGCATTTGGCAGTTTCCTATCATTTAGCATAACTATTATTTAGAAGTGTAATTGACACGATCCCCTTCGTATCCCAGGTAAGAGGGAGATTTTAGCATTGCAAAACTCAGTACAGGAGAAAGGAGAGGAGGTGCGGCAGCTTAAACAACAGCTGACTGATGTAAATCATGCTAATCACACGGAGATAGTCAAGCTAGGTTTGGAGGTGAGGACAACATACAGTTGAGTTTAATATGTATCATATGCTTTAAGATGCACCACAACAGAACGACAAAAGTTAATCCAATACTATCGCTAGTAAAGCACATAAAACAAAACAGCAACCCAGAGGACTTGGTATATCGAGCGATACCCTCATACGCTATAGGTTTGAAACTGACAACGGTCTTATTTCACGAGCAGTATTTTCGTACTCAGTTGCACAAACAAATGCAAGTTTCGACCAGCCTATAGAGGCTAGCAACTGCCCATCAGTGAACCCAATTTTTGAGGCACGAGGAGACTTGCAGCATAACTGCCTCCGGACGGATCAATAGTACTCTGAGTACTCCTCTGAGTACTGCCTCTGAGTACTCCTTACCCTCTCCCCTCCCCCTCCCCTTTACGCCGATGGTATGCTATTTCATCTTAGACTACCCATCATGATGTGACTTGAAAAATGGCCACTACCACTACCCCGTGATAGGATGCTACCTTAACACAAAAGACTAAGAGTACTACATCTTCCCTGGATGCGATCATTTCTAGTCCATCACACGATTTACTAGCCCAGCAGTTTGTAAGTAATCCTGTTGGGAGTTATTTTTTTATTTACAGGTAAGTACGCCATCCTCTAATCAATGTTATAACAGCTTGTAAATTCGTGTAATCAAATTCATTTGCGCGAGCGTGCTTAATATTCCCATTGAGCGGTGATGAAGTAACAGAGGACATTTCTCTTAATACAACATTTAAACTACCGCGTTGCAAATGTTATAAAACAATCCTGGTTCATACGTCCGCTGCGCGTTTATCGAGATATACAGCACTGGCTTGGGAAGCTTGGAAAGCATTCAAGAAGCTAGAGTTGCTCGAGACGTACTCTTACTAATCTGTCATGCTCTCCTAATTTCCCGCGTGCCTCGTATCTCGATGAACGCACGCCGACGCCTGAACCAATTGTTAATTGAAGAGTATACAGGGGCAGATCTAGGGGAGGGGTGCAGGGGATGCACACCCCCCCCCTCCCCTCCTCCTGAGATGACCTGCGGCTTTCTAATATAGCTAGTATTCTAAAAAAAAAAACAGAAAAAAATCTATGTGGTATATTGGTATTGAAGTAAAACATGGTGCACCCCCGTTCTAAGAAAAATCCTGGATCCGCCCCTGGTATAAAGACCTGTAGACATCACAATCATTGATCTTTCTCCAACAACATATTAAGGGAGATCGATCAGAAAGGGGACTGTGTAACCAATTTTAGCACCGATCCAGTGATTCAGCAGGATTTTAGTTGAGACAGGTGTTTCACATGACCACTCAGTTGAAACCCCTTACCGTAGTAGTAGTAGCGCTTTGCATCGGATTGTTAAGTTTTATCATCGCTTTGGGTTTTCTTAATCAGCAGAATAGTGCTTGTGCAGTCTTTTCTCTTACAATTGTTTTATTCTTCCCTTCGTTTTATTACCATCAATTCCCAGTACGACGCGAAATTGCTGAAACTTCAAAGAAACTGCGCCAAGGCACAAGGTGGTCAGACGTCTTATGCAAACAGCGACATATTCAGAAAGGTACTTTAAGAAGGGTGGATGTTTTACAAGAGTGAGGCTCTCAATCTCCTTCTTAATAGAACATATTCGTACTCTCGGTATTGAAGTGGATCTAGCACGAAGTGAAGGTGCTTGCGGGGGAATACATTTACATATGAAAAGATGCCCCGTTTAAGCATCGTGTGCACGCTCATTACAGAGAATAAGAATAAGGTTCATTGACAGAGATGTGTGACCGCTCCACTTTCACTTGAGATCAATGGCATGATAAATGTTAACTAAACGATAAACAACATAATTGGTTGTGAAATTATTCTGACAGGAAATCTTATGAGTTATTTAGTTTATTTCGTTCTTTATGTAGAAACTTCAATTTGCCAAAGCAGAGGCGCAAAAAGAGATCACCACTCTCAAGAGTAGGGTAGCTGAACTTGAAAGAAAGCTGGCTGTGCAACAGATACCTGCCGCAAAGAGAAAGAGATTTTAACTACTTGGAACTTCAGTGTTATGCGGTGTTATAGCAGTCAAGTTGTAATTTCGAAGGAATGTTAGCTTATATTGTCAATATCGTCGACTATGACAAAATTCTGATTTTCATTTTCAAAAGAAATCCTGAGGTGTGGAAATTAAAAACATTATGAGAAAGAGCGATGCTTTCGCCGTAAATGATCGCAAACTTGTATTCAACCTTTAGGCCTGTCTTTTTATTCCTGATCCAACAATAAAAAAAGTGAAGCCGTTGAATGATCGCCGGCATAAGTTCTTGAGGTGCTGTTTTTTATAAGTAACCACTCACGTGAAAGGCGGTGAAAGGTGGTTCTAACTTTTGGATGACCCCCTAAACTGTAATCATTCAAATTAAGGCTATTTAGCGTTCCTCCCAGCGCTTGTCTCGCTTGCCGCATTCACAATCGCTTTCTTTCTTTCACCTTTTCTTTTTTCATTTGTACCTATTACCCTAAAAGTCGCGACCATTTGGACCACTTACAACAGGCTGACAGTTTGAAGTGTAATCGTTGAACAGTTTGTCATCGATGGCCATTGAATTTCTCACTGACTGTCTAACCTATATCTAGAATATGCCAGCTATGCCTAAGTCTTCAGCGCAGGGAATCAGGTAGCTATAGGTCTGCGCCTTCCGTCGGTGTTTGTACCTATACCTCCTTCTGAAAGCCTCCGAAATCCCTTGGGTGAAAGCCTTTAATCCGTCGGAGTACAAAGGCGTTTTTCACTGGTCTTTTTCAGTCTAGCGACTAAATTACTCAATCTGAATGTTTGTAGTTATTTAGTCGTTGTTGTTTGACTCTCGTGGTCTGGCACACGAATCTGAAATCGTGTTTAAGCTGAAATTTCAGAAGTGGAGAACTTAATTTAGAAAGGTAAGCATAGCGTAAGGGTAGTCTTTGAGTTAACTTAACTATTTATAAGAGCTTCTTTTCAGTGAAAGCGTCTAAGAATATCAATTTGTTTGTAGGAGGATTATTATAATTTCAGTTGTGAATATCAAACAAACCACGGAATGGCCGCTTGCATTCTCTTGTCATTTGTTTCTTGCTGATGAAATCTTCATGGCAAAGAGGTTATAGTCAAGTTGTTTGTTAAAAGATTACTTTTTATTTGCTCGTGTTTCTAAGACATAACTGAGAGGCGGTCATAAGATTGCGTTTGTTTGTGGACAATGGAATGCTGAAATCATGCATCGCCAAGAATGATTCCTTTTGAACGGACCTTATTTGACGAGAGAACGAAAGATGCTCTTTTGAAAAACTCATACTAGATGACTGATATTTAGACATTTTTTTCTCGAAGACCCGTGACCCTCGAAGAAGGATCGGATGTATCACTGTATCGGTCAACAGTCCACTGATTTATAGGTCATCAAAGATTGGAGAGTTTGATTTCTTGTGTCTCGATCTCAGTTACTTGATAAGAGAGCGAAAGATATTCTTTTGAAAAACGTATCGACGATTTTCTAGACAAAGTTTTGTTTATTCACTTGAAGAAACAATGTTATTTTAAGGCTAACCGTTTCACTGAATCGGTCTACCATCACCAGATTTATCGGACCAACATGAATCTGGTTCAAGAAGACAAAAGGAGCACGCTGGAACAAGACGATGTCGTTTCTAACATCAAAACGAACTTGACTTGTCAAATCTGCGACAAGTTGTTCCTTGATCCACGAATACTCCCTTGCCTGCATACATTCTGCTGTCAATGCGTTGAATCGTTGGTTCGAAACCGTCCTTTAAAGAACAAAATGCTGAAATGCCCCACATGCGAACTAGAAACGGGCCTCGATAGCCGTGCTTCTGTTAGAAAGCTTCCCGCGAACTCTCTCCTTGTCTCGCTGCTGGATTTGTTGCTTATTCAACAAGGGGAAGCTGTTGGGTGTGACATTTGCGATGCCAGTGAGGAGTCTTTGGCCCACGCTCGTTGTAGAGAGTGTTCGGTTTATCTGTGTGAGCTGCATGAGGAGGCACATAAGAGAGCCCGGGAGACAAAACATCACGTAATTCTTTCCTTGGGTGAGTACCTCGACCCTTCGTTGAATCTCTTCAGTATAAGTGAAAATTGCTCCAAACAGGTTTCAAATATCTCCGCTTGGAGAGTATATGTGAAGACAACTCCATCGCTACAGGAAATTTAATTGAGTCAGTTTACACTTCTAAGATTTATTCGTAGATTGAAAGTGAGAGATTAAACCTTCTGAGCCGCAAATTGTCTGTTTATATCAGCCAGGCAGCCATGAAGAAAGTCGGTCAGTTCGAGTCAGTCGGTCAGTTAGTCAGTCAGTCATTCGGTCAGTCAGCCAGTCAGAAGAAAGTCAGTCAGTCAGTCGCTCGGTCCATCAGTCAGTCGCTCGGTCCATCAGTTAGCCAGTCAGTGCTCTGTCCATAAGTCAATCAGGTCAGTCATTCAGTCAGTCAGTCTTCAGTCAGATCAGTCAGTCAGTCTCCAGTCTGTCGCTCAATCTGAGTAAGTCAGTATAGCTTTACAAACAGCAAGCCTCGGAGTCAGCAGATCAATCAGTCAGTCAGTTATTCACAAAATTTACCAAACTGGGCGAGTTTTTTCCTTGGGTGTGTTCTTGAGGGAGGGGGAAGAGGATCTTTTTAGTTGTCTGGACAAAGGAAACTGTCCGTTATATGTGGGTGTCCGTAGAGCGGGCTTTGATTGTACTGAGCAAAATTATTGGGGAATGTTGCTGGTCAGTAGTCGAAATAGATTCTGATATTCAATCTAAAAATGTAACAATTTGAGACAAAAATATTGGACTAAGTAAACTTCAAATTATCCAAAAAATCCACAACAGCAAACTCATTTCATTTTAACGTTTCCTTTATAGAGCACTTGAAAAGCATGTCTCTGAGGGAATTGAACCGCCCAACATTCTGCAACACTCACAAAGAAGAAAAATTAGCGCTATTCTGCGATACGTGCAATGAGAGCATGTGTCGCAACTGCGCGCTTATAGACCACAAGCGACATGATACACAGTTCTTAGAGGACGCCTACTCCAAGCTGCGACCAAGACTTTCAGAGCTGTTGGATGAGACTAGAAGTGTTTGCATCAAGGTGGAGAACGCTATTCCTATGCTGGACTGGATGTTGGCACGAGTTAACTTGAAAGCTGATGGTATCTTGAGAGACATCGAGGACAGTATCAATGCTAAGATCAAGGCGTTGGAGCAGCGGAGAAGCGAGCTTCGGTCTGCAGTGGAGTTGATACGGATAAATAGGAAGACCTCTTTAGAAATGCAGAAGCGAAAACTGGAGGCGTTTAGGAATACCCTACGAGTATCGTGTCACTTCGTCAAGCGGGTTCTTGAGGAAGGTAACACCATAAATTTTTAACATTTACCCAGCTTAAAGTGGTTAGGTCACACTGTGAGTCTGCGCACCTTTCATCATGTATCACGAAAATTCCACCGATCGGTCAAAATAACTACGTCAAAATAAAGTCTAGTAATTGTACTTGAAATTAATAAAAGATCAGATACGTTTGACGTCGCGATTGCTCAGGATTAAACAGATTGAGTTCGAGTCGACGGTAAAGGCGGACAATTTTTAAGAGTTATTGGTTCCCAGTGCGCATGCGCGAGTCATGACCCAGACCTTTTGTAATTCTAAGCAATCGCGACTTCGAACTTCTGATCTTTTAGCAATTTCAAGTGAAATTACTAATCTTTATTTTGACGTAGTTATTTTTACCGATCTGAGCAATTTTCGTGATGCGCGATGAAAGATAAAACCGCCGCGCACTCAATGCGCAGACTCACAGCGTGACCTAGCCCCTTCAAGTCTGGTTCTCACTTTTCTGACCTGTTCCACTCCTTACTCTTAGACTAGGCTGAATTCTAGAGGTAATTAAGCCTGGTTTGTATATCTTCTAGATGAAAAGTAGTACTAGATTATTATACTGCGCACGAGTAGTTAGTCCTTCAAAGAAAGCGGAGAGCGCTTCACTAGCCAATTAAATTAAAAGGAAAATAACCCTAAAGTCCTCTTTGCGCCTCAGTAGGGAGCTTAAGCAACGACGACGACGACGGCAACGAAAACGTTATTTCGAAATATAACTTCTCGTTTTTGTAACTGTCGCGATTATTCCAAATTGCTGAACTTAAAAAATGCTGGCGAACTGTCCAGGAACTAAATTGCTATGAACGACGTCGAAGTTAGGAAATAGAAAGAAAAACTTGCCGTCATGCGTTCACGTTCTCGAGAAAACATAAAATTTGGTCATTTCACGTTGTTGTTATGCAGAGGACGGCAAAGAAATGTACCAAAACGAACGTGCAGAGTCATTGTTTTTGCTCATTAAGCCTATTGTTTTGTGACGTTCTCGTGGTCGTCGTCGTCCTCGTTGCTTAAGCTCCCTAATGGTTTTCACACGACTGCTTAAGGGTTAGGTTAGCAGCTAGTAGGAGAAAAGGAAACAACAAAATCTTTATCAGTAAGCAAAATGGATGATGTTACTAGATTTTCATGATTATGTGGCTGTTATGACTAACCTTAATTCTGTAAGTGAACAAATCTTCAATTTCATAGGTGATGCAGTGTACTTGCTGTCAGCCAAAGATCTCATGTCTGAGAGACTCCAGTCGCTTGCCAATCAGCATTACGAGCTGCATCCTCGTGAAGACCACGCAATCAGATTCTCCGCTAATAACGAGACGGTACTACAGAAGATGATAGACTCATTTGGTCATATAGACGCATCATACGCTCATTATGCTACGACAACAGCCGAAGGGGGTGGTCTGCGAGAAGCGACTCTCAACCAGCCGGCCTATTTCACAGTTACAACCAGGTTTGTAAATTTAAAGCTGCATACTTGGGGGTCGAAATTTCGTCTCCAGAGTCACGCATTCCTCTCAACTTGGCGGGACCTGAGCAAAGGACCAGTTTTTCCTCTTCTTACACCATGTTTATACCACCATTTTTGTACCTTTTACCTCTTTATGTTGACTCATGCGACATTACTCTTTTATATGACTCAAAGGACCACTGTCACGAGAATTCTTGTCGTACGTTTGTTCAAATTGGGAGTAAGTAGTTTTTCTATAACACGAATGACCCGTGTACCACGAAAAGGTAGATTTCAAATTATTTCTTTTATAGCGATTTTTCCAAGGCACAACGACAAAACTTGGAAAAGGTAGCCTACCTTTTTCAAGTTGCATTCCATAGCTCCCGTCGTCATCCCGTGGCCACAGACAATCGCAGATAGTTTCAATGCACATATAGAGTACATTGCAAGAAATCTTCAATAAATAAATAAATAAATAAATAATAAAATAAAGTTACATTGTTGCAAAAACACCTTTGGGTTTATCCAAATTACGCGACAGTGCCCCTTTAACTTTTTAATTTTACTGTTATTTTAGAGTGAACTGCTCCATTTAGAAAATTCCTGGAGTTACCTAAGTTCTAAAATTAGACAACTCGTGGTTTACTGGCTTTAACTAATCGGCGAATCCAGACCCTGAAAACTGTTAATTACAACCAGCTTTGGCGGCCAAAGCTAATTGTAATTAACAGTGTTTTCCTTCGCTTAGCACAAGTTACGTAATGTTTTTTTTTTACTTTGATCTATAGACGGCTCCGTCGCTTTCTTTGCAACCAGCACTTTTCCACTCACTACAAAAACACTCTTATCTCGTTATAAATGAATCTTTATATAACTTACATTAAATATTTTTAGAGACAGAAAGGGACTACCCATCTCTTGCGAAAGCGGTGACGTCATTGTCCAGATTCACGCCCCGGATGACACCGTGTTTGTCGCCGATGTCATGGTACAGAATTCTGGAAACATGGCATCAGCTACACCCCATCCTTACCAGGCTCCCATCTTATTCAAGTAACCATACGGGGTTTCCGATGAATGAAAGTCCTTTTGCCGTGCATGTCCCGTGTGAGACCCGAGAGTACAAAGATACAAACGAACCGCTGTTGGTAATAGGAAGTCCCGGGGATAAACCGGGGCAATTGAAAGGGGCAAGGGGAATAACAGTCGACAAGGAGAACAGGATCATCGTGTGCGATAGAAACAATTATCGAGTTCAAGTCTTTGATACCTCTGGCAAGTTTCTTTTCACTTTTGGAAAGAAAGGAGAGGCCGATGGCGAATTTCAAGGAGGTCCTATCAGCGTTGCTGTGAGCAAAGATGGAAAAATGTTTGTGAGCGATTGGAGTGGAACTTCAGTTCAAGTGTTTGACTCGAGAGGGGAGTTCGTTACAAAGTTGAAAGCTCCAGAGGAGGATCCCGAAACCAGCGGGAAGTTCAGCTGTGCTGTGGTGGGCGACGAAGGGCGTGTTTACGTTGCCGATTGTGAGAACAGAGTTATTTACGCGTTTGATAGTTCCGGAGAATACTTGAAGCGTTTTAAGGCAGGGTGTTTGAACGAAGATGATGGTCTTCAGAGAAAAATTTATGGCATTGCTACAAACAGGAGAGGTAAGGCCAATGTCACTCTGATCTAGTGCAAAAGTGAAGGTACCTCAGGGTTCCCATTGAATGTAGCGACTTTACAGTACTATGGACTTTTGTCTGCAATACCTAGCCAGTGGAAAGATCGCTTAAACATTTTAGATCCAGAAGAGACCGTTACTCACCAACCAGTCATCGAGAAGTTGACCTGTAAAACGATTTATAACTCGTTACCAAGTCATAAAAATCTTCCGCCCCTCCAGAGCTGACAAAAGGTTAACAGAGTGCGGTTACGATCTTAATCAGCGCCGCATAATTTACTCTCTACCTTTTCGCGCTACGAAAGAAATCAAACTAGCGATTTTTCAGTACAAGATTATCCACAATATATTTTGCACCAATAGCCTATTGTATAAAATAAAAAAGACTAACTCGTCTGAGTGTCCCTTTTGTATTAACACCGATCAAACAATCTTGCATTTGTTCGTCAGTTGTCCCCAGGCCCAAGCCTTCTGGTCTGAATTTTTGGTTTGATACTGTTATTCTTCTTTTTTTTCTTTGTAATCTCAGGTGAGATTATAGTCTCCCTAGCAAAGGAGGGTGGATTTCAAGTGCTAAGCAAGGATGGCAAATTGCTCCGAAACATCGCACTTCCGCCAACAGAACGTAACAGTGTGTTTGCTCCTGAAGCCATTGCTGTTAATGCCAGTGACAACATTCTATTGGTGGACAGTATGAGGAATTGTTTGCTGGTATTCTCGGCGGAGGACGGCCATCTCATAGCAGAGTGTGCAAGAGACAGTCTTTGTAATCCTTACGGAATTGCAGTGGACAATATGGGACGGATCGTTATATCCGATTCTTCAAATCAGATCAAAGTGTTTTAGGTCTGCTAGGAAAGAAAAATAAACAAATGCGAAGTTACGGCTTCAACGGGTGGTTTGAATTCTGTTGTAATAAAAGACCATTATTATTATTATCATTAGTATCATCATCATCTCATCACCGTCATCATCATCATCATCATCATCACCATCACCATCACCACCACCATCATCCTCACCATCACCATCACTACCATCTCCACCACCCTCATTATCATCATCATCATCATGATCACCACCACCATCATGATTGATTCCAATATGGTGTTAGCTAACATTCTTGCTTCCAATGGTCATGTAAATGACTTTCACGGCCGTGAGCATTTCGTTTCAATAAATTTGTTTTGTTTTATACAAAGAAGTCTCCCGGAGTGTTACGTGACCTTCCTCGTTACTTGACAACGTCACCGAACTTCTGTTGTGAAATAGTATAAATCTACTAGCGTTCTATCACGAATGCCGTTTTCTGATTGGCTACGCTACTCGCTATCTATTGTGTTAGTGAGTAGCGGTTGTGAACAAATGGCGGCCGCTTCGTCGCGTTTTTGAAGTGTCTGCTAGGAGGATTTAGATAATTTATTTGTTTAGTTTTTTAGTTTTGAACAACTAGTAGATTTATACTAAAACAATTAGATTATTCGCTCTCGATTTCGGGCTGCGCCCTCATCAGCTATCACGCGATAAAAATCGAGAGTGAATAATCCAATTGTTAAATGGAGGGATACTCGCACTCAAGGCTATGAAAACGTCTGCATTTAAATCTTTCCCGAGGCTCTATTAATATTATTACGGATAAATGGTTGCTTGACCAGGGGACAAATATCGACGTGGACGGGGTACAGTGTATATTGCCTGATAACCGTCCTCCGATTTGGACCACGTGATCCAAAATAGCCAATAAGGTCGCGCAAAAATTGATCGGTGAGTTGGAATTGTAAATATTATGAAGATGGCAAATAAATAAATAAATACATAAATAATAATAATAATAATAATAACAATAATAATAACTTCATATACAAAAGTAAACAACCAAAATATCAAGTCTTAACATTCTTTGTGCAACATTCTTTAAGTAAACACGTAGGGTTCAATGTAGATTGCATTTAATAACAGTCAAATATTAGCTATAAATAGTACTTTCAAAATGTTAACCTACCAGCAATATGCATACGATAATTGAAACAAAGTGAATGACTTGAAAAAACAAAAGAGAATTAGAACATCGTAATGTACAAGATCTGCAAAAGAAAAGCTAGAAATGCAAAATCGATCAAAAAGCTTTTCATAGAATCAAACTACATGCAATCACAACTTTGATTCAATCAGACAAATTGCACTGTGGTAACATGGGTAAATTCAATAAAAACAGGTAAATTGTATATGAAATGTGGGAAAACAATCCCAGACTCAATAAACAACACTTGCTTCTATTTAAAACTACAGATAAATTTCAGCCCAGTAATTTGAGAACTCTATGTTGTAGATCCGACATAAAGATTAGCACCTCTAAAATGTGGGTTCTTTTGCGACTACACCAGTTCACCAAAACCCACTGATTATTAGATAAAATTGAAAGCTGACTTGTTGTGCAATGGTACTCAAGTTACTATACACTGTAGAACTGTAGGCCACTAGGAAACAAATGTTAGGTAAATTGAAAATATAGCAAAAGATAACCAAATGGCTAGAAATATACATGTACAACACAAAATTAACAACAAAACAAGACACAGAAACAAAAAGGAACTAAGCGAAAACTCTTCTTTGAATAGATCAGTCTGTGTCATGCTAAAAAAATAATGAATGGCTCCCTCTCAGTTTCTATTCACTTGAAAGTTTGCCTCTCAGTCACTATTTAAAGTGCTACTACGATCAGAAAATCACTCGTCTTTTTTCTTAAAATTTCGAAAGCTTTAATTTGGAGAAGTCAGTTTTTTAATATTCTATTTAGTGATCTGCCATTACTAACTTCAAAATCTTGAGAGAACTGGATCAAGGACAAAATGACATAGAAAGCTCACAAGAGTAAGAATGCAGTGTGTGTAAACCTGGCTGATTTAGTATGCAGCACGGGAATTTTGAGCTTTCAGACTCTCAAACTAGTGTTTTGCATACTTAATAAGCAGCATTCACATGCTGCAATTTTAAACCAGTGAGTAAATGACATTTTCTTGGATCCAGCTCTCCGAGGCCTAATCGGTCAGTTATGAACGTGAGTAATGGTGGACCGTTCAATTAAAAGTTGTACTCAAAGTAAACAGTCTTCTGCTTGAAATTAAAGCCTGAAATTTCGCGAGTTGTGTGTTAAGCAAACACACTTTCGAAATTTGAAGAAAAAAGACAAGTGATTTTCTGATGTAGTAGCACTTTAACAATTAGATTATGAGCTCGAGATTTCTATCGTTTGATAGCTGATGAGGGCGCAGCCCGAATCAGCTATCATGCATAGAAATTGAGAGCAAATCTAATTGCTGAAATTATAATAATCTAATTTATTGCTGAGTATAAATCTACTAGTCGTTCAAAACTAAACAAGTAAAATTATGTAAATTCTCCTCGCAGACACTTAAAAAATGCGAAGAAGTGGTGCCATTTTGTTGACAACTGCCACTAACTACATGTATCTATCACAGAATAGATAGCGAGTAGCGTAGCCAATCAGAGAATGGCATCCGTGAAAGAACGCTAATAGATTTATACTAATAGCCATTAGTATAAATCTACTAGCATTCAATCATGAATGCAGTTCTCTGATTGGCTCGCTACTCACTATCTATTCTGTGATAGATAATGAGTAGCGGTTGTCAACAAAATGGAGCCTGCTTCTTCACATTGTGGAAGTGTCTGTGAGGAGGATATGGATAATTAACCTGTTAAGTTTCGAACAACTAGTACATTTATACTAAAACAATTAGAGTATTCGCTCTCGATTTCTACGTGTGATAGCTGATTCGGGTTGCACCCTCATCAGCTATCACGGAATAGAAATCACAAGCTCATAATCTAATTGTTAAATAGAAACTTTGCACTTACTGTCTACCTGATCAATAAGATAATGGATTGTGTTCTTGTGGAATTAATTAAGAAAGCACCTACAAAGTAAAAGGGAGTTTTTCCTCAACTGTGAAACTCATTAAATATGCATTAAATTAACCTACTCTATGATCACACGTTCCCCTGGTGAAAGAGAAAAGAAGGGGAAAGAGGGCTTGATATGTTTACTTGTCAGATCTTGTGTATTTCACTGGGGGGTGGGGGTCAGCTCATTAATAATAAGTACATGTAACTGTTTCAGGCATTTTTTCATCTCTTTCTCTCTCCTCTTCCGTTTCCCTCTCGTTTTTCTGATCACAGGTTAGCAGTAAACAGTCACAGAAAGTTCCTGCTTTTGTTACGCTGCTCTATACAATCAGCCACTAGTCTAAAAAAGGTCATCTTGTAAGGCTGGACTGTACAAATACAAAGCTGAAGAACTAGTTTCTCTACAAAAGGCACACTACAGAAAGTCTAAAGGCTTAAGTAGCTGGATTGGCTGAATATGATGATGTTAAAATTATTCAGCATCATCCCCATTAGTCTGATGTTCCTCGTCATTTGGTGCAGGTGAGGCACTGCGGGACTTCTGCTCCTCTTCAGCTGCCTTGTCAGTATCCTCTTGGGTAGTCGTTTCTTTGTTATCTTGTGTTCGTCCCCGTCTTTATCGTGAGTTTTGTCTGGACTTGCACTTCTGAAAATAAGAGCAGAAACCTTGTCAGCGCTTTACAAGACAGCACTGCTCAGAGCCTTTTTATATACGAGTGTTCTGCAGAAAAGCTGTATTTTGCCATATTAGGAACCCCAGAATACCCCTAGTTGGGAGTATTTTGTATGCACATGTGCGCTAGTGTCTGAGGGGCACTAGGTTAGAAAGTGTCAGCCATATTGTTTTGTAGAAACGTGTTTCTTGAGAATGAGTGAAATTAAAGCATTGTTGAGTTGGAAAACTTGTCGTGTTTCGACCTCAGAACATCCAGAACAATGAGAGACTGTCCAAAATCTTAGATAGAGTTCTATCCTCCTCATATCATTACATCCTGTACAGTAGGAGCAATGTAATAAACAGCACTATAAGAGTTTGCTGCTTAAGACCTCTCACTTGAATTCTCATCCTTTAGGATTTCATTCACAAGACTCATACTAACTTTTGAGCCATCTTGTAAGGCATGTTAAACAGCACCACAAGGAAGCATTGCTCAGTAGCTTTTATTTGAATGGCCACACTTCAACTTTTCTTCCAGACTAGAACCTCGCACAACATGCAATAAACAATGTGCCACAAGAAAGTATAACTGCTCAGTAGCTTTTATTAGTTCTTTCTATGACCAGAATTTCTGGCTATATAACCTTTTTTAACTCTTTCCATCATACCTTTCTTTGTTGGATCTCTCCTTGCTTGCACTGCGGCTGCGGGAACGACTCTTACTGTGAGATTTAGAGCGTGACTTGGACTTTTTGTCTTCATCTGATCGTGAACGCCTCCTGAAACATTATAAAATAATGCACAGGATGAGTACTAATCAACAAAAAAGTTCCAAAACAGGGAAATAAGTCCCGCAACTGCTGAGCTTTCATTATGGGCTGTTGCTGGAACACCTAATACATCTGTACCACTGAACTTTGATGAGACTTTGATGTTACCAGTGACCTTAAAAGTTTTAGGTCCATTTTACTCCTAAAGCCACACACTTATCACAAGTTTATAGCTGTGTGAAAACAAAAGCAACTCAAACTGTATTGACAATGCTACAAAATTAATGTACATGTATACAATTCAAGAGCTAGGCCATGTGGGCTGGTGAACAAGACCTACACTGTACTTGATTTGAGACAAGTTTTTATCTTATTATAATAATTACATGTATTATTAACTTTGCCATAGGCAGGGTGACCACAAAAGTGGGTAGCCAGTTACTGTGGGCCCATCAACAGCAATGAAAGAAACTAAAACACCATAAAAGCTCTATTAAGCCCCTGGGGAGCTTATTTAATCTCAGGCTTCATTAATGGGGGACTTATTAGTACATGTATTTAGAAAGGAGGGAGGGTTAATACAGAAGGGGGAAGGGGGGAGCTTATTTCAAAGCTTAAATGCGTCGTTTTTGTCTTAAAATAGTTTCTGTACAAAACTCGAACAACTGCAGTGAAGCTTTATTATTTAATACAGAGCAGCAAACAGTATTAAGTGTTTGAGTGTATATCTGTTTAAAAACAAACCAACTGGGCGCATGAAGTGGATTTATTAATAAGAATACAAGGGACTAATTACAAATCTCAAGTCCCAAAAGGGGGAGGGGGTTATTAGAGAGGCAGGAGCTTATTACAAGAACCGACTTCCAAACAGGGGGCTTATTAGAGCTTTTACAGTAGATACAGTTAACAACATGTTACAGGGTGAGCAAGACTGTGCATGGTTACAGTACATTTAAGACATTTGAAACCCAGCTCAGACAGTCTACAATCTACTAACCGTGGTGATCGGCTCTTGGTTCGGCTGCGACTGCGGCTTCGTCTTCTTTTTGGAGAGGGAGAGCGGGATCTAAAATCATCAAATGTCAATGGTTAATGTTTTGCCAATTGTCCATTTGTGATTTTTACAGTGAGGGCTGTGTTTCACTAGCAAATTACATGGGTTTGAAAACCAATGCAGCACAAAACCTTTATACTAAAGTTTATACATGTAGGAAACTTACAATGCACATTTGTTGTTTGAATAAAGGATAATATGAATTTAAACAAGACACGTGAACAAACTCCCTATACCAAATATAGAAAAAAAAATAAAGCACTGCACTGACACGACTCAAACTGAATGAAACAAAAGAACCAAACAATTAACAAACAAATGTATGGAGTGGCAGTAGTTTAGTGCCTTCTGCCACACTTTCCTCTTTAAATATTGTGATACTTTGAATACATTTCTTGAGTTTCAACGAGACCTCTTAAAAAATTCACATTTTTCTAAGTTAAGTACTAAGGGAGAATTACTTTATGAAGCTCATGTTTCATAAAAATGAAAAATTGAAGGGCTTGGTGGAAAACTATGCTAAGTGGAAAATGTAAAAATGTCATGCTAACCAAACTGGTATTGGGAATCAGTAAATTTATTGTGAAAACTAATATCATACATGTAGTTATGTTTATTACCATACTAGAGCTTATCTTTTTTAATTCTATTTTTTAACATTCTGAAGGTTACAGTACTCTACCAAAAAAACCCAGTTACTCAACAGTAATTTCTTCTATTAGAACAATACACACTGTAAAATTATAAAACCGTTTTAATTGTTTAATATTAAAGCATTTTCAACATAAGATGCATTTAAATACTGGTGGTTTCCTTGAATTTAGCAAGCCTTTCAAAAGGTCACCAATAGATATTAATTTTTATGAAATCAAAATAATTATATATTTACAAGGGTGTCAGGATGTACAAAAGAAAATCTTTATTTCTGCAATTCATAATTTTGCTTTACAATAACAACCAAGTTACATGTTCAAGACAGCTGAACTATAATTACATGTATTTTAAGAAGTCATTTACTGTAGACAAACTTAAAATATTTATTGACATTTCCTCTGCAGTGAAGAGGAAGAATCTTTACTTACACCTAACAAAAATCCCTTAAAAGTTCTCAGCACAAATATTCAGAATTTTACTGCATTACCTGAACTGTAATCTTGAAAGAAAATTCTCTGAATAGCTGTCTCCAAATGTGCTCAACAATGGGAGACAGTGATGTTAATTATGTTAAAGGGCATAACTATGATCTCAGGTAAATAAACTACACCTGTATGACCACCCATTGTCCCATTTCAACAATGGGTAAAAGAGAACATTTTGATCTTCGTGTGAATTCATCATTGATTTTGGAGGGGAGAAGCAGTTTCATTTCTTTATGTTTCATCCAAAATCGCAGCATATTATATACAGTCTAACAAGTAAAAGGCATTACCTGTTGTAGTATAGTTCTATTAAACATGAATAATTTATAATACAAATTGAATTCACAAAGGTATTTACACGAGTTAAAAGGGAAGAACCCAGATAATAAAATTAATAAGATCAAATCTGCTTTTGGGAGCACTTTATACTAATTTGACAATTAACTTATGGAACAATTTTTGTGTGGTTTCCTCCCACAGAGGGTACCATGTGGACTTATGGTTGTCCCTGCTGATTAATAATGTGAATCAGACAAATGGTACTTTGGTAAATTGGTACTTACTCACTGATACAAGTACCAGAAGAGTCGATGAGTAGTGCGCACCGATCAATAACACTAGGGTAGTGATTTGCTAAACCCTGTACGCTCGTGGGTAGAGAAGCAAAAAGCTTAACGCTCGCAGTTGCAGAGGATGGTTGAAAGGATGTCGCTCGTAGAAGCAGTGAGGGAGAGTAGAGCAGAGACACACAGGGTGGGTAGAATCACCTCTGGAAGTGTGGGCGGTGCATACACTGTTTGACAGTTGATTGACAATTGGCGCAATATTATAACTCCCTAATGCATGAAACAAAACTCTGCATTATTAGTCTTAATAGTTTTGTCCTTATCATATGCCTAGAAAGTAACACTTCCAAGAATGATCTTATTGCATTTTTTCAGTTGATCATCAGGGAAAAATGGTTGTTGCATGGTGCTTTCCATTCAACGACCAATATTGTCAGGTTTAGTAGTATTTGATATTCTTGGTTGCCTCCAAATTTCCAGACTTTTTAAAAGCTTCTTTTGCATATGAGTTTTGCCACAAAATTTGCTCAATGGAAATCACCTGAGATACTTATACTTGCACGGGACAGGGGGTTCATGTGTTGTCCTTCTTCTGCACAGTACAACTTGGCTCCTACATTACACTGTAGCCATTTTGCCCCAAACTAGGCTATTTGCCTCAAAATCTCTGAAATTTTGATAAATCTTGTAGTTGAGATCACTAATGGCAAATGAAAAAAAAAAAGAACATAAAATCATGTCGCTTTGATGACTGTTCACTGATGTAAACAGGCAATTCATGAACAACTGCCAGTGAAGTAACTACATGTATAAGAGAAATTTATTTTGAGGCAGAACTTCATTTGGGCAAAACAACCAGTCATATCTTCTACTAAGGTAATAATAACAAATGCAAAAACCCAGGTAAACAAGATCTCTCGGTTAGATACATATATACAGCCCTGACAAAATGTTTTTTTAGCATTTAGTGGGCAGCATATGTGGAGTAGAAGACAGCAACTCCCAGCAAACCTTGCCTGCTAGAGGACACCCAGTGAGGTCCAAGTGTGAATTAAACGGCAAATAATTGACTGTAGCCGGCAAAATTTGACGGGCTGTATATATACAGTACAGCTCAAAGGTAAGCGTCCACGTTAACACGCTTCAAACGAGTTAGTAAGAAATGCATTAACGGAGTCCGTTTATCTAACGTGCTTCAAAAGCGCGCTTGAAGCACAACTCATTAGTATGTATGAGCTGGCGTATTGTTCTTGGTTCATTGTTCGATAACACGGCAACTTTTGTCATTTTTCAAAGCTCCAATAAAGAAATACAGTTCAGTCTAAATCAGGAAAATCGAAGAATTTATCCGATTTCCAAGAAAACCATGATATTTTCATCAAGCGACTGCATTTACAAAACAAACTACCGAAGTATTAAACTGGTGAGAAAGTGACTATAAAAAAATTGCCCGGCGGCTTGCGTAAATGAACGTCGTGACGTACTTAACTGTTCATAATTGTGATGCCATCTATTCTTTTATAGTTTATGAAGTAGGCCCTTTTTGCATACGGCTACAGTACTGGCCACAGGAATAGCAGCACCTACACGCGCGTAAAATGTGTGCAATATGGCGGATTTACGCGCAAAATACGCGCGTGTTACGCGCGCGTAGAATTTTACACGAACTATTACACGCGCCTTAAATTACACGTAGTCTGCGTGTAATTTTACATGAGTAAAAGTTGCCATGTCCATTACACGCGGCTTGCGTGTATTTTCCACTTAGCAATGTACATGAATCTGACAATGAAAGTTAGAATCTCAGAGTCCGTATTTCAATGTTTAAGAAATTCAGCCTTTAGAATAAGGTTTTATCTTGAGATTGCTGCCGGTTCATTTTTTGACGTTTGCGCAGGCATGTATTTTTTAACGAAGTCTTCAGTCAAGCGGTCGATCGAAAATGGGAAGCGTGCTGCTGCCAAGTTCTTTTTGCAACGACAAAAACTGAGAGCATTCAATGAGGCCTTCCAAGGAGTAGAAGCAACTCCGAAAACAGGCGTCAATCTTCTCCCAAAATACCGAAAACCGACAGGAATTTTCAGAAAAAGCACAGTAGTTTACGACAGTTACAATAGACGGTATTCGTATTCCCGGTAATGAACTGGATCTAGCATGAAGTGGAGGCTCATGCGGGGGAATCTTTTCATATGTAAATGTATTTCCCCGCATGAGCCTCCACTTCATGCTAGATCCAGTTCATTACCGGGAATACGAATATTGTCTATTGACGGAGTCGTAAACAAGCGACAAAGCGACACCAGACTACCCCATTGAGTTCAATTCCCTGTGCAGCTGACAGTGAAAAGCGACTTTTGTTTGTTTCCCAGTTTGGCAGTTGTCTCAATCCCATACTCTGCTAGTTAAAAAAAATACATGTTCATAAGTGGATCCTTTCAGTTTGGTGGAAAATTAAAATTAGTCTCGCTCCTTGACATTTTCAGACTTAAAACTTTATGCAAATTTTTGCTGAAATTTAATCCACTGGAAATGAAGAAGAGCATACTCGTGAGAAGCGTTGCGTGACGACCCAAAAAAATGTGTGGGATACCTGATAATGCTTATCGACTCTGTAAACAATCTATTTAACATTAATACCCGAAGCCGACTGACTGAGAACGGCGACATTTGACTGGAAACTCCGATAGCAACTAGCCAATAACGCTAGATCTGGAGAGAGATAAACTACATTTTTACGATCCTTTTCGCTCCTTCTGATGGAAGCTTTTACAAAATATAAACTTAATTATTTTCATTGAAAGTCAAATACAATTTTTGTCGAGTACTTCAAAAGATGCCTTGATTTATGGAACGGAAAGCGATAGAAAATATTATTTAATCGATGGAAGATTTATGTCACGTGCTAGGCAACGAGTGATCATATTTCATTCGGCGGATGGTAAAAATTTTATAAAACACGTCTTTCTCTGGATAAACAGAAAAATCCAGCGTATGGCGGCGTATTTCTGAGGTAAAATTAGATGCTGAATTGAATGAAGTATTCAAATTAAAGACCGGCAAATGTTTCAAACCGCAACACAGTTCATTGATGATGGGAGGATGTTTTGTTTTTTATAGGTCGGCGGACTAGGTTTGTTTGCGCCAAAACATCTCGGTCTTACAGTACCGCTCAAAAGTAAGTTACCAGTCGCGTCGCGTTTCCTGCGCTACGCGATTCGCGTCGCGCGCTACGCGAATCACGTCGCGCGCTACGCGAATCGCGTCGCGCGCTACGTGATTCGCGTCGCACGAGAGTCACTAAAGCAGAAATTTTTGGCATAAATTTTGGGTGATTTTGCAACGTGACATCAATTAAATTCGCGTAACACTTTCCAAATGCAGCTATTGTTCTGTCGAATTTGAGTCGTTCATACGTGTAGTTCACTTCTGTGCAAATAAATATAGCATCATTGAGGTCATTACAAAAAAAACTTGTAAACAAACCGACGAATGATCAATTGCGAATGATAAGCATAATTCGTTACTCCCGTTAGCGCTGAATTTAGTTGAATTTTTATCGGTTCTGTCGTCGATACGTTTAAATGGTCGTGTTTTCTAAATTCGTTGAGGACATAATCAAGAGCTACAGTGTAGTTTGGCACAAGCAAGTGACTAATGACATGCATTTTGCTTTCGGATCGCAAATTTGCATAAAACCGCAAAACTACTGTCTGTGTAATTTAAAACCTTCCACTCAATATGACCGAAAAATTCATGAGAAGCCAAAGAATAGAACCCGAAACAGAATGGAGTTTATTTTATTTCCTTCTTTGTGCACGAACAATTTTATCATGTAGAAATCTGAAGTTCATTCTGCAACGGTGAAGACGCATAAGTTTGGGTAGTTGTATGTGAAATGTTTTGTTTATTCAACACGCCGGCGCTCAATCGTATATTTTCTACTTTGAAAGACCGGAACACATTTTACTGGCCATATCTTTGTAAACTCGTGCAGATTTTAATCCAGTAAAGTTTGTCCGTGGAAAAAAGATTTGCCGAAGGGTAAGTAGTTCGGAAGCCTCGCACGTGAGTCGCTTAATTACGCTGGTCTTCTTATCTACAGCTCGATCTGTTTTTAATTTACCGCTTGAAACTCCATGCCAACTCGCCAACATTTTCAATTTTTTTAATGGCTAGTTGTCAAGAATCAGATGAATAGAAAACTAACAAAAAGTATTAAGCATCAGTCATGGCTCATGGACGAGCCGAAAAATTGGTGGTTTGATGTACAGTGTAGGAGGAAGCTCATGTCCAATGAAGCGAATTGAATGCGGTGCGATGACGGTAGAATTCCTCGGAATGTCTCCACTTCAAAAGACTGAAAAGCATGTTCATGTACATCATATTGTGTATGCAGGTTTTTTAAAGTTATTAATATGTCGACCTCAGTCTATCAAAGTTTCGAGGAGAAAACAGTTTGACACGGAATTTGGAAGCAAAGCACACGCTGCCCTTCTCCGGCGATGATTGATCGATTACGCATATTCATTTCTTCTTAGCGGGCTTTTGCGAACACTGGAAATAGACTATTGTTGCTTTACAATGGGCATATTAAATGGTGAGAGAGAGCTTCAAGTCAATATACTTACACTTTCCAGAACATCGCGCGCTACGCGAATCGCGTAGCGCGCGACGAGAATCGCGTAGCGCGCGACGCAATTCGCGTCGCGCGCGAGGGTGGTAACTTACTTTTGAGCGGTACTGTATTTTCAGATCAAGTAGGCGGTTGAAAAAGGCGAACAAAAAATCAAGTATAAAGCATGATCCTAAAATAGATCGACGGCGCACTCATTCACCGCCGGGTGAGCAATGAAAGGAAAATGAAATGGGAAATCACCGTGGTATATCATTACTCTTACTTGCAACTTATAATATGTTCACTTTAGCAGCACTGATTTATCACCCCACTCGCAGCCTTTTCATGTTCGGAATGAATTTCCACCCGTAGAAACGACACACGAAATGAAAGCGAAATGTAAACAAACGCAAACAAACGGTGAGCCAGCCAACTCGTGATATTCAGACGACAGATGTGCCAGCAAAAACAGTCCGCATTCAAACCAAGTATTTGAAATAGTCAACCAAAGTGGACACTTTTCGCGAAAATGTTGAAATGTAAAGTTGAAATTGTATAAATTCTTCAGAAACCAGTAGTGCTTTAAGACATGCAACATTTTCCTTCGAGAAAAAACCGCTAATTACCACCAGTAATTTGAAGTACAACACTTAATACTCTGTCCTCCTTTACACGAAACTCTGCGTGTAAAATTTTACACGCACTGTGAAGAATTCGCCATGTTCTAAACGAGTGGGAATCTGGGTACGATTTGCGACCACAGAGCTTCTCGGGATTGTTTGGAGGGACAGCAAAAACATGGCGGACAGCAACAAGCCACCTGCGAAAGGCGCTCTCAAGGTTATTCTGACTGAAGAAGATATACCTGGTGCAAAAATTCCTCGCGAAACTGTACAACAGTGCAGTGTTGTTCAATTGAAAAGATGGTTGCTGTGCAGAGGAGCTAAGACCACGGGAAATAAGAAAGCACTGGTGACAAGGTACGTAGGTTCAC
>JAEMWC010001035.1:235000-262500 GCA_016490735.1 Pachyseris speciosa
TTTGTGGGTAATGGGTACAACTGTTTTGATGAAGTAACCTTCTCACCGCCGCTGCCTGTTGGCAGGGAAATAACTTTCAAAACAATTCCATGGAAGCGAGTTGGAGTGGTTTTCTTCGCTTCAGTTCGGGACGATTAAAAATGGATTTTTTATACAAAAATAACTCTTAGCCAAAGTCATCAGTGGAAGCTCATTCAATGTTTGAGCATTGAAAACGCCATTATGTTTCGAGGTTTGAAAAGTCTGGCCTAACAAGGGATACATCTGTTAATGTCAGAGTTTTGGAACTGGCACGAATTAAGCGAATGTTGTCGTCGAATAAACATGAAGAGAAATACAATTGTAGCATTTCTGGCCGCAGTTTGCTTATTTTGGCTTATTTCTTTTGTTTGTGGAAACAATGTTGGACAAAGGAAACTCAAGCACTGAATAACAAAAGAGAAAGCGCGCTTCAATAACGCGCTTTCAAATGCGTTAATGCAAATGCGTTAACGCAAAAAACGTGTGTGTGTTTTGCGTGTGCGTTGGTCAAATACCTTTGAGCTGTACTGTACATGTATTAGTAAAATATACCCTTGGTCACAAAAGAGGTAAAACTCTTGGGTAAGATCTCCACACAGCCCCATAAATTAATTATACATGCATCACTTTCATGCTATCCCTGTTCCAAAAATGGTGAGCATAAATACTGTAGAGTTTCAGTCGCAAAATGCGTACATATTTAATATATGGGGGTGTGCGGAAATCTTGCCAAACTCTTTTTCGTCGACAAAGCAGAATATTACATTGTGGTTCAAATTTTCCTCTGAAGCCCAAACTGTTTTCAGAAAAAAATTAAACCACACCATTTTACAATAAAAGAACATAATGTTAAACAGAAACGTTAAAGATAAGCAAATTTACCTGTTTTTTTGATAAATGATTTTTATAAACAGGTGCAAAATTACAGAGGAGAAGGGGTCCAATTTGCATATATATTGCTTAATTTGCATGCTAAAGTTTCCCTTTGACCAAATTAAACAAAGCTGCTGATCTACGGTTGAAATTTTTTCGATTATTCATTCAGGTAGTGAATTTTATGTAATCCTGTAGTGTTAATAAACCTTTGTAATTCTCTGTTTGTTGCAACGGAATAAAAAGAGTTTGCCTTGCGGTCACAAGACACAATCGACCAAAGTTCAGTTCAAAGTTTTTCCCTTTTCTCGTCGAAAGCATGCAACCAAAAATTATTAGCCATTCAAAGTTAAGTTAAGATGATCAGTGGACGAATCAGTACCGAAGATATGAACTTTTAAACAAAAGGCAAGTGCGTAAGACTTACCGGCTTCGAGACCGCCTCCTTCGGTGGCCTCGATCCCTATCACGACTACCGCCTGGTCTCCGAGTGCATTGCCGTGCATAATGTCCAGCTCTCCCACATTCATAGCACTTTTCCATTAAACCTAACCTCTGTGCTCGTCCACCACGGGTTGGCCCTCGAGCCATTTCCACGCGAACTTTCTCTCCGCAAACATATCTCCCATCCATTTCATGGCAGGCATCTTCAGCGTCGCGTGTGTCTTCAAACAAAACGAATGCAAATCCAGGTGGATTTCTAGCGACCCATACGTCGCGAAGAGGACCAAATCGCTCGAATTCTCGTTCTAGCTCTCGTCTGGAGCCATTACTGCCCAGATTTCCGACGTAAACTCTCGTCATTTGGCACCGAAATGCAGGTACTTTACAGAATTTCCTTCGAAAATAAAACAAAATGCGGAAACGGACACAAGCGTGATCTGGCAGCGGCTTAACCCATAAGACCGTGCGGTTCTAAAAGGGTTCCCGTATGTGGACCCTCCCGGATGAGATCAGCAGCCATGCCTTCTTGCTTGGTATCCAGGCCAAAGATGGCGGACTGTTCTGCGTTTTGCGCGTAAACTAATTTGACTGACTGCATGCTTACAGCAAGATGGCAGAGGAACAGATCGCTGCTGTCATGAAGTATGTCCGTGGAGAGATAAGCTTTGCTGAGTGGATTGAAAGCGGTGGAGTGACAGCTGATGCAGAGCAAAATGAAGAAGACAACGAGGAGGTTGAAATGAAAGATGATGACGGAGAAGGAGAGCTCGAGGTTGCAGCGCAAGCTGCTCAAGGTACTGCCGATCAAGGACAGCAAACATCTGGTGGTACGTTTAAATATATGTTATACAATTTAAAGCTTCTGGGAACTCAAATGTTTCTTTTCATACCATGTAGAACAAATTTCGGATCAAATATCCGGGGTATGCACATGTTACTACGCTTCTCAGTTGAGCGCGAGACCACGCAAGTTTCCACACAAAAGTTTTGACGTCAAAACTTTGACGTTTCCTATGGCAGCGAGAATGTATCCATTGGAAACTGTCGCATTTTTTAATTAATTTAGAGCGTGAACATGTCAAGTTTTGAGAGCTCCACCTCAATTGAGGTGGAGCTGTCAAAACTTGACATGTTCACGCTCTAAATTAATTAAAAAACACGACAGTTTGTCTAGAATGAATACCGGAATGTTGCTTTGTTTCCATGGATACATTCTCATTGCCATCAGAAACGTCAACGTTTTGACGTCAAAACTTTGTATGGAAACTTGCGTGGTGTCACGCTCAACTGGGAAGCGTAGTATCAATAATGATATCCCATCCTTGTGGCCAGTTATTGTTTGTGTTTATCAAAGATGAATGCAGCCCTTGTACACTGATATTGCTTTATTACACAGAGAAAAGAAATTGACCAACTGAAATTGAGACTTATTCTTTGATTGCGCCTGACGTCACGGCAGCCATGTTGGTGGAAAGAACAATAGTGAAAAAGTCTTTTGGATATTTGACTCTATTATTATGTAAACCTTGAGCTACAATTTTTCTATTGTTTTGGCACCATTAACATGGCTGTCTTATCACGTGAGTGCAATCAAAGAATACTGTACAGACACAAGTACTTATATTCACATAAATCTCAATATTATACTGTGAGTTTTTAATCTAATTCTCAAACTCATTAATTATTTATAAGGGTATTAGCTAATCCAAGTGCCCCATTTTGGTCAGGTGCATGTATCTTGATACCCAATGAAAGTACGGATCAAGACACGTCCACGATTAGTTAAAAAACTGATCTAGACACTTGAATTTTAATTAGCAACCTCAAAAATTTCAATGCAGGCAAATTATTATTAAATGGCATCTTTTTAAGTAACGTGAAAATTACATCTCTTTCACCCTGAATCTCAAGTAGATTCGATTTCTTGGAAACATTTTCATCGTCCAACTGACGCTCCAGACACATGCTATCATGTAAAAAAGTACTGGGTGGACACCTTACCCCCTGATTCTTTGTACATGCAGCTACTTCTATGACAAACTTCGCAAGCTATTAGTTAAGAGATACAGTATTCATTTCCTATATTTTACAGGGAAAAAAATTCACCTCGTGTAAGTCATAATCTTTGACTAGGCCGCTTGTCATGATCCAAAATCGGTATTTTCGTCTCTCTTTCCAGCTGCCATGGTACTTTTGTACTTTGTAGAAGCCGGGATGGCCTCATAAGCTATCAACTGGACCTCGGATAAGGTTTTAGGCGGACGAAAACGACTCGCTCTGTCCGTGATCTCCGCCATCATGTGTCAACTACAGTGGATGACTACTGACGCGAAACAAACAACTCCCAGAAAATGTATGCAGGCAAAGAGTTGTGAAAAATGTGAAAGAATGTTTTGGCTATTGCTTGTTAAAACAATCGGTGCTAATTATACAGATAATATATTTGCGGTTAGCTCAGTGGTAGAGCACCGGACTACCGTGCGGGAGGTCGTGGGTTCGAACCCCGGCCGGACCAACACTCAGGGTCTTTAAATAATTGAGGAGAAAGTGCTGCCTTTGTAATGACATCTACAAACGGTTAGACTTTCTAGTCTTCTCGGATAAGGACGATAAACCGTAGGCCCCGTCTCACAACTCTTCATAATTCTCTGATTCTGTGGGACGTAAAAGAACCACTAGGGACGCAACAAAACTCTGGCAGTGACCACCCCTAGTGTCTGTCTTAATCTGATATTTACATTACGGGGGCACTCATAACTCATCTTCATTAATTGTAAACTGCATTATAAGCAGTCTGGCAAAGTCCCCGGCCAGTGTTGTAATGCGCATTTGAATATTGCATAGAAAATGCGCAATATAAATGTGATATATTATTATTATTTTGCTATATCCCATTGTATTTTTATGTGAGTTTGAGAAGCCATATCAAAAATTCGTGCTTCATGTTTCATCAGGGGTTCCAAACACCTTGAAACAATAAAAGCACTCCGCCTTCGGCATCATGCTTTCGTCTGTTTCTCGGTGTTTGGAACCCCTGATGAAACACTCGCACTCGTTTTTGATATATTACATCTAAATTGGGGGTCAAAGATTGTGATCAGCAGTAAAATGGTGCAGGAAGTACCAGACTGTATGACCACTGTCCCATAAACATGGGACGGTGACCCTCAATCAATGCCTTTGATATAGCTTTGCCCATGCAGAACCTCCCTAAGTGTGTATCCCTTTATGTGCATAGGGATGTGGTCAACAGTTTCATTCACAGTGGGTTTTGAAAGCATTGTTTACTTATCAAAGTGTCCCTGGGTATAAATGCAACTGATACAGGTTTACATTATGATTCATTTGAGAGATAATTAACATGTGAAAGACTAACTGTAAAACCATTTGGTCTTTATATGTTTAGAGATGATAACATTTGTGGTATCAGACCCAGTTTTTGATACACTATCAGAAGTTGGCTCAGAAGCAAACACCAATAGCCAGGACATTCAGGCCACAGTCAGCCCAAGCCATGGTTTATCAGACAAACTAGCAACACAGGCATCCCAACTTCCATTTAGAATGACGGACCTGTTGTTACAAGGCTCTGCTGCAAAAAGTGCACAAAAACATGGAGGTACTGGTGTGGATGAGTTCATGCAGGAGATTCCTATTCAGAGGCGACGTGGCAGGGGTAAAAAACGTAAACTGTTTGAGCTACCACCAAAATTCAAAAAAACTATGGGCCATGCTAATATTTTATGGGCCAGAGGAGAAATTGAAGATGCCAAAGCAATCTGTATGGAGTTAATTAGACAAGGTTAGTTAATGGTGTCCTTTTTTTCGGTAGTCAAGAATACTTTAACCCAATGGCACCCAGCCGTTTTTACGTTTTCTGAGTGATTTTCCACCTATAAACGATCCATAGCATTTTGGGACTCTTTATTGAAACTTCCATGGAAAAGTGGTGCTATCCTAAGGCACTGGAGGCTCAAGGTTTCTGAAAACGTCATTCGGACGTAGCTATTTTTCATCAGTGGAGCTACAACGATGTCCCAAGTTTGGTTTGCTTGCGATTTTTGCTAAGTTTACAACCATTTTTCATCTTTAGTGGCTGCCTGATGAGCATCATTAAGCGTGACGGTAGCTAAGAGTCCTTTTTCTCAAAGAATCAAGCAAGGTGATGTACTTTGTTGTCGAATTTGGCTTGTTACTCAACTGGGAATTTGGTCGGTCGGACACTTAGTACCTTTGGGACTTGACTATTGATGAATTTCTCGACCTACCGCCTCATATTTTGGAATTTGTGAGCACTGAAGATGACCACAAGCATGAATTTTTGGTTGTAGGTTGGAGTGGCTGTAGACTTTATATGGGAAAGAATTGGGGGAAGGAACGGGCGCTGTCAAAAATTCTCGTTATTTCCTACCATGCAATGCGGTCGAGATGTTGAAAATGGCAGAAAGGCCCGAATGCACTGGAACAAAAGGCTGTATCTATGCTCGGGAGAAGAATATGAACAAAAAAAGTCATTTCTAAGCTAGAACAAGGACTGAATTTTGTTATGATGGTTGAAGTTTGGTTTTTCGATGATGATTTTCTTTAAAAAAACAAAGGCAAAAGGGGGCATTTTCGCGGTTTCTCTTTGACGTTAAAAACGGTCAGTTTCGTTCTTGTCCAAACTCAAAAGGCCATATTTGGTAAAAATCGCTACGTTTCTTGCATTTGTTGGATATCCAAATTTAAAGGGCATTCTATTTCGTGCTCACAACTGACAGTTAAGGCAATGTTTGTGTGATTGAGAAAGTTGCAATGTTTTGAAGCATGGGAGTCTTGTGCGGCCAGTTTTGGCTGGCATGGACGCCAATGGGTTAAGTAATAAATAAAAATAATGAGCAGGAGTTCTGTATGGGCATGTACAATGGCGAGCTGAAGGCAAGCCATTGTAACACCCATACAGATCTCACAGAAAGTGTTATCATACTTGTGAAATAAAACAATAGATTGTGTTTTCCATGTTAATCAGTAGATATCTTAATCAAAAGCTAATGCATATAACTAATTAGCTGAGCAGGACCCTGTATCAAATGTTAATGCAGTAGTTGATTTGTATTGGGGTTTACAGAGGTGTACCCGTAGATTGGTCATGCCTTATGAATAATTAATGAATTTTACTAGTTAAATAGACCATTTCTTTGGCCTCTTTTTCAAATCGAGGCCTGGTGCTCAGCCATTGGTATGAAAATAAGTTTAATGTAATAATGGGACTTGCTTTAAAAAAGAGGTACAGTAGAAGGTAATTTGTAAATGGCCTATTAAAGGGCATACTGGTAAACCTTCTGTGTGAAATCTGTCTGTGTCTCTTTGCACCAATATTAACGATTTTTGAAAGATGTACCTTTTCTGTGTTGTCACATGAATAACTGGTAACAGATTCCAGATCTCCCAACAGGAGTTGAACCTGTGATGTTCTGCATACTATTTTGGATGCTCTACCACTGAGCTACAAAAGAGTACCATACTTAAAAATTACCTTCTCACTTACCCTTTACTGCATATTTGCCACCTATCAACATTCAGGTCCCAGCAGTATGTAGGATGCTTGTCATGTAAACTAGTTTAATAGCCTAAGCTAACATGAGAATCCTGTAGCTCAGTGGTAGGGCATCCGAATTAGAAGTTTGAAGGTCATACTTTCGACTCTTGTTTAGAGAACTTAATGCAGGTGACAGTATAAAAAAGTTACACCTTTCAGCCATTTACCACACTTAAGAATTTATCATCTCACTTGACTCACTTTAGGGGAACAGGGATGGCACAGTGGTGAGAACACTTGCCTCCCACCAATGTGGCCAAGGTTCGATTCCCGGACTCAGCGTCATATGTGCGTTGAGTTTGTTGTTGGTTCTCTACTCTACTCAGAGAGGTTTCCTCCAGGTACTGGTACTCCCGACCGGTTTCTCCCTCTCCTAAAAAAACATTTCCAAAATCCTATTCGACCTGGATAGTCACTCAGTCCCCCATGCTAAATACATGTACATTGATACTCAAATATAGTGATTTATTTAGTTTTTTAATTTATTTGACACACAGTTCCCAAGTGTTCAGAGCCTTTCCAGACTTTAGGTATGATGCTGGAGGAACAGGGAGATAAAGCCAAGGCTCTTCAGGTACCTGTGTATCTCCAGTCATCATTTCCAGTCATTGTATCTTTCTGTCAGTCCACTGCTTTGTCATACCACTCTCACTTGAGAATTTTTTACGTTTTGATAACAACTTAGAATTGACAAACTTACTAATAGCTTTTATTTGAAATGTCCATGGATGAGGTTAAACCTAGCTTAATTTATAATCTTTATCACACTCATTACAGATATTTACAGTGTACTGTGTGTTACAGGCCTCCATTTTTCCTCTTATTCCAGTTTTACCTCATTTCTGCCTATCTTAGCAAGTGCACTGACCCAGATGAGTGGGCAAAGCTTGCAATGATGTCACTTGAACAAAATGATTTTGACCAGGCTATGACTTGCTACAACCAAGGTACATGTACATGTAAAATATGCAATGAGTACTGTCAACAATGATTAGAGTGGACATGCATAGTCCCTTTGCAGTGGTGGTCATTGAAGACATTTTTTTGAACATATTTGTTGGAAAACTGTTGTATATACTAGAAAGAAATATGCTGCAGATTGAAAGAGTCTGAACAAAATTAGCTGGACAGCTACCTTAATTTTGAAGCCATGGTTTTAATTTCTGCTCCAAAACCATAGATGAGTACCAGTAGTCTATGCTCAGAATGGCTGAATTTATCGAATTCCTTTGACGTACCCAGAAAAACCATGTCGACCTACCTGAACAAATTGACTCCATTATCAAGAAAGCTAAGAAGCATTTGTATAGTTTATCTCAGCTTAAACGCTCTGGTCTTGGTACCCATGAGTTAGTCCAGTTTTTCTGTACTTGTATTCGTCCGATCACAGAGTATGCCTGTCCTGTCTTTCATGACGGTCTCCCCACGTACCTCTCCAACGAGTTTGAAAGAGTACAACAGCGGGCTATGCGCATCATTTTTCCGCTTTGCTCATATAATGAGGCCTTGGTTGAATCAGGCCTAACTAAACTTTCAGACCACCGCCAGGAACTAGTTGATAAACTATTTAAGGAAGTTTTAAAGAATGAACAGAACAAGCTCCATGATCTTCTTCCTGTTCGCAACACATGTACCTATAACCTAAGAAATATGTGGAAGTTTAAGCCAGTCTTTAAGACAAACAGGTTTTGTAACAGTTTTATTACCTTTAATGCCCTTAAGGGTTGAACGATTTTAGTAGATTTTAAATCTCTTCGATATACTTTATTTTAGAACATATGTAGTGTCCTTATTTGCTGTTTCTTATACTTAACAATTAGATTATGAGCTCGAGATTTCTATCGTGTCATAGCTGATGAGGGTGCAGCCCGAATCAGCTATCATGCATAGAAATCGAGAGTGAATAATCTAATTGAAGGGGTCGGAGCATAACCATCCTATGTCGAATTTTGGGTTGTTTTTCGATTTTGCTTGGATTTGTCTGAATTTCTGCATGTGAACTACAATTCGATGGAAACACATTGTATGGTATTTTTTTGACTGATTCATCCAGAATCCAGAAATGCATTTTTTCTTACGTACACCAAGAAACCAACCTTCCATGGGAGTGGTTTGCAAGTTGCATTACATCTTCTTAGTAAGAAAAAATGCATTTCTGGATTCTGGATGAATCAGTCAGAAAAATACCATACAATGTGTTTCCATCAAATTGCAGTTCACATGCAGAAATTCAGACAAATCCAAGCAAAATCGAAAAACGACTCAAAATTCGACATAGGATGGTTATGCTCCGAGCCCTTCAATTGTTTTAGTATAAATCTACTAGTCGTTCAAAACTAAACAAGTAAATTATCAAAATTCTCCTCACAGACATTTCGAAAACGCGAACAAGCGACTGCCATTTTGTTGACAGCCGCTACTCACTATCTATCACAGAATAGATAGCGAGTAGCGTAGCCAATCAGAGAACGGCATTCATGATAGAATGCTAGTAGATTTGTACTAAATATATTTATACAACTTGTTTTAACCCATTGACTACCGCAGGTTTTTACATTTTTGGAGTGATTTTCCACCTATAAACGATGAATAGCAATTCGTGACTCTTTATTTGAACTACCAGGGAAAAGTGGTGCTGTCCTAAGCCACTGGAGGCTCAAGGTTTCTGAAAACGTCATTTTGACGTAGCTATTTTTTATCCGTGAAGCGACAGCAATGGCCCAAGTTGGGTTTGCTTGCGATTTCTGCTAAATTTACAGCCATTTTTCATCTTTAGCGGCTGCCTGATGAGCATCATTAAGCGTGACGGTAGCTAAGAGTCCACTTTCTCAAAGAATCGAGCAAGGTGATGTACTTTGTTGTTGAATTTGGCTTGTTACTCGACGAACTGGGAATTTGGCCGGTCGAACACTTAGTACCTTTGGGACTCGACTATTGATGAATTTCTCGACCTACCGCCACATATTTTGGAATTTCTGTGTACTGAAGATGACCACGAGCAGGAAATTTTGGCGGTAGGTCGGAGTGGCTGTAGACTTAGTTTATATGTGAAAGAATTGGGGGAAGGAACGGGCGCTGTCAAAAATTCTCGTTAGTTCCCAGCATGCAATGCGCTCAAGATGTGGAAAATGTCAGGAAGGCCCGAATGCACTGGAACAAAAGGCTGTATCTACGCTCGGGAGAAGAATATGAACAAAAAAAGTCATTTCTAAGCTAGAAAAAGGACTGAATTTCGTTATGATGGTTGAGTTTTGGTTTTTCGACGATGATTTCCCTAAAAAAACATGAAGGCAAAAAGGGGCATTTTTGTTGTTTCTCTTTGACATTAAAAACCGCCAGTTTCGTTCTTGTCCAAACTCAAAAGGCCATATTTGGTAAAAATCGCTACGTTTCTTGCATTTATTGGATATCCAAATTTAAAGGGCATTCCATTTTGTGCTCACAACTAACAGTTAAGGCAATATTCGTGCGATTGAGAGAGTTACAATGTTTTGAAGCATGGGAGTTTTTTACGGCCGGTTTTGGCCGGCACGGGTGCGAATGGGTTAAATTACTTGTAATCTTTTTAATGTAATTATCAATATTCAATTTTTCGTAATTAATCATACAATTCAACTTTTAGTTGCAAATTGATTATTAATAAACTATCTATCTATCTATCTATCTATCTATCTATCTATCTATCTATCTATCTATCTATCTATCTATCTATCTATCTATCTGACCTCTGCTGTCTAGATGGGAGCCAGTAAAGTCAAGAACCTTAATGAGTTGGGTGACACAAGACCAGCCCTTGACAAAACAATGTTGATGGCTGCCAATTAGGCTGTACCTGCCCCTAACTGCATTGAACATGCAACATTCCATGATTATAGATACCATTGGTAGGAGAGAAATTGGCCTGTAGTTCTCAGCATGCTCTTTGCTGGAACTACACTAGCACACCTCCACCTTTCGGAAAGGAACCAAGCTGTTCAGTTCCAGCTAGTCTATTTAGTCATCTGCTTATTTGAATCCAGGCCTCTAAATTACAAAATAAGTGTGGAACATCATTTCCTGAGAGATGTGAATTTTAAGGCCAGGTGGTTATATCCCCAATCAGCAGAAAATCCCTCAATAATATTTCTGGTATATTTAAAGCAAATTTTCTCTCCCTATTTTTTAATAGCTCTGAAGTTGGAGCCTACAAATGTTGATATTCTGTGGGACCATGCTGCACTCTTCTCTCAAATGGACAATCCTAAAAAAGCCCTGGAGTATTATGAAACTGCACGTGTGGTGAGACTATTATTAAATTGTCAGTTATTTGGCAGTTACACATAAACCATTAACTTGCATTTAAGAAACAAGGTCTTGAGATTTACCTCAACTCTCTGAAAGTCACTTCCAATGTTTATCATCTGTTAATTATTCAAGCTTATTTAGGGATTAGTGACACAACTGCATATGCAGAAGTTGATTTATAACAAGTGAAGGTTTCCTGGACCTGGGCCAAGTTGCTCAAAGCATGGTTAGCTCTAACCAGTGTTAAATACCATGATGACAACCTATAGGTTTTAATACATCTTAACCAATGGTTAGCACTAGCCATGCTTAGAGCAACTCAGCCCTGATTCAGAAGCATCTGTCCGTTCTCTCATGAAAGTGTATATGACAGAAATTGTTTTATTTGCTTGATCCAAACTTTACAGTGTTGCTGAATGGCAATGAAAATTTTTTTCCCAAAAATTATCTCTTGCCCCTTTTTTGCCTGGCAAAAACATGAAATTTTACTTCTGGTGGGGTACAATACCACACAAATGACTGGAGATGAGAATATGGAGCTCTGCCATTAAAACAAGAATCAAGAGTTGGTAACCAGTTATTTTTACAGTCTATTCAGGAAAATGTTACTGGCTTTTTTAGTGAAATATTTACCAAAATATTGGCAGAAAGTTCTTTGGTTTCAAAAGTCATGGCATTTTGAAAACGACAAAACAGTCTTGATTGTTTAAAGCATTTTCATATTCAAAGCGATATGCACAGGGTGTTCATTAGGCATCAGAGATCGGAAAATACTCCGGCTACTACGCAGAATTCTCCTGCTAAATTTCGCTTGCTCCCTGAAAGAGCTTTGCCCTTTCATAATAATTCTCCTGTTACTAATTACACTATTCTCCTGTTACTACAATTCTTATTGAAAACCCTGTATTAACGCCCCTTTTGTGGAATACCCTTCATCTGGGGCCTTTCTTAAAAGCTTAATATGAAATGACATGGTCTTTTGGAAGAGTTGGAGGAATATGGTGGTGATTTTTCACTGGGCTTGTCCACAACGTCATTATCGATATATTGTATAGTGGTGATACCAACTGTAGCTCTCTTTATTTCTTAGGCTCTGTTGGCTGTGGATGATGGAGCAAAGTATATTGATCTTGTGTGTGAGATGACAAAGGTAGAGAGATACATGTATTTTTTTTCCATTTTAAGCCGTATTTACAGGTATTTATTATATAAACACCAATGAAATACCAGGTGAACTTTTGCAAGAAATTGTGATATCTTCACACGTGAAAATAACGTGTTTTCTTCACACGTGAAAAGATCAACATTGCTATTATTAATGGTTACATAATAAATCACTCGCCACGGAATTGAAATGGTTTGATATTTCGTTGGTGTTCATATAATAAATAGAACATTACATGGCCACTTGGGGATACAAAATTAGTCTTCTTGTGTTGAAAAATATTTCACTCGTTTGTTGCGCTCACTCTTGAATTAATATTTTTTAACACTCGAAGAGACATTAATTTTCATATCTCCGCTTGGCCAGGTAATATTATCCTCTATGTATGTTTCTTTTTAAATACTTAACTTAGTAAGTATGTTGATACTGATACTAAAGACAAATATTAGTAAATTTTGCCCCAAGTCAAATTGCTCAGAAAAAGTTCTGAGCAAAAAAGTTCCCCTCTTGGAGCTCCACTTGGATTCAATATTAAGTCTTAAAATATGGTGTTTTCCCCTAGTTATACCACGAAAACAAGTCCTTGCAAGAAGCTATAAACTTTTTGGAAGCTGCAGTGTCTAAATTTCCAGACCACGTGAGTAACCAAGGTAAGCTGTGGATTGTGTGCATTGTTTCTTCTTATATCTACATGCACGTGTATGTGTACTTCTCCACAGCATACTGCAAGAAGTTACCCTTTTATCCTTTGGGGGGGGGGGGGTGGGTATAGGGGTTATAATCTTCTGCTTCTCGTACCTGTTTCTCCCGAAATCCCCCACTTTATTGCGTTGGTCCCGTTCCTGATAAATTACTTCTCCCCCGTCTCCCGTCCTTTTAGAACTCCCACTTCACGCCATCCCTTCTCCCGCCAAGAAAAGAAAAACATTTTGTCAAATATTACTTTCCTTTTGTTTTTGTCTGATATTGCTGATCATTAGAGCGGTTTTCAATTGAGTGTCGAAAGTAATTCTGGTTTTGCTTTGGTTTTGCATTGCTTCGCTCTGTGATTGGCCAGGAAAACTCGCGCCATTTTCTCAACCAATGAGAAGCAAAACCAAAACCAATCGTGACTTGCACGCGCGTATTTTCCCGCGCTTTGCGCCGGCTACATGTAATTGCTTCGTATTCTGATTGGCTTATTGCACTGCTTACTTCTGTTGTGATTGGTCAGAGTAATTGCTTTGGTTTTGGTTTTACGACACTCAATTGAAAAGCGCTCTATGAAGGACGAAGGCAAAGACATTAATTTTTGCAGTCTATCTTGCACATTAAAAGTAGTGGAGCCATCGATGTCACAAGAACACTTTATCAAACTGGCATGTTTTCGCTGACAGGAAGGTGCTGGGTGTGGGTTGAAGAATGTCTTGAGCAAGAAAACTCAGATTCAAAATTTGAAAGAATAATTGTTACAAGTTGATAGAGTTTTGTGTATGATCACCACGCTAACCACTTTCATATCTTTCACATGTCACTAATCTTGAGCTAACCTTGATTACTGTCAAGTTTTTAGAATCCTTGGCGTGTTATTTGGATTTTTTTCACTGCTGTAGTGCAAGGGAAACTAAGAATGTGAAAACAGTCATTTCTTTGGTGAAAAGGAATGTCTTTCTGTAAATTTATAATCAGAATTTGTGGAATGTTGTTAACCTAGAGGAGGTTGGAAAACACTTTAAAGTGACTGGTCGCTTTAATGATGAAGAAGATGAGGAGGACACTGATCATGGCATGATGATAATAATCTATGCGTACAATTTTGAGTTGTGATATACTAATAACGATTATAGACTTAATTCGTCCGATAAAGCTACACAAAGAAGTAAATGACAAGGCCATACTACAATAAAATCAAGAAAACGCTAAATAACACAAATAATTAGATCGCAACTGAAGGTTCGACAATAAGAGAAAAGTTATTTCACATGAAGTGATGTCGTTTCGGCTGAGCGATTAGCGCTTTTCGAAAATTCGAGAAACTAAATGCCTTGAGGCCTTGTCTGGTTATTGTCTACTTTGTGAAATCTTTCCTAGAAACTAAAGGACTGAAGTATACTACATTTATTTCAGTGAGTCAAAACAGGTGTCGCTATCTTGCGGTTCTCATATGAATCTTTGACCTGCTTTGAAGGAATAAACAAAGCTATCGTGTAATCAGTTATAACTATTGAGAAATAGAAACCGTAGAAGTTTGCACAGTAGGAATGTTCACATACGCTGGAATGCTTTCAACTAACATGGGAAAATCGTTGAACTTCCTATCCTTTCTGTCACATAATGATGTCCTCGTACTCCTCACGAGACGAGTCTTTTCAATGCAGCCGCTAAGGCACCAAACGAAGATATCATTTTAACGTGTTTTGCCCACTTTTTGTAAGCCATCTCGTCAAGAATGTTATCATCGAACGTCTCAGATAGAGCTATCCGTATGGTCACCACTTCCAAACAGCTGTCAAGCACTTTTCTGGCTTCTTCCCTGTCTTGTCTGCCAGTTGTGATTGATCCATCTTGCATAGCAGTTTGTAGCATATACTTCGTGGCTTCATCCAAGGTGTTACACAACCCTTCATATGTTAGAGGAACACCGTTTGCTTCGAGTTTACCCTCTGATATTCGTAGATTTCTGTCTTCATTAACTGCCGGATTTTGGATCAAATGGCTAAATAGTATGTCTTGTGCATTGCAACAGGCCGTCTTCTGGGTTTGGATATATGTTGCGTACTGTGAAGCTGCTCCTTGCGGGCTGGTCACTGTATTAGGTATTGTGCCAGTCTCGTGGTGATGTTGGATCGATCTTCTTCGCCTCTGATCCAAGTTATTGTTTCCTTGGTTTGTTCTCAGTGCAAGCGAGTTCGCCAGGTCCCTGATAACGTTCAACACATTGGGATGATTTTGAAATTGTTGTTCACCCCAAATGGCTTTCACTTTTGATTTAATTAAATCTTTGATTTCGTTCTGAGAAAGTACCAGTTTGTGTAATTCAACTGGATAATTTAACCCAGGTGCAGCCATCGCTTGAGAAATATACGGCTTAAGGCTCGGCCAAACGAGTGCAACATCATCCAACATTGTTGAATCCAACATTGTTGGACGATGTTGCACAGTGTTGAACGAGGTGGCCAAACGAATGCAACATGTTGGATTCAATACTTGGTCTCAAGGGTTTGGGACCAAAATTTACCAAGACTCCTTAGAAAACAAACCCGTGCCATATTGTTTTTGTTAGCCCAGAAAATGCTAGACCTATAACTGTACATAAATCCTGGTTTTAACTAGCTACTCGAGCACAAGAGCGCTTATTTCACTGTGAAAACGGGCTTAATTCAAGCATACGCATAAGCGCAAGCACAGGCGCAAGGATCAAAAATTTTCCTTTTCCTTGTGCTTGCGCTTATGCTTGCGTGCGCTTGCGTAGTGTTCGTTTCCACTTAGCATAAGCTACTTATGCTTGCGCTTTTACTTGCGCTTGTGCTTGCGTCGCTAGTGAAAACCAGGCTTAAGTCTTTCGACCTCTGCGTAAGACAATCTTCTCGCTTTCGCTGGCCTACAGTTTCAGCTACTCCTTTTCCCTTTCGCTTTCTTTTTGAAGAGAGATCGCTTGTGTTAGAGCTCTCTTCGTCAAGAGATCGAAAATTTTGCTCGTTCGTGATACTGTATCTTGAACACTGACGCGGCAACGCGAGAAGTAAGTATAAACAATGAATACAGATACCGCAATGTCAGCTTAGTGGGCATGCGCGCGATCAACATTGTTGAAAACAGTGGCCAAACGAATGCAACATTGTTGTCCACACCTGAGAACAAAAGAAATGTTGGATGATGTTGAAGACGATGTTTGATGGATATCAAACTTCGTCCAACATCACGCAACATCGTGCAACATGGTGGCCAAACGAGTGCAACATGTTGGATTCAACAATGTTGGACGATGTTGCATCAACATGTTGGATCCGTTTGGCCGGGCCTTTAGCCTCCTTCGCAGACGTCTTTGGGCTCGTCACGCTTTCCTTGCCCACGAACGTCTGCTGAACTAAACTACCACTTCCGTTCGCGGCGGTTAGCCAATCATAGTTCGTTTTCCAATTTATGGAAAGTAGGACTTCGACCCCTGGATTATTTTCACAGACGATGCACGTGAATCGGGTCTTACGCAGCTCGTTATTGGTTTCTTCAAAACAAAGGCTTACGCCGACGAACGGAAGTGGCAGTTCAGTTCAGCAGACGTTCGTGGGCAAGGAACGCGTGACGAACCCAAAGACGTCTGCGAAGGAGGCTATGGGCGGCTTGGATGCGGTTCGAAATGCTTCCTAGTATAGGCTTCATTGACCAATTACATCACTTTATTTATGGAAATGAGTGTACAAATATGCGAAACGCGTTTCGCACGTAGTAGCGGGAGCGAATGAGAGGCGGCTGTATTCGCAGGCTAGTTCAGCAGACGTTCGTGGGCAAGGAACGCGTGACAAGCCCAAAGACGTCTGCGAAGGAGGCTATGGGCGGCGTGGATGCGGTTCGAAATGCTTCCTAGTATAGGCTTCATTGACCAATTACATCACTTTATTTATGGAAATGAGTGTACAAATATAAGACATCTAAGAGCGGATGTCTGTAAATATCGACCAGAGGTAGGAAATATTAAAATTTCGAAAAATCCAAAAAAAAAAAATTAGTAGACTATCCTACATGTAGGTATTCTATTCATGAAAATATAAATTTTAGTTTCATCCGATAAATGTTTTGGTGATATGGAGGGTGTCAAGTTCTGGTGCTTTATAACCTCGACCAGATCGCTTTTTCAAGGCCCTAGACCGGGCCACGGAAATAGCTCAGTTTGAATCGTATTAAAGGGAATTTTGAGTGGAATTTTGAGTGGTTGTCCTCTCGAATTAATTGCCACTAGAATATTTTACAGAATTTTAAATATTTACAAAATTTTGAGGATTTTATGCGAGCAAATTTTGTGGAAATTCGAATGCCAAAAATCACACCCAGTACCTGATTTTAAACGGCAAAAACCATTCTACATTAAAAAGCAATCTCTAAGCTTTCAAAATATGGTTTTGAAACTTTGGGCAAAACATAAAATGAATTTTTGGGAACGCGATATCCACGGAACACTTTAGTGAAACTGATTTGACAGTTTTGAGGTTCAGTGCGACACAAATCAATACTCAAACAAAATTTGTTTGAGTATTGATTTGTGTCGCACTGAACCTCAAAACTGTCAAGTCAGTTTCGCTAAAGTGTTCCGTGGATATCGCGTTCCCAAATATTCATTTAATGTTGAAACATTTAATGTTTCAGCCAAAATAAGTGTAATTTAGGCAATCTCAAGTCTTACAGTTATAGACGCACGCTTCATAGCCATAAAAATACAAAATGTACAACAATTTTGAGAAGAAAAGAACTCGTATCCCAGGATACACAATTTCGGATTTCTGTGTGTCTCACAGGAGGCTGTGGATACTTGAAATTGCATTCATTCTGAAGTAATGATCTGAATCACTATATAACTGATGTGATACTGATTCAAAGGAGCAATCACCAGGCTTCTCCACCAATATCTAGTGGCCCTAAACTATAATTAAAGTGCCCCTAACCTCAAAATATGTTTTGCCCTTAAATAAATCTACGCACCTGTTCGAAACGCATTGTGCCATTTTGGGCCATTTTAAACCAAATCTTGACTCTTTATAGGCTGTAAAAGTTACGAAATCTAGCCATCATCTGTCCCACGACCGAGCTAGTAAGGGGCATGGGTCTAGTCCTGGTTTGACGTCAAAAACTGCTTTGCATGCATGTTTAGAAAGACTTAATGCGATGCAAATCAGTTTGTGACGTCAAACCAGGACTAGACCCATGCTCCTTACTAGCTCGGTCATGGGACAGGTGATGGCTAGATTTTGTAACTTTTACAGCCTATAAAAAGTCAAGATTTGGTTTTAAAAGGCTCAATGCGTTTCGAACAGATGCAAAGATTCATTTAAGCGAATAAAGTATTTTGGGGTTATGGGCACTTTAAGTAGCCTGCAGTTAACCGGGGAAACAGACCTGTCCTTAGCTATTGCTCTAAGTTGTTAAGAATGTTTTGTTGTAAAAATTTATAGATGCAAACTAGCGTTGGAGGTTCTTTTTTACACAAAGTATTAGAGATTATTAAAAAGTACCTCAATATTTTTATTTTGCTTTTTTAACAACACCAAACACAATTTGCAAAGGAATTTTATTACCTTACTCAATAGAACGTTTGTTTTTAGGAGGGGTGGTTGGTCCAGATCCGTAAAAGGGGGTTCATATCTGCGAGCAGTTCTGGACTAGGGGGTCCAAATCTGCATTGCGTCTGTAGCTTCAGTCAGTTTAGCAGTTGACATCTGTGGCATTTTGATAGGCTGCTCAAGCTTCGCATAGAAAATAAGATAGAAAAACACTAAATAACGCAAATTATGTCGCAACTGAAGGTTTGATAATAAGGGAAAAGTTATTTCACATGAAGTGATGTCGTTTCGGTTGAGTGGGTAGCGCTGTTCGAAAAGTCAAGAAACTAAATGCCTCGAAATAAAAAACAGTAAAAATTCAGCAAATGTCAAAAACGCAAAACAACCTGTGATCAGAAAGAGTAGGCTAGTTTAGCAATGAAAACATAAAGCTTGTGGGATGTGGCTGGAGTGACAAGGATACTTCACAAATTAATGTGATCAAGTAAGCTGAAGCCACTAGGGCCTTAGTGCCCTTAGAGTGGCTTCAGCTTACTTGATCACATTAATTTATGAAGTATCCTAGGCTAGTTTAGCAGTTGACATCTGTGGCATTTTGATAGGCTTCTCAAGCTTCGCATAGTGTTATTTGCCTTTGCTCATCCGGCATTGTCCTAGCTTTTGCGCACGGGTTTTTTGATTATTTTCCAGAAATAACGTGTTTCAGGGGGCGGTATACCTGAATGTTAGTGAAATAAGAAGTGATTTTATGATGAAATTGAAAAAAAGAAAAGAAGACCTACACAAACACTCAGACAGTCCACTACAATGTGGGTGCACGTCAGGCTTAGGGCGGACTGTTTGGTGTTCGCCCATTTATTTTTAATCTCCAAATTTACTTTTTAAAATCTTCATTTTTCTCACCTTCCCTTAAAATCACCCCCCTGCCCCCTTTTCTTCTTCTTCTTCTTCATAGACAATCTAAAAATCACCCAAAAATTCTAAGATATTTATTGGTTCATGTGCTGCAAACCTATGATGGCTTTTTTGGATTGCATGAAATCTCGAGAAGACGACAAGGATAAAAGGCCCATCAGTGACAAAAACATAGCATTCAGGTGTAACTCTGGAACGAACGTCCAGTCCATTTACAAAATATCGAAAATGTTACTGCTTTTAAATCCAGTTTAAAGACTTACCTATTTAGGATTGCTTATAATTAATGTTTGCCCATTTTATTGTAGTTTTTCAGCATATTTACTTTTCAGATAAGGGGGATGCATAATTTAGTATGATTACATTTACCTTTGGATTTAGATTTTTTTAAAATTTTATTTTTTAGTAATATTTAAGAATTCTGTTAAAGCGTGTATGATCATATTTTTAGGTTAAGTTGCACTATATAGTAATAATGGTAATGATGATGATGATAATGATAACGATCTTTATTCACAGCAATAAAAATAACACCTCTATTATTATTATTATGGCAATTTAAAACTCCTGGCCCCGGTTCCTGGAAAGCCGATTAGCGCTAATCGACGGATAAATCCCGCTAATCGAGGAATAAAATTTATCCTTCGGTTAGAAACTGTTCCACAAAGCACGATTAGTACTATCCTTAGGATAAACCAACGGTTAAATTTAACACACCTAGCGAGGTGGATTAACTCCCTAACCGCGGAACAAAACAAAATGGCGGAATAAACCGTTCGTGAATTTGGTGCAGGAAATAAGGGAAAACAACTTATACCACAAATAATACGTCTTGGATACTTAAACGACCGAGAACTTTCAGTCCATTCAAATTCAGGACAGTATAAATCGAGTTTTCGGTAGAAAACAGTCATCTAAAGTGAACGATGGCGAACCAAGGCGGGCAAAACATGGAAATCTTACATTTTTCTTACTCAAAATTGATAAGTTATTCGTAACATTGTAACAACATCGTCAAATAACTCTTTTAAACGGTATGATCTTAAAAATAAATAGCTATTCTATTCTAGCAGAGGCTTCACGAAGCAGAAAATGAGCATAAGCTCCAGCAAATTAAAGCTTTAATTTTAGTTATGCTGAACGCGAGCAAAAAACAACACGCAACGACTAAAATATTTTTTATCACTTGCATTTTTGTATATGTTTTCCTTTACCCTTCGACATAACGTTTCGCCTGTTTGAGGAATACAATTTTTTTAATCAAATAAACAAACTGCATTAAAAAGCAGTTAAAAGGAAAAATAAAAGGCATTTTTCTAAACTATTAAAACTTAACATCACCTTATTGTTTTCAAAAAGAGAATTTTATTTTATCTCTGTACGTATTCAACCGATTTATATTAACAACCTGTTTCAAAATGTACAGCTTTAATATACAGATTCAACCAATGCTTTTGTAGCTAGAATTCGACACTGAAAGAATCAAGAAGATCTTAACTCACCCATTCCAGCCAATTCGGCTTACAAGTTAATTTTTCGCTTTATACGGAGGTTATTTTCCTTGACCACCAATGCCGCCTTGCAATGAATAATTATTTCCATTCCGTTTCCTTTTAACAATATCGCAGGAGTTTTTTTGTTCAAAAATGTACCTTTTTTCGTAAACTATGACAAAACAAGAAGGTTTGGTTAATAGAATTTATGACGCCGTTCTTTTCGTGAATCAGAAAACAACTGAAACGCTTCGAGTTCGTGCACATCTTCGCTTCGCATTTTCCCCACGCATCGTCATTTTCGCGCGCGTTTGCTTGTGGATAACAGGTCTGACTGGTTTATTCTGAGTTTAATCGAGGGATAGTTAATCGAAGGATAAATCTGTTTTGAGGAACGCCTTTTTATTCCCTGATTAGTTATCCAGAGATTAAGAAATTTAATCTTGAATTAACCCTTAAACGGGGGATAGTTTAATCGGCTTTCCAGGAACCGGGGCCTGAATGCCAGGTCCTAATCACAACTACTGGGCTTGTAAACGTAGCCAGTATTATATCAAAATTTACAAATTTACATTAGATAGGAATAAAATTATTATTATTATTATTATTATTATTATTATTGTTGTTGTTGTTGTTGTTGAAATAAGAAATACAACATGATAGAAATGCATGAAACCCCAAATGGAGCTCCAGATGGGATTTGAACCCACGACCCTCCGCGATCTAGACGGACGCTCTAACCACTGAGCTACTGGAGACCCTATGGTAAGCAAGGGTGAAATGTGTGCTTTGACTGGAACCGCATCACGCGGTCACACAGTCAAATAATGCACACTCATAACTGCATCACACAGTCACATTAAGGCGTATCAAAGACGCCACCATCCAAGATCTCCAAAGTGAGTGAAATAAGAAATACAACATGATAGAAATGCATCGGGTAGATCAGTCGACCAGAGTGTTCAAATCATCTAGTGGGAGAACCATTTGGGTCATACGATGACACTTACGAGTGAGCTCTGAGTTCATAACTACTTATACTCGTCTGATAAGCTCGGTAGAGTGTGCTACACAGGTTGTTCTCTTGTTCTCTTATTTCCCACTCTTTCGTTTCCTCGTTCCAGCCATCAACATGCTTGCTGACCTATACATGGCATCCAAGTCATATGAGGCTGCTCTGCAGGTAAGCTATTTAAAGTGACTTTTTTTCACCTAGATATTTACTCGAGTACCGAGTTGCAAGATGTGTTAGTCTTTTTTACCACTGCAACAAAACGCATAATAGAATTACGTGGCGGTGTTTTGATTGGCCAGTGCACAATAGAAGGCACGTGGCAAATCACGTAGTCCAAAGGTCGAAAACATTACATCACGCACCAGTTGTTTTGAAGTTATGTAAATTTATCATGAAGCCAAAGACAAACTTTTGGAATAATCTTCTCGTTTTGTGTACATGACGACTGTACCTTTTTCGATAAGCATGCAAAAAGAAGGAAATGAAATAAACTCCGTTCTGCTTAGGGTTTTTTTTCTCGGCTTCTCAAGCGTGTAATGATTAACGAGTGAATTTATTGGTCATGTTTAGTGGAAGGTTTCAAGTTACATAGGCAACAGTTTTGCGGTTCGGGTTCTCTGAATGTACCGAAATTCCTTATTTCCGATTACCGTTACTGCCCCCTCGTTACTGATTACCGTTACTGCCCCCTCGTTACTGATTACCGTTACTGCCCCTTGTTACTGATTACCGTTACTGCCCCCTCGTTACTGATTACCGTTACTGCCCCCTCGTGGATAAAATAGGGAGCTTTAGCAACGACGACGGCGACGGCAACGAAAACGTCACTTCAAAATAGAACTTCTCGTTTTTGTAACGCTTTCGCTATTATTCCAATTTGTTTAACTTGGAAAGGACTGGCGAACTATTCAGGGACTAAATTGTTATGAACGCCATTAAAGTAAAGAAAAAGAAAGAAAACTTTACAGTCACACGCTCCCGTTCTCGAGAAAACCTAAAATTTGGTCATTTCACGTTGTTGTTTTGCAGAGGACGGGAAAGAAATGTACCAAAATGTAAAACGCACGTGCAGAGCCATTGTTTTTTGCTCATTAAGGCTATTGTTTTGTGGCGTTCTCGTTGCCGTTGCCGTCGTCGTTGCTAAAGCTCCCTAATGGTTTAGGCACAGTACGGCACGGCACGGCACGGCACGGCACGGCACACCCTTCTCTGTCCTACCCTACCCCACTTAGGGTGCGTTCGATTGGGAAATCCGGATTTAAATTTTCAAAATCTAAATCCGGATTTCCCAATCGAACGCGAAATCCGAAAACGGATTTCCCAATCCAACCCTTAATCTACGCTTACATTCGTAGGTGATTCTAAGACATTGTGATGCCAAGAGAGAAGAAATTTCAGGCCGCTCTGAGGAATCTTCGATACTGATGAGTCCAACTAGTCAATCAAGCACAGGTGACTCTACACAGAAAGACAGCAATGAAACGACTGCCAACTTAGTTCTACCACAAGACCTGCCAATTGACCTGCGTGTCAAGATTGTTGTGTGTCTGATATACTTACGGAAGTTACATCCTGTTAAGGTACATTTGTTGTAGTACCGTAAATCCTTTATGAAGCCCCCATCCCAAGTATGTTCCACCCCTCTATTAAGCCCCCCTCTCAAATATTCTTCCCTTCTATTAAGCCTCCCTTTTTGCCTATCCCCTCTTCTATGAATGCCCTCCGCTTTTTAGAGAGAGAAGCTTATTAAACCTCCGCCTTCTCTGTTTTCAGCCCTCCTTTTCCCTTCCATCTTTTCCTTCACAACCAAATTGGAACAAACGACAGACTAAGGTAATTCCTCTGAAATAAAAGTGACAATAGATTTTTGTTCAAACTTTGTCCACTGAAAATTTATCATATGAGAACTTCAATTTTCGGCATTATTTGATGCTTATTGTAAGAACGCATTTCAAGTTATTTTAAAATCTTTGTGAACCCAAACTCATGAGAAACCGCATTAAACTACAGTCCATACATTATGTTGGACACAAATAAACATATTTAGTTTGATTTAGACAGAAAGCTGAATCCTTGATTAAAAATTTGAACCAAATTTCTTGACATGGTTACTAAACTGCAAATAGAAAAGACCACAGTGTAGCTGCTATTTTCCTTATTTATTCAATTTTCAGCAATAGAAATCAACCTTTTCTCACACAAAGGTTATGACTAGTTAATTACAATGACTGGGAAATAAAAAAGTAGGGGTGCCCGTGCTTGTTGATGAGCTATAGCCACTAACAGAGCTCAATTTCAAGGCAAATCTGCCATGTTTTCATTGTGCGCCGTAAATTATGTGCAGTAAGGATCCGCAATGCAAATGTAAGGAATCGCCTTAATTCATCTCGAATGCAAGACTTGGTATGCACTGATGAAAGTATGTTTTATCCATGTGCTGCTGGAGGTGCGGAACACACTAACCAAGAATACAGCCAAAATCCCTTTTTGATGAGCATCAACGGTCAACCAACACCGTGGTCTCATAACTGATGGAAGTCAGTGAATTGAGCAAAGATTCTACTAACCCATCCTTGCCAGTCTCCTCTTCTTTGTTGTTGTGAAAAAAAAAACCTAAACAAACAAACAAACTAAAACAAGGAAAAAACCCTTGAACGCTGGCAACTTTTTGAGTTACGCTCTCTACTTCAAAAGGTCTTGAAAGGGCTGAAGTCAGTTAAGCAGTGCTTAAATGCAGCCGGCGCCCGACGCAAGTCACCGGCTACATCGAGCGGTAGCGCCGGGTACTTTTGGTATTCCAAAGTATGAGTTGATGTAGAAGATGAAGGGATCAAAATTTTGGCCCAAATGAAAATAGCAATACCTATGGAGTAAAGTTAAAGATAAAACATTTTGCTCTTTCTGGCAGTTCGCGTTCCAGCATCACAGGTTAACGTGGACCGGAAACCAGCCGCGGAAACTATTTGCGTTCTTCCGCGGAAAACTGACATTTGATCCTGCTATCTGACGACTTGTCTCTTTCTCCACATCGTGTTTGAGACTGCTAATAAAGTATACAATGAACTAATAGTAACTTTTTGGGCCTGAAATGCACCAGATTGCACCTCAGAGCATGCTGATTTTCAAAATTTCCTGGGGGAGGCTCCCAAACCCCCCTCCCTAACCCCTCCCCCACCCTCCCCAAGCAGCTTCGCTGCACGGCGCCACTGACGTGGCGCGTTAATGCTCCGGCTACTCTGCATTTTCCCCCTTGTACTTTTCCCCATTTCGAAAAGCCTGGTTAAGTGGTTACTTGCAGCCTGGCAGCGTAATTTGCGTAATAATAAACAATTATTGGACGAGGTTGAGCAAAATATCGTGATTTGTCAGTGGCGAACAGTTCAATTATTTGCCGAAGCCGAAGGCTGAGGCAAATAATTGATCTGCGAGACACAGGCAAATCACGATATTTTGCGAAAACCGAGTTCAATAATAGTTTTATCATTCGATCATCGAGCTTGTTTTTCATAATTATTTTCGGGAAGCGTGAAACAATCTACCATTTTTCTCTGAATTTGAAGAGCTTGGACGCGTGGACACAACTACGCATGAGCAGAATATTATTTGTAGCAAAATCATAGTTGGACGGTACTGCGCACGAGCAGACCATTATTTGTAGGCAGTTGTAGATCACGTGGTAGGCTCTGGGCCAATGAAAAGGTAGGGAAAAAAGTATCGAATGACAACAACTGATGTTTTGCACCAGGATGTTTGAAACCGCCCTTTGTCCATCCTTATGGTATTTTTCTCAGGAACTTCTTTACCCACTGTATTTACAAGCTGTGGATGATGTTGGTGATCTTTACATTGATGTCGCCGACGCTTATACGGAAAATGGTGAGAAGTTGTATGGTTATAGTTTAAATTTTAGCACCATAATGATATTACGGTTCATACAATGGCCGGTGTAAACCTCCCGTTTTGATTGGTCTAGAGGAGTGTGCGTTTAAGGTACAGACGTCGGAATGACGTCATGAGCCGAAGCGAAGAAAAAAAACAAAAGATATATAGAGGTTATTACATGGCCGTGCGGAGATACGAAATTTCATATCTCCAAGCGGCCATGTAATGTTCTTTTTATTATATAAACACCAATGGAATGCCAATCCATTTTATTTTCGCTGCGGAAGGTGCGATTTACTATGTAACCATAGCAACGGTGATCTTTTTGCCTGTGAAGATAACATGTTTCGCGCGAAAGCTCGCCTGGTATTTCATTGGTGTTTATATAATAAAAAAAGATTCCATTTCGCAGTGTGCGTGTAATACACGGATGACATCATAACACGGATAACACACGTATGCCATAAAAAAGTGATAAGAACATCAGTCACGCTACTCGCCTGCAGCTCGTAGCATCTTTGTTCTGACCACATTTTGATCTCATCCGTGCGTTGTAAGAGTACGCACGCACTGCCAAATGGAATCTATTTGTTTAATACTGTATAAAATACCGTACAAACAGGCAGTCTTACTAGTGTGTAGTTTATGGCTTTGTAGCATTATGAAAAATTTCACGTGAATGTATACCTCTGAACACCTTGGGCGTTTTCCATTTACCAAGAGAATATCGTGGCAATATATTTTCAAAAAACCCTTCGTTTTGGTGAAGATTGCGCCTCATATAAATCGCAACCCGCTGCAGGGATAGGAGTACCATCATCGTTTTCTGAATTTAAAAGAGCTTCTTCCATAGCCAACTCTTCAGTTTCATTTAAAGTGCCCATGAAGCGAAGTTTGTTTCTCGCTAATTTTAAAGTTTACTCCTAAAAACGCAAGAATCTCAAAATTTGATGGTCAGGGGTCTGGGTCGTGTTTATTCGCGAAATTCTATGATGTGACGTCATTTTGGGTACAAAAATGTGTTTGCGCTTATGAATTATTGTGAAATAGTTGAAATACTTGTCCCCAAAATTACGTCAAAATTACGTCACAGCTATTGTCACGTGTCTTTTTGGCCGCGCGATTCAAATGCCATTTTTGAGGGCAAAATAGCCCAATTTCAAACGCTTGTATAATCGCCGATTTTAATCAAGAGTACCTCAAATTTTGGAATGTTGAGTTTTATGGATTAAACTTTAAAATTAGCGAGAAACAAATTTCGCTTCATAGGCACTTTAAAATCAACATCTTTGCCGCCATTTTGAAGTTTAGCAGGAAAGTAGGGAGCTTGGGAATGAATGGAACTTTTGTCAAATGGAACGCATTCTTCACCGATGGTCATTTCCCATCGAAATTTCTGGATTTTTTTGGCTTTTTCTTAAAGATTTAGTTTCCACGTTTTGTTTCTTGCATTAATCTCCTGTACGCACGCAATAAAGGCCCGTGCAAACGCTCCCAACATTTTTGGCCAACCACATCCAACATTATTGGGCCCATCATGTTGGGTGCCAAGTCAACTGGCAACAACAGCCAACATGGT
>JAEMWC010001035.1:267500-299532 GCA_016490735.1 Pachyseris speciosa
TATCTTTTATGTTTTTATTTTATTTTAGACCCCAGAGGCATAGAGAATGGTGGAGATTCTTCGGAGCAAGACTTGCCAATGGACACAAGCTCTGTTTACGCTGAGGAATCAGACACAGAACACGTGGAACCTACAGTGCAGCCACAGGTTGGTTAATCAACAGCAACAACAATACAAAAGTTATGGACATAAACATCTAGACGTACTCTGGTGTTTAGAGAGGCTAAAGAGCGGCTTTCAATTGAGCTCGAGTATCGAAAGTAATTCTGGTTTTGCTTTGGTTTTGCATTGCTTCGCTCTGTGATTGACCAGCAAAACTCGCACCACTTTCTCAACCAATGAGAAGCAAAACCAAAACCAATAGTGACGCATTTTCTGTGAGTGTGTTCCTTTTTTCCTTAAATTTTCCAGTTGAAAGTGCTGTTTCGAAGGTTGGCTCATTGCGCTACCAAGAGCGATTTTCCCGTGACCTAGACTGCAAAACAGTCGGGTTTTTTTTTTCGTTTTGCGAATCCGCGATTTCACGCGCGCAAAGCGCGCGAGCCTCACATGACGGGCGTCTCTCCCCAGTCTCACTCGACGTTTTCACCCTCGCTCCAGACCTTTCGCTTGACAAGACGTCGCATTCGACCCACGCATTAATACGGCTGTTTTGCAGTCTACCCGTGACCTTGAAATGATGAACTGCAACAAACTGAACGAACTGGAAAAACGCAATTTTATTGGTTAAGCGAACAGACACAAACCCGCGCGGCTTGTGATTGGTTCAACGAACACGCTACGCATTCTGTCCAGCGTGAAAACGATTGCTAGCAGGTAATTTTGTCTGTTGCATATCAGGGCTTTTACCTGCATGGCGGTAAACTGTTCTGATCTCTTATACTATTGGCGGATGAAACAAATTGGGAAAACTCTCGGAAATCGCGCTAACAACAGTAGCTCTTATCACTGCCCTGATTGGTTATTGCAATTTTCTTTTCGTCCTTTTCTGTTTTGTAACCCAGAATCGTTTCTCTTTCAATTGCAGGACTTTAGACTGTTGTTCCACAAATGCGCGCTGTTACATTCCCAAAATCGCACTGAGGAATTCCTTGAAACAGGGATGGAACTATTCAAGTTGTTTTTCAGTGATGTATATGACGATAAAGGGCTGGCAGGTTTGTTTTCGCGTTGTTTTCTTCGTTAATTTTCTTGGTATTTGTAAACAACTGGGTATAAACAAATCAAGCTGTCCGATTTGAGCTGTCCGATTACAAACACTTGTAATCGGACAGGCCAAATCGGACAGTTACCTTATTTGGGTATGTTGAGCAGTAGCTGCCATGTCGAGTCAGTTGTCAATCTTCGCGCTTTGTAAAATAGCAACAATTTCCGTTGGTTATTTTGTACAATACATTTTTGCAATTTAGAAAGTTGAACTCTAAAGTTTCTCGCATTTTGTTATTGACACAATTGGTAATCGGTAATTGGTAATCGGACTTCGTGTCGTACAATTCAGGGGTAATCGTGCTCGTAATTTCAAATCAGCCTCGCGCTACGCGCTCAGCCAATTTGAAATCACTCGCCCGATTACTCCCGGAATTTACTTATTAAATTTATTAACGCTCAACTGTTCAATCAGTTTTGTCACTTCGTTTACTAGAAATTATTAGCAGCTATATGGATTCTTGTCACGGAATACAGCCGATAAAACGCAACCGCGGTAGAAGGGTGAAAATAATTATTTGTACTGAAGTTTCTCCAAACAGTAGAAGGTTCTACCCTCGGCTAGACTGCACTGACACGTGAATAAAGTTATTGATTGATTGATAACACAGTTGAAAGCATAGTTATGCTGACACTCATGATCATCTAGAAGTATTTGTTTCCAAAAAAGCGCATTACTGGGTATTGATCACACTAAAAAAGGACACGAAGACACTTTTTTGTCGACCAAAGTTTCTTATCTTTTTCACCAAATGATACTACGTCGATACAGAGAAAAATCGGCAGAATTATGAAACTTATTGTCACTGTTTCTGAACTTTTCCTCATTTTTAACTAGAGGGAGCTCTTAGATCTGCTAGATACCGAAGAGAAATTAAGAGAAGTGAAGGGATGGAAGAAGAGGAAACACGCTCTAAAACAGGTAAGATGTTCATCCTCACCAACGTCCTCATCTTCATCTTCATCAACATCCTCATCTTCATCATTATTTAAGTCCTCATTTTCCTCCTCCTCCTCCTCCTCCTCCTCCTCCTCCTCCTCCTCCTCCTCCTCCTCCTCTTCCTCCTCCTCCTCCTCCTCCTCTTCTTCCTCTTCCTCCTCCTCCTCCTCCTCCTCCTCCTCCTCCTCCTCTTCCTCCTCCTCCTCTTCCTCCTCCTCCTCCTCTTCCTCCTCCTCCTCCTCCTTCTCCTCCTCCTCCTCCTCTTCCTCCTCCTCCTCCTCCTCCTCCTCCTCCTCCTCCTCCTCCTCCTCCTCCTCCTCCTCCTCCTCATCATCCTCATCCTCATCCTCATCAACATCTTCGACATCATAATCATCATCATCATCATCAGCATCATCGTCTTCATCCTTGTCATCATCTTCATCCTCAATAATGCATTCTTTCTTTTTGAAGGCATTGGCGACAACAAGGTTGACACGGGAATAAGAACTGAAGAATGGTGGGACATGTTTAAAAAGGTAGGGTGATAAAAATGCATACTGTTGTCACTGTTCTGGTATTCCTTAAGCATTTGTTGGGTGATTTTTTCTTTGAAGTGATCGCTACCTTTATTTTCAGAATTTTTTGTCTGATTTAGTGATATTGTAAGGTGAAATTTGATACTGATCATCATTAGTCCTTCAGAGGCTAGCCTTGGGCAAGGTAGGAGGAATTCCATATGGCATCCCGGTAATAAGGTTTATTGAGAGAAATTATCAATCAGAGCGTAAGACTGGAGGGTTGGAAAGCAAAACCAAAATAATTGGTACAATAGACCTTTTATGAATTGACTCTAGCGTCCTTCGTCAAAGGGCAAGGAGGTCACATCTACAAACAAATTCTTGCTCATGTATTTTAAATGATTCAGACTTGTTGTAATATTGGCATAACCTTGCTTTCACTTCGTTTTCGCTTTCTTGCAGGTTGTGCCCTCACTAAGCCACGAGAAGCGTCACGCTGATGCCTTGAAACTTGTGCTGTGCGGTCTATCGTCTGAACGCTTTTCTAAATCAGATTTTCAAACAGATCTCATGTTCATGGGCATGGTAGCTTTGTACCTGAACAGGTAAAGAAAAAAGTCAAATGAGCAAATACCCCAAAACGTGTAAAGGGCATTTTTAGGACTTATTTTTCCGGAATGACTTGAGGGACGTTTTTTTGTGCAAATTTGGTTGGTTCGACCACAGTTGGAGAGAGAATTGTAAATTAGAAGGGTACATTTTATTAAGTAAAACTCACTAACTGGACACTTGTTCTGCAGTTTCCTAAATGATGCACGAGGATACGTGGTGTCTTAAATCAAGTTATCATGTAGTGTTTTGATAGGTAGAGCAATTCTACTCGACCATAATTAAACCTCTAAATGATAATTACATTACGTGAAACACCACGTAACCCCGATAATGTAGCATGCGTGGCTGGCGCTAAAAAGGGACAGGGAAAGGGAAAGGGGGCGCGAGGGAAGGGAGGGGAGAGAGCGTGGAGCGCCCGCTTTGCCCCTTTCCATTCGCTATCTTGCGCCCGACCCCCCCCCCCCCCCCCCCACCCCATGAAAAACAGGTACAAATTCATACGTGAAACTGGGGAAATGATATAATTACACTTCCATGCTTGAGAATAAACAATAAATATTGTTATAATCATCACAGGGAGTACAGAATGGCTTTCGACGCATCAAAACTACTCGTTGCGCGGGACAGGCATAAAAACGTATTATGGAACATCATGGCTCGAATCACTGCTAAGACAGGTGACTCCAGACACAACCGGTACCTACTGCGGCTCGTGATAAAACACCCTGATGAGTTGCCGCTTGTACTGTTCAGCGGACATAACGCAGCCGTCAGTGCTAGTTACAGATTCGCCATTGGTGAGTTAGTTTCTATCTTGGAGTGTTTTCGATTTGTTTTGAAAAACCAGGAAGAATTTTCCGCCAAATGAAATCGTACAAATTTTCATCATTTGACCTTTTCCCGGAAAGCGGTATCGTCACAGGCGTGATGATGGCGCGAGGTCTTTTTGTACTGCGTGAAGCAATGTTTTATCATTCACAATCTCGTACCCAGATTCCTCAGGCTCTTTGGCCAGCGGTAAGTCGCCAGGAGAGACTCTGGGATAATGGGAAAAAAATCAAATTTTTTGATTGGCTGGCCCGTAACGGCTTCCATTGTTTTACCCCAGATTTTCTGGGAAAATGGCGGTCCATTATCCCAGAGTCTCTCCGGGCGTCCACCCGCTGACCAAACAGCCCGAGGACTCTCGGTACGAGATTGTATCATTCAGGGCTATGATGTTGGGCGAAATGTTGGCGGAGTGTGCGTGTTCCAACCGCTTCCCTCCATCTCCCATCCAAGCAATGTTTCTTTTGGTCAAGTAACTTTGGACGAGGAGGGGAACGGGAACGGTATTTCAACACATTTTGTCACTCGTAATCTGATGTCAAACTTATATATGCTTGTATTTCCCTGACGACTGCATAACTAATCGGGTTTTCTACCTCTAGGTGAATATTCAAGAGCATTCCGCCAGATTCCACATGATCCGCTGGTTACATTATGTCTGGGCCTTCAGTACCTTCATTTGGCCTGTCAGCGGTTTCCAAGAAGTAGACATTCTTGTGTTGTACAGGTAAAAAAAAATTCTTCAGGCAGAATTCATTTCCGCGCTTTAAATTCCTTAGAATTTGGGAAATTAATCTTCTCGTTTGCATTCATAAAATATTTCGCTCTTGTGGCTGGAAACCTTGTAACGTTTTTAGAAATCCACGGAAGATTTTAGTTGATAAAACATTCGGGATTAACATAGTAGGGAACAGCGTAACCCAGTATACGAACGAGAAATAATGTAAGATAAATCAAGTAGAGATTTGTCCTCGCCTTATTAAGGAGCTTCAGCAACGACGACGTCGACGGCAACAGAAACGTCATTTCAAAATATAGTTTCTCGTTTTTGTAGCTCTTTCTTGGTTATTCCAATTTGGTTAACTTGGAAAATTTTGGCAAACTGTCCAGGGAATAAAGTACTCTGAATGGCGTTTAAGTGAGGAAAACAGATAGGCAAATATTACCGTTATGCGCTCACGTTCTGGAGAAAAACCTAAGATCCGCACATTTCACGTTGTTGTTTTACAGAGAGCGGTAAAGACGCACGTACAGAGCCATCGTTTTTGCATATTAAAGCTATTGTTTTGTGGCATTCTTATTGCCATTGTCATCTTCGTTGCTAAAGCTCGCCATTGTTAGTTAGCGCTCCGGTGTTTGCTGCTCTCCAATATATAAACACATCTGACAGGCTATTTAATGGGGTGAGTACAACACTTCCTTATGTAACACGCGTGACTCATCGGCCGTTACGCCATCCAGCCTTGCGTGACTGGAATCATAACGCAGGGTCTCACCGTGCCTCTTACCATTTCACAGGGAATCATCTTTATGTTCCAATATCTTGGCCTTCGTGGCGAATGTCAGGAAGCATATTATAACCTTGGACGCGCCTTCCATCAGTTAGGTATGTACATAGTGTTGTCACATGTATACCAATATATCCAATTTCACTCGTGGTTAAAAGGCTTGTGACACTTAAACAGTAAATAATTCTCACTACCCTTTACCCACTTTTGCCAGCGCAATGTTGGTCCGCTCAAGCATTTCCTAATGCGATCGTTTCAGCCGCTTTCATTATTGTCGTGGGGGTGGTGTTGGGTGGGGTCCAAGTGTGAAGAACGCATTGTGGGTGCAAAGATCTGACCATGTAAGAAACCTGAATTTCTGCGCTCGACTTAGCAAATTGTCTTACGAAATTTTGGCCATGATCGTAGTTTAGTTAAATAAAAAAAAAACTGAAAGTTCCACAAGAAAGTACTGCTCAGTAGCTTTCATTTGAATGGTCACACTTTAGGATTTCATCCACAGACTCAAAAGTTAGAACCACCTTGTACAGCATAATAAACAGCACCACAGGAAAGTACTGCTCAGTAGCTTCTATTTGAATAGCTACACTCTGAGATTTTATACGCAGACTGTTACGTGAGAACCTTGCAAAACTAATCCAAGGTTGATCTTCAGTAGATTGAGTTTCATTATGTTTCCATCTCATATTTTAGGGCTGCTTCAGTTTGCTCTTCATTACTACAATAAAGCATTAGCGTTTCCATTACACGAGGCTTCAAAAACGGAGGGACAAACGCCTGTTAAGGTAAGATGAGTTAAGCAATCTGAAATAAGTTGTGCTTATGGTGCGTGTTTTGCGACTATTCTTCCTATTCCTGTTCCAGTTTATGGTAATTATAGAAAACTTGGAATAAGGTTTTCCAAAGGAACAGATAGAGTGCTTTTCAATTACTCTGACCAACACAACAGAAGTATGTAGTGCAATGAGCCAATCAGAATACGAAGCAATCGCGGGTAGCCGGCGCAAAGCGCGGGAAAATACACGCGTGCAAATCACAATTGGTTTTGGTTTTGCCTCTTATTGGTTAAGAAAGTGGCGCGAGTTTTCTTGTCCAATCACAGAGCGAAGTAATGCGAAACCAAAGCAAAACCATAATTACTTTCGACACTCAATTGAAAACGGCTCTATTCTGCAAAAGGAATGTTCTTGACAGAAGTCACCTTAGACAAGCGCGCAGAATAATCTGAACCGAGCGTGTGAACATGACTTCCGGTGCCACGTCACGGGCCTGGCGGGCTGTGCGCGATTTTCCCGCCAAAATGTACCCAAAGGAAAGTGTATTCTGTGTATCCCGAGTGAACCGCATTCTGAAATAGTCCCAATTGAATACACCCTTGATAACACCTGCCTGCTTGTAGCCAATATAGGCGTTGTTACAGCAATCTCTGGAGCTAAACAGTGCGTAAACTGCGAGCGTTCCAAATGTTTTCAAAGAATCCAGTGTCAAAAAGTTTCCGGTTTGCCAGTGGCCGTGAGCCGCGTGCAACAGGGGAGATTACTGGTTAAATTGGATGTGCTTTTGTCTGGTTGAGAGTGTGGAGCGAGCAGTAATAACCAGGCACAGTAAAAGAAAACCTAACGCGAGTGCTTGTCGACAACAACATCCTGCATAAGCACTATTCAAGTTTTCGACTACATAGGTGAACTTTTCAATTTTACAAACAAAGGATACTCCCTAAGAAATGCAGATTTCGATGTTCCTCGCTACTCAGCAGTGAGATACGGAAAACACTCTATTAGATATCTGGGCCTATACCTTTGGTCCAGACTATCCTCAAGTGATCGACAGCAACCCTAGCTAGGCAATTTTAGACGGAACATTAGAAAGAAAGACTTGACTTCTCTTATTGAGGGCACGTGCAGCAACTGTACTTTATGCATCATGTAACCACGTTTACAGTGGAATTTTAATAATTATAAATTTGTGAAAACTTTTAACTGAATATCAGATTTTCTTTAACTAAGCAATATTAAATTTGTGAATAGTTTAGATTTTAGATATTTATGAATCTTCCTTGCCTTTACAAATGATTGTAAATTTTAAAATAGTCTTTTTAACACTCGTAGTATTCCTATCGTAATTTTTATTTTGTATTTGGAATGTTCTTTTAGTGTTCACAATTAGCTTTTATTTAGCTAAATACTCTGACACTTAAATAAAGTTCATTCATTCATTCATTCAAGTTTTATTTATTTAAAGCAGACACTTAAGTTATTAGTAGGCTGGCTTGCAAGCTAATAGCGGCAAGCCAGACTGTACACAGAATTATTTTCAGGCTTTCTTTTCATTACTGCTCAAGAAGCGTTCACAGCTGCGCCGATCTTTCACATCCTCATTCTTTAATCCGCTGTTCAATACATATTCTCAAATATTCATAAACAATAATATTGTATAAGAATTATATCAATCAGGATTAACTAAGAAGTTACACAATGATATAATGGTTGCAAGGTACTATGCCAATACTTCATGACAGACGCGTCAAAGCAGATTTCCTGTTTTACTCACATTGGTCGGTTTACTCTTTGTGTTCATGTGATGAAGTTGTGAAAACAGGTATAAGCTGATGTCTGGCTTTTAAAGCGCTGACTCAGCTGCTGTACCAAATATCTCGTCCTTATTCTGACGAACACGTCGCGAGTACTTGTGTGAGAATGTCTTCACGTGATATCACCTTCCCGCGTAGCACGCCCCGGTGTAAATGTGATGCGCGCGCGTGAGAATATACAAGCGCGCTTCTCCCTGGCGCGTTGCTGAAAACGATATTGTACCTGTATAACATCGAGCGAAACCACTGAAACCGCTTGTCACTAAATGTGGTTTGGGTCGATGTTATCGAGTGCCCTTAAACTCGCGCCATGTATCACTCTAGCGCCCGTTTTGCAGGCTACGTGTCACCCTTCAGTTTTATACTCTTACCTGACAAATGGTTCGTGATCATAAAGGCAGTGTTTCAGTGTGGTAACATTTGGTAGATCTCCAGAAATCTTTGCCTCCATAATGTTGGACGGGTAAAACGATCCTCCCATCGAAAACAAAATTGTGAATACGTACTATAAATGCATGGTTTCTTTTTGTTGATGCGATTTCTGAATTTCACAGACCAATAGCTTGCTAACGTTGTGTCACAAATCGGTATTCTGGCTATATTTTTCTACATTGAAAAGTGCAGATAGTGTTTGTAGCCGATATAACGCGCGCTCTGATTGGCTAAGCGTAGTAATGCCCACGGGCTGATAACGGATTATGCAAATTAAGAAAGCACATTTGTTTTATTTGCATTGAAAATTGTTGCGACCAGAGCGAAAAAGTGAAAACACGACCAGGAAAACTGTCAGTGAAAAGTTTGACATGGGTTTGGAACGATTAATGAATAGATCAGCGTGCGTATTACCATAAAGCGACGATTTCCGCTTGAACTAAGGTTTTTTTTTTTTTTAAGAACCGTTAGCCATATAATCAACAACTAATGACCTCGGTCGTTGCGGGAAAATCTCAAACCTCGGTCTAGCTGTATTGACCTCGCTATCGCTCGGTGAATACGGCAGGCCTCGGTTAAAGATTTTCCCGTAAAGACCTCTCTCGGTTATTAAGTAGTTAGTAATTTAAGGCTGAGTACTACAAACATCTTTTCTTTTTGTTTCACCTTTTAACCTGTTAGAAGCTTCCAGACACTTTTTGCATGTTTAAAAATTGCGTTCATTCGTACGTTGTTAGTGTTGACGAGAATGATGAACTCTCCGAGTTCCTTTATCGTTTGTCGTTTACTGTTCCTACATAAGACCATAGACGTCTACGCAAGACTCTCCTCCATTATCGCTTTCAGTGTGGTCGAACAAATCTTCGCCGTACCAAAGTCGTAGCTCGGCCATATGATGCAAGCTGTAGGCGTTCTTTCCCATGAAGAAAATCAAGTACGGAGAGGCCGAATTGTATCCTGGGAGATTGTACTTGTACTGAGCAAGAGCAATAGGTTGCGAGAATCGAGGGCCGAGGACAGCATTTCTTTCGTCAGTAAGAAATGTTCTTATGTCCGTGTTATTGGGATAACAACCCCAAGGACTCCTTGTTCTGCTTCCCCAAGGAACGTGACAGCTAACGTACCCGGAAAGGTGTACGAAAGCCCAAATAAACGCATTCTTACCATGTGTGAAGGCGCCATATTTTTAGTCTTTAGCGCCGAAACAAACTGGACTGGAGTTGAGTTTGACCCAGGTTATCCATCTGCCATGGCAATTGACAAGGAACGCAGCGAACAGAGAGACGAAGAGCAAGTACTTTACTGTCATCTATAAAATGCAATGACATCTTCTGTTACCTTGGTTTTGAATTAAAAATAGTGGAGCAACTTATTCTGAATGATATTAGACAGCGGTTTGAAGACTCAGAACCTAGATTCTTAGAATGAAAAACGGAGAAACCTCCAAAATACGAACATTCAGGTAAATTTAACGCGAAACTCCTCGGGCTGAAGTAGTGGTAATGCTGAACAAAAGAGAGCTTAACTTATCGGGTAAAATTCATTTCATTGGCAAGAAGATAAACTTTACCTCAAAGGTGTCCAGCTGTCCTGATTTTGGTTTGCAGAGTTCTTTTTTCTGTACCCGCTAATTCAAAATATTTATGAGGAAACTCTCAGCACAAGTTCGATGATCTAGGATAACGCGCTGTGTAACACGCCTTTTTAAAAGAATTAAAAAAACAGCATGGTCAATGCCACAACTAACGTCAAAGGCGCATCATATGACAGGTTATTGGTTGCCAATCCTGGACCCCCCTTCAGAGAGGGGCTGCTCCCCATCAAATGAGTACGTGCCGCTATGAAGGGCATGGTTTTCAAATTTAGGATCTCCTTGACCTTAATACAACATCCCGCTGTCAACAACCCTCGTATCAGCCGGTGTGGTTCACACATGGTTCCGTGATCTCCATTCGATTCTTTCTCTTACTTTTGCACTGTTCTATGTGCAGTTGTCTTCATCACTTTAGTCACCCTTCTGGTGGCCGTTGTCGCAGTCTCTCCCCACTTTCTACCTCACATGGCCTAGCAATTGCCTTCTTCTCTTGCGAACATCATCTCTCTGTTTTTCTTTTTTTTTTTTTTTTTTTTTTTTTTTTTTCAATTTGGTATAGGGAACTGAAATCGGCGAGGCTTAGTTTAGAGCAGGGAATTATTTTACAGTAAAAAGACCAGCATGTGTAGAATTACTCCGATGAAGTACGATCGTGCCAGTGTGTGTCTGCATTTAGACAACCTGAAAAGAGTCATCGGAGTCAAGTCGGTAGATTGTATAAATTCTGTGGTAGAGCTGGATGACTACTTAGAATGAACTACTTCCAGAAAAATATAGTGAAAACGAACAAAACTGATTTCGTGCCAAGCTTTCACTTAAGGATATCAGGTTTGATCTGCAGGAATAAAATAAGGTGACTCGAATGTTTCTTTCCAGACTATAACAGACCCGTCTGTAATTAATCCATTTCATATTTGTTCTCAGTCCAAGAATAACACTTTTACTAAGTTGCGTTTGCCTCAGCCAATGCGTAGCCTTGTCAGTTATTTTCGGAAGCATCCAACTCCTTGTATATCCCCACATATCTACCTGGTTGGCGCGCTTTATTTTTTGGCCTTTCTTAGATGTTTGGCGCTACCCAGTTAGTGCAAATGTGGGATGTTGGGCAGTAACTTGATTGGCCCTTCCACAAGATGGGGAGTTTAAATTGATTGCAACAGTTGCGAAGCACTATTGAAAATACACAAGCTCTATGCTTTGCGTGGTAAAAATTTCCACACTGGATTCTTGAAAATAATACTTTCCTTGACTGTTGGTGGTGATGGTGATAATGATGATGGTGATGGTGGTGGTGGTGATGGTGATGGTGATGGTGATGGTGATGGTGATGGTGATGGTGATGATGAAACATCTGATGCAAATCTTTGGATTGAATAGTTAGCTGCTCCAGTGGAAACACTTTCGTTTTGCGCAGTAAATGGCCGCGACTTTTTGCGTGCCGGTGATGGTGATGATGATGATGAAACATCTGATGCAAATCTTTGGATTGAATAGTTAGCTGCTCCAGTGGAAACACTTTCGTTTTGCGCAGTAAATGGCCGCGACTTTTTGCGTGCCAGTGAAAAAACTGTGCGCCAATATATTTTAAATTGTCGGAATTCCGCGATGAAGATTTCCAGTATGAAACCTGAATACACCCTACGAAGCTAATTACTTTTTCTGTTGTTTAGTTTTCAGATAAGCACGATTTACACAGGGAGACAGCGTTCAATTTATCCTTAATTTATCGAGCAAGCGGAAATGAACTCATGGCTAAGGAATTGCTCATGACGCACTGTTGGGTCTGAGGATAGAAATTATTTAATCAGAGAAATAGAAAATTATTTATTGTATATAATGTATGTATACTTTTAGATAATGCCTATTTATGATTAATTACAAAATGGTGCCTTTAAACATTGCTTTGTCTGATTCTTTGCTCTTAATAAAGGCATTCAAATATCATTCATTTTGCACCGTGAAGACAGAATACGCACTTGTTTTATAGGAAGCCTCGACCAAATGTTCTAAAATTGTTATACAAAGTGTTATTGGTTCTACAAAGAAAGAACGTTTAGCACCCCATGTTAGATTATGTTTGACCAACATTTCTTTGTTGGGTGAATGTTGTGCTGTCGATCAAAAATTTTGGCCAACTTTTAACAAAGTTAAATGACGAATACCCTGGCGTCTAACATTTAAAGGGAACTTCCACTCTTACAAAAACTTTACGCTAAATTCACGAGGCCGTTTTGGATTTGATAACGTGTAATGGTTGCAGCTATTGTCAGGAAGCAAAGAAAGAAGAAAATCCTTTGTGTTAAACAATAGAGCAACCATTACATTTATACGAGAGAAAACACTCCGTATAAATGGTACAAAATCTACGTTCACGGCTTTCTCAAGCTGCGGCTTACCCTGGCTTAGAGTTTTTACTCGTATAAATGGTTCCTTTCGCGTCGTATGTAAGCCGCGGCCAGAGTAAGCCGCGGCTTATTTCCTCTCGTATAAACAGCCCTATTGTCTCACAAATCGGTATTCTGGCTATATTTTTCTACATTGAAAAGTGCGGATAGTGTTTGTAACCGATATAACGCGCGCTCTGATTGGCTAAGCGTAGTAATGCCCACGGGCTGATAACGGATTATGCAAATAAGGAAAGAAAAAACCAAACAAACTAAAGGTTATCCAAAGAACATTTGTTTTATTTGCATTGAAAATTGTTGCGACTAGAGCAAAAAAGTGAAAACACGACCTGGAAAACTGTCAGTGAAAAGTTTGACATGGGTTTGGAACGATTAATGAATAGATCAGAGTGCGTATTACCATAAAGCGACGATTTCCGCTTGAACTAAGGTTATTTTTTAAGAAGCGTATATAAGAACCGCCATATAATCAACAACTAATGACCTCGGTCGTTGCGGGAAAATCTCAAACCTCGGTCTAGCTGTATTGACCTCGCTATCGCTCGGTGAATACGGCAGGCCTTGGTTAAAGATTTTCCCGTAAAGACCTCTCTCTCGGTTATTAAGTAGTTAGTAATTTAAGGCTGAGTACTACAAACATCTTTTCTTTTCGTTTTACCTTTTAACCTGTTAGAAGCTTCCAGACACCTTATGCATGTTTAAAAATTGCGTTCATTCGTACGTCGTTAGTGTTGACGAGAATGACGAACTCTCGAGTTCCTTTATCGTTTGTCGTTTACTGTTCCTACATAAGACCATAGACGTCGACGCAAGATTCTCCTCCATTATCGCTTTCAGTGTGGCCGAACAAATCTTCGCCGTACCAAAGTCGTAGCTCGGCCATATGATGCAAGCCGTAGGCGCTCTTTCCCATGAAGAAAATCAAGTACGGAGAGGACGAATTGTATCCTGGGAGCGTGTACTTGTACTGAGCAAGAGCAATAGGTTGCGAGAATCGAGGGCCGAGGACAGCGTTTCTTTCGTCAGTAAGAAATGTTCTTATGTCCGTCTTATTGGGATTACAACCCCAAGGACTCCTTGTTCTGCTTCCCCCAGGAACGTGACAGCTAACGTACCCGGAACGGTGTTTGAGCATGAAAGCCCAAATAAACGTATTCTTACCATGTGTGAAGGCGCCATATTTGTTGTCTTTAGCGCCGAAACAAACTGGACTGGAGTTGAGTTTGACCCAGGTTATCCATCTGCCATGGCAATTGACAAGGAACGCAGCGAACAGAGAGACGAAGAGCAAGTACTTTACTGTCATCTATGAATGCAATGACATCTTCTGTTACCTTGGTTTTGAGTTAAAAATAGTGGACCAACTTATTCTGAATGATATTAGACGGCGGTTTGAAGACTCAGAACCTAGATTCTTAGAATGAAAAACGGAGAAACCTCCAAAATACGAACATTCAGGTAAATTTAACCCGAAAATCCTCGGGCTGAAGTAGTGGTAATGCTGAACAAAAGAGAGCTTAACTTATCGGGTAAAATTCATTTCATTGGCAAGAAGATAAACTTTACCTCAAAGGTGTCCAGCTGTCCTGATTTTGGTTTGCAGAGGTTCTTATTTCTGTACCCGCTTATTCAAAATATTTATGAGGAAACTCTCAGCACAAGTTCAATGATTTAGGATAACGCGCTGTGTAACACGCCTTTTTAAAAGAATTAAAAAAACAGCATGGTCAATGTCACAACTGACGTCAAAGGCGCATCATATGACAGGTTATTGGTTGCCAATCCTGGACCCCCCTTCAGAGAGGGGCTGCTCCCCATCAAATGAGTACGTGCCGCTATGAAGGGCATGGTTTTCAAATTTAGGATCTCCTTGACCTTAATACAACATCCCGCTGTCAACAACCCTCGTATCAGCCGGTGTGGTTCACACATGGTTCCGTGATCTCCATTCGGTTCTTTCTCTTACTTTTGCACTGTTCTATGTGCAGTTGTCTTCATCACTTTAGTCACCCTTCTGGTGGCCGTTGTCGCAGTCTCTCCCCACTTTCTACCTCACATGGCCTAGCAATTGCCTTCTTCTCTTGCGAACATCATCTCTCTGTTTTTCTTTTTTTTTTTTTTTTTTCTTTTTTTTTTTTTTTCAATTTGGTATAGGGAACTGAAATCGGCGAGGCTTAGTTTAGAGCAGGGAATTATTTTACAGTAAAAAGACCAGCATGTGTAGAATTACTCCGATGAAGTACGATCGTGCCAGTGTGTGTCTGCATTTAGACAACCTGAAAAGAGTCATCGGAGTCAAGTCGGTAGATTGTATAAATTCTGTGGTAGAGCTGGATGACTACTTAGAATGAACTACTTCCAGAAAAATATAGTGAAAACGAACAAAACTGATTTCGTGCCAAGCTTTCACTTAAGGATATCAGGTTTGATCTGCAGGAATAAAATAAGGTGACTCGAATGTTTCTTTCCAGACTATAACAGACCCGTCTGTAATTAATCCATTTCATATTTGTTCTCAGTCCAAGAATAACACTTTTATTGAGTTGCGTTTGCCTCAGCCAATGCGTAGCCTTGTCAGTTATTTTCGGAAGCATCCAACTCCTTGTATATCCCCACATATCTACCTGGTTGGCGCGCTTTATTTTTTGGCCTTTCTTAGATGTTTGGCGCTACCCAGTTAGTGCAAATGTGGGATGTTGGGCAGTAACTTGATTGGCCCTTCCACAAGATGGGGAGTTTAAATTGATTGCAACAGTTGCGAAGCACTATTGAAAATACACAAGCTCTATGCTTTGCGCGGTAAAAATTTCCACACTGGATTCTTGAAAATAATACTTTCCTTGACTGTTGGTGGTGATGGTGATGGTGATGGTGATGGTGATGGTGATGGTGGTGGTGGTGGTGGTGGTGATGGTGATGGTGATGGTGATGGTGATGGTGATGGTGATGGTGGTGGTGAGGGTGATGGTGATGGTGATGATGATGATGATGATGATGATGATGATGATGAAACATCTGATGCAAATCTTTGGATTGAATAGTTAGCTGCTCCAGTGGAAACACTTTCGTTTTGCGCAGTACATGGCCGCGACTTTTTGCATGCCAGTGAAAAAATTGTGCGCCAATATATTTTAAATTGTCGGAATTCCGCGATGAAGATTTCCAGTATGAAACCTGAATACACTCTACGAAGCTAATTACTTTTTCTGTTGTTTAGTTTTCAGATAAGCACGATTTACACAGGGAGACAGCGTTCAATTTATCCTTAATTTATCGAGCAAGCGGAAATGAACTCATGGCTAAGGAATTGCTCATGACGCACTGTTGGGTCTGAGGATTGAAATCATTTAATCAGAGAAATAGAAAATTATTTATGGTATATAATGTATGTATACTTTTAGATAATGCCTATTTATGATTAATTACAAAATGGTGCCTTTAAACAGTGCTTTATGTGATTCTTTGCTCTTAATAAAGGCATTCAAATATCATTCATTTTGCACCGTGAAGACAGAATACGCACTTGCTTTATAGGAAGCCTCGACCAAATGTTCTAAAACTGTTATACAAAGTGTTATTGGTTCTACAAAGAAAGAACGTTTAGCACCCCATGTTAGATTATGTTTGACCAACATTTCTTTGTTGGATGAATGTTGTGCTGTCGATCAAACATTTGGCCAACTTTTAACAAAGTTAAATGACGAATACCCTGGCGTCTAACATTTAAAGGGAACTTCCACTCTTACAAAAAATTTACGCTAAATTCACGAGGCCGTTTTGGATTTGATAACGTGTAATGGTTGCAGCTATTGTCAGGAAGCAAATGAAGCAGAAAATCCTTTGTGTTAAACAATAGGGCAACCATTACACGTCATCAAATCCGAAATGGCCGCGCCTGGGAAATTTAAAAGCGAAAACAGGCGATGATGATATCCATTTTTTTGTACACTGAAATGTTATATCCACATTTGAAATGTAGTAATTATTGCCTACAATTTAGCGTCAATTTGTTGTAGGCGTGGAGGTTCCATTTAACAAAGATATTCCATTTGGCAGTGCGTGTGTGTACCCTGACAGTGCACGGATGATCTCAAAACGTGGTTATAACAAAGACACAAAGACGCACGTGACTGAAGTTCTTGGGGGAGCAGGGATGGCGCAGTGGTGAGAGCACTCGCCTTCAACCAATGTGGCCCGGGTTCGATTCCCGGAATCGACGTCATATGTGGGTTGAGTTTGTTGAATCTCTTCTTATTCTCTCTCTTATTATTATTATTATTATTATTATTATTATTATTATTATTATTATTATTATTATGACGTCATTCCGACGTCTGTACTGCAAACTCCTCTAGACCAATCAAAACGCGAGGATTGCATCGTTTATTGTATAATGCCCTATAGCAAACCGGAGGTTTAGGCTTGGGTTTGAGTGGCACACAAACATACAAAAAATCGACTTTGTTTAACGAGGGTGACACTTTACAGTAATTCAACTTGGTTTTTGAGGAGAGGGCAAAACCAGAGTACCCGAAGAAAAACCTCTCGGAGCAGAGTAGAGAACCAACAACAAACTCAACCCACATATGACGCCGACTCCGAACCCGGGCCAGATTGGTGGTGGCGTGTGCTCTCACCACTACGCCATCCCTGTTCCCCCTACATACACGCGAGGTGTGGGAAGACACTGTTGAAATTATCTGAAAGATAGAAGAAGAATTAAAAGAAGAAGAAGAAGAAGAAGCAGCAGCAGCAGCAGTAGCAGCAGCAGCAGAAGCAGCAGCAGCATTTTGCTTCTTGTCTTTGTGGCTTTGTTTCTTGGTGTTTGGAAGAAATTTGAGTGGGAGCGGGCCAATTAGAACGCGTTGCGTTGTGATTTCCATAACCCTGCTCACACTTATGATTGGCGAACAGAAAAACCCAGAATCCCTTCGGAGTTTGCAAAACGCGCAGCGCGATACAACGAATTCAGCCGTAAATTCGCAACTAACACATCCGATATTCCACTATTTCTCTTTTAACCGTGCATCGGTGGTGTGATAAGTTTAAAATGAATAAATCCAGCTGTCAATGCAACAATACTTTTCCTTTATTCCCTTATCTGCTCTAAGATAATAACCATTTCAAAAAATAATGAACTTATCCAGTGGCGTTTAACATCTTGTAGTATAGGACACTTAATCCCTACAATGTATATATTTAGTTTGTAGATCTCAAAAGTTAGGTGTTCTAATAAATGGTCGATGGAGTTTATCACCAATGGTCTACTGCGCGGGTAGTCTTTCGTTTGAAACCTGCCACAATAATGAAGAATAATTAAGGACATCATTACAAAGTGAGTCGGAGTTAAATATTTGCATACTTTCATATGACAGGTATTGTTCACTCCAAAAACGATAAGGAGACTGGTACTAGTGAAGGATTTTGGGATCGTTTGGGTAGACGGAAGATGACAAACATCATTTTTCGGCGTTTTCAAAGCCAGTAGCGTTGCTCTGTAAAAAAAAAAAGAATTACAAGAGCAAAGTTGATGTCCTTCAAAACACCGAAAACTGAAATGTTTGTCATCTTCCGTCTACCCAAACGATCCCACAATCCTTCACTAGTGCCAGTCTCCTCGTCGTTTTTGGAGTGGGCAATAGAAGATCTTTGTTTACAAGCATACATTAGCATCAATTGCAAAACAAGTTGCAGATAAATGCACACCAAAATTGGAAAGCGCTCGGCAAACTTAGTACTCGCCGAAGATTTGAGTGTGACAGGTTCAATGGTGTTTGAGATATGGAAATCTAAAATGTTAAGATTTTACAAAGAATGATGGCTGTTGCCACCCAGCCATATAATTCCTTGTTAATGTCACAGGTTTTGAAAGACAATTTCTCAGACAATTCAACATATCGGACTAATATTCAAACTAGGTACCAAAAGAAACATGGTCTTTTAGTGCATGGTGTCGATTTGTTCGTAGCTTTTGATTTCATGTATGCTAATGAGAAAATGTAAACATGACGTCAGCAAAGATTCTTGTATGAACCTGTTTATAGCCATGGAAACGATTGCATATGGAAAATGCTTGAGCGAACCAACATTGCGTTGAGGGAGGACGGGAGAGGTAGGGACTGTGAAGGTCTTTAGCGGGGTAAAGATTTCCCAGAATTTTGCCCACGATTGAAAACGCAATCAAGTTAATTGAGGAGGCCCAGCCAGGGAGGTAGGGGGTCCCGTGTCGCTTGTCTAAATTTTAAAATCTCCGTTGTCGGTGTTTAAATCGCTAATTCTCGGCCTTGATGTCACTGTCGGAATTTTGCTGGATATGATGTCTCTCGTCGGGATTTCATTTTATGTACTGTGGCTACTTTTTGGGCCATGTCGCTTGTCGAAATTTACCCTGGCAGGGCCTCATTTAAGGGATCATTTGGGGGGACTTTTTCCGGTTTAGAAATGAGAGAATAATTGCACTGAAAAACCACGCGTATCCTGAAAGCTGAATACTTTTGCGGAAGCCACCTGAGAAAATCGCGCAGAATACCCTGGCGAGCGTTTCTCAAAACCCCGGAAACTTTTCGGGTCTATTTCGGGTACCACAATTTCCTTCATATCTCAAAAACGAAGACGTTCCCGGGCATGAAATTTTGCAACAAATTTGCCCTTTCGTATCTTGAAATCATAGTTAAAGGCCAGCTTTTTAGAATAGACGGATCTTAGTTTTTGAAATGGTTTTTCGGGCCCGAAAAGTTTACGGGACTTTCGAGAAACGCCCCCCTGGACCGAGCACCTGAACCAGACGTCCGGTGCCACGTCACGGGCTTAAACACATTCTGCGCATTCCAAGCAACCATATTCTGTTCATACCGAAGAGCAGAATAAACGGAATATTATTCCGTCCACTCCGAAAATAGAATAGGTCCAAAAATACCGCGATTACCGACTATTCCGAGTATTCTCATTTAACAATTAGATTATGAGCTCGAGATTTGTATCGCTTGACAGCTGATGAAAGCTACTAATTAATCTGATTGCTTTAGTATAAATCTTCTAGTCGTTTGAAACTAAATAAGTTCATTTTCTAAATCCTCCTCGCAGACACTTCAAAAACGCGAAGAAATGGCCGCCATTTTGTTGGCAACCGCTACTCGCTACCTACTCAACAATTAGATTATGAGCTCGAGATTTCTATCGCGCGATAGCTGATGAGGGCGCAGCCCGACTCAGCTATCACGCATAGAAATCGAGAGCGAATAATCTAATTGTTTTAGTATAAATCTTCCAGTCGTTCAAAACTAAACAAGTACATTTTCTAAATCCTACTCGCAGACACTTCGAAAAAGTGGCCGCCATTTTGTTGACAACTGCTACTCACTAGCTGCAACAGAATAGATAGTGAGTAGCATAGGAAATAAGAGAATGGCATTCATGATAGAACGCTAGTAGATTCATACTAATCCAGAATAGTCCCATACAAGGCGCTCAAAGTTAATGCGAAATATTCCATTGTTTATTACACCCATTTTGAAATCACTGATGATCCTTCCAATCTGACTGGCTCTCAACAGTGCAATTTATTCCCAAATTGCACCATTTTTTTACTTTAAATCTCATCCTTTATGTAACTCATCAAAATGAAAGTGAAATAATACTAACCTATCAAGTTTCATGGATAAACAAATATTAATATTGACAAAAAAACTGTGTGATTTCAAAATGGTAATAAAGTGGTAATTGAACTTCGTGTCATGCAATTTTGGTCTGAAATCATACTTGTGCCGGATTTCAAGTCAAACTCGCGCTGCGCGCTCGTTCGATTAATTGCACTCCACTCTGCTCAATTACCAATTATAAATATGAACTGATTTGCTTTTACCTACCGTTAATCAATTTGAGCGGATATCCGTAATTTTTGTCGTTTCTTCTCTGAATGTTTTCCTTCTTTATATGGTTACGCTTGGCGAATTCCTTGTTATCTATAATATCTAAGGCTCTTCCATCCCTTAAAAATGCTTCTCCGGACTGACTTAAAAGGAACAGAACAGCGAACAACATGAGAACTGCTAAAACCAAGTGCGACTGCATGGTCTGCTACTTTCAGAAATACGTTGGATGAATTCTGTGAATGATGAAAGTAAACAGACAGGTAAAACTAATGACAGAGCCCCGTAAAGAAGTAAAGTCAGTTCTTTAAACTTAAAATTATAACAAGGAGGGAACTACAATCGAAAAGGAACGAATTCCATCGAGGACTGCAAAGAAGAAAGTTGAATCCCTTCTAAGAATCAGATTTGTTTTGCTATGGTCACGAAGACCTGAATACATCTAAATTACTTCAGGTTGTAGATTGAAGTTCTTTCGTTTGATAAAAAGACAATAAACCGTCGGACCATTTAGGTCGTTGTATTTCTCAAGCACTCATTCAATGGACTTTCTTATTTTGTCTAAAAGCTGTTTAGTGACGTTTCAAGTTCTTCGGGTTGCGGTTTTGTCCCTCTAACATTTGAGCGCACTATTCCACAGGTTTCTCTGCACTGACTAAAAATAAATTAGCATTTTCGTCAATCTACTTATACTCATGGCCTACTGTATGAATTACTACGTAATGTAAGCAAAACAATTTGAATATTCACCAGCAATTTTCTTTGACTTTCGCGGTAATAAATTAGTTAGGTTTTTGTACCATATACCTGTTGAAAATTCAGCTCTTCTCTCCACATCAGTGATATAATGGCGCTTAATTTCCTCCACGCCGTTTTAACGAATTTATAACCACAAAATTGCCAACAAAACGTAGTGCCTTAAAAAGATACACTTGATTTCCTGCGCTTTAGATCTTACGATAAAAAGCTGATGATGTTATTAAAGGGCCATTTTGTTTAACTTCGACCTGCGCGAGTTTTCGTCATTGTTGATTGGTTACAAACCGTTATTTTAATCAAATGGAGGAGATATGAAACAAGATGCAAAAGCTTGGGATATAGAAAAAGTACTTATCTATTCATTTAGAAATTAAAAAGGTAAACGTCCCCCGAAAAAACTAATTGCTTTTGGTTATTAAGTAAGATGAAATTCACAGTTCGTTTTGTTGTTGTTTCTCTGTGTTTTTTTTTTTGGGGGGGGGGGGGGGGAAGCCCTACCATTTTCATAGATTCTACTATGAACCACAGTTCTGGATAGAAACTTAAAACTGGACGTGCAGTAATTTCCAATTGATAAAGACCCTACGCAAAACATTAGGACCAAACAATAACATAGATTTTGCTAGAGTTCTGGCTTTTAACTTAGGCCATATTGCTTTTCATTTTTCAGCGCACGAGATCCTCGGTTTTCGATGGACTTAGTTTTGTAGAAATGATATTATTTGTCCTTGTAGCAATGTAGTCCTCACGGCGTAAGACAACAAGAAAAAACCTCATCTCGAATTAAATGGTTCAAATAAGCGTTTTTTTCGGCTTCTTCTCAAAGACTCGCCCTTTAAATTTGTAATTGTTATCAGTTTCTGAAAAGTTGCTTACCGGTAAATTGTGGAGAAGCTTTTTTAGGCTTTTAGGTTTCGTGTTTAGCGGAAGAATCAGAATATCGTTCTCTGATAAACACTTCCGCATCCGATGCTGGCGTTGAATACCCAAGCGCTCAAGAGCCTTTTCGTCTTATTGTTTGCATGACTTTGAGTGAAATGAAAACGCAAGGCCCACTTACTTCCTTGCCCGTGGGAGAGGCGGGATGGAGGCGGAGATTCCGGGAAACGCGTAGGGAAGTAAGCTTTGTCTTGGACACACGCACCGTTTAGGAAAGTAGAAACGTCCTGCTTGGTTTTTCTGAAAGCGAGATCGTAAATAAGAATGTGATATCGATTCCGTTCGTTAAAGACGTTTAGAAACATGAAGTTTTGGTAGAATTCTATTTCGTGTTTTGGTGTCTTTTGTCTTTTGCGAGAGTAAATCTTTGGGGGGGAGGGGGGGGGGATAGGGAGGAGACCAACTGATACTTTCGATAAGGAGTTAATTCAGTTTCGCAATACCAATCATGTCAGGTAAAATAGACGTTTAAAAAACACCATGACCTCAAGAGTAACCTGTATAAACTCACTCAAACCTAGTGCCCTTTCTATTTTGTCATTTTCTACTTCCGAGAGTTCTTTTGGCTTGAGTAGTCTTGTCTAAAGGGGAATCAGACATTAAAGTAAATAAACGCGATATCGCACTGTTGCATCAAATACTAAAACTACAAAATAAAGGTGATGTGAATTTTTGCGAAATATTTTTGCTTAAAAAATTCTTCCACTAACTTTTTTTCTTTCATTTGTCAGAACGGACGAAAACCGAGCAAACGTTAGAAGCCATGAAAGGTTTATGTCTTACGATAAATCAAGACTGTTAAGAATCTGCCACTACGTATGAATCCACACAGCTAAACTGTGCGATTTGGTATAAATGGCCTTAATAAGAAAAGGTTCCAAACATTTCACAGACAAGAATAGAATAGATAGGCAACAGATTCTATGCGACTTTTGCTAAATATTAGCGGTCCCTTAAAGCTTTCACTTAAAAGGAAGTAGATTCATCTATGAGCGTTTTCGAACGTTCCCTTTGTATATCTGAATGACAATCTTTACACACGCCCCAAAACAATTTCATTCACGTGTGAGGTCTTTCCGCTTGAAAATTAACATTAGGTTTCCATTAATCTTGGTAGGAGCAAAGCAGGAGTGATTATTAAGCAAAATACCTGTTTTTATTTGCAATTTTGGGGGTTTTATTTAGTGTTTATTTTTTCTCGATCCTTTAGTCTGATTTCACGTTACTGATCACTAGGAACCGCCAACGATCTGAACGATTTTCAAGATCGCCTAAATTGAATGATCATTACTTCACATCTGCCAGGCTTTTCAAGTGAATGTAGTATTTGGGTCGATAAACCGCTTAATCACTCGCCCATCTCAGGTTCTAACAATTAACCGCTTGTTTGTGGCCTTTTACGTGGAAAACGACCGTTTGTAAACCGTAGTCATGCTAATAACTTTCGGTGCAATTTTCTAGAGTGCGTGCAGTCGCCATTTTCCCCACAGATCACCCTCGCGAACTGACGGTAAAAGAGATCGTAAGGCCCTGGCGTGCGTTTCTGAAGACCCCAGAAAACATTTCGGGCCCGCGAGGTATTTTTCGAGTCAGTTCTCTGTCGATTGGTATTAGCATTTTTGGCAAACTAGCCCAGTGTATTTCTCAATTTTATTGCGAGCTTTCATAAAAGGTTATTAAAGATATTAGCAATCGAATATCTGGTCATGAACCTCAAGTGGACGTAAAATAGTTTTTCGGGTCCGTAACAACAACAACAACATCAACAATTTTATTTGTACCCCAACAATTATTAGAAACGTTTAACGTATCGGGAGTTTTGAGAAACACTTGCCTGGCCAAACGGACCAATTGCGGTTTGGTGTCCAAACATGTTGATGTTCGAAGCCCTGGCCAAACGGTTAAAACTCAAGACCGTACAAGGTGGCCAAACGGCATAATGTTTGGTCGCCAAACCGGCCATGTTTGATGATGTTTGGTCACCAAACATTTCCCGTTTGGCCAGGGCTTAAAAGTCACAAAACTTAAGAGAAAAAAGCGACCGCTCACAGTCTAGCAATTTCTGTATCTTTTTTTCCTTTGAGGCCAGCTACATCTCTCATATTTGCATACAGCTGCGGGCAGTTTCTTTGAGTGGTATCTTGAGTACAATTTTCATATGTTTTATTAAGAAAATTGTTTGTGATAGGATTGTTTTTGTCCTTTGATATACCGCGCATCGTTAGCTTCTTTGTTTGCCCCGTTTCTCAATGGAAACTTTGCCGAAAAGACTTTTATGAAGACTTAAATTAGTCGAGACATTAACGTCATTAATGGTTAATCCTTTGTCGGTTCAATGCTTGTGAAGACTATCATTACAGTTTTAAAGAAGTGCATTGTAGTTGTCGGCTTGACATCCGTCCATCGTCTCTTCCGTCTTTGTATCCTTAGGCCCTCCTCCAGACAACGAAACTCCGCGATTTGGTATGCTTATAAATGAGACCTCTCTGCTAACAAGAGTACTTTATTCGACTTTCCTTATGAAATATAAGGAGGAGCCTTTCATCATAATATCCAAACACCCAGAAGTGCGTTGAAGCACGAGCCAGGCGCGTCCGCGTTTTTTAACCGACTACGAGATGTTTCTATGCCCGAAGAAAGACTGTTGCGGGTTTGAAAGAGCTTCTTTACTGTCTATATCTCGTGGAGAGATACGAGCAAAGTTGACTATATTTTATGATAATTAGGATCACATTTGCAAACCTCCCATCGCGGTGGTGACTTCCTTTGTTGTCTCTGCAATAATTATTATTGAGGACGCTTAAATTCCCGAAAACTCTTCTCATGAAAGGTCTTGTCGGCGCTGCCGACATCAAACCTTGGAGCCACGAAAATTTGGTTTGTTTCAATTCGATTCAGTTCGACCAAGCAAAAACCGTATTCTAACGTTATTTATTTATTTATTTGTTTGTTTGTTTTTTGTATTTTCAGGGTTATACCTTTTTAACAGTTTCTGCGTTCAATAATTAGAATAAGATGAAAATCATACTTTTTTTTTTCCAAACTTGAAAAGTAACTTGAACGAACCGCCAAGAATTAAAAGTCACTTCTGGGTTTGCAAAGACTTGTAGAAAGTTTGTGTACAACTGTATTAAGAAAAAGAACTGAACGATTACCATTTTAAAAATGTTTTCATTTTCCTGATTAAGACAAATTGTTTTTGAAGCCAATAGAACAAGATTGTGAAGTATAAACCGGCTGTATGAACCAAATTACCATAAACAGTTTCTTTTGTTGCTGTTCAGGAAGAAAAGTTTTGAATTTAAAACAACAATCTTTCAAATACGAACGGCTTCAAGCGACAAAACTGCGACGAAACTGGGCGATAAAACGCCGCATTTTAGGTGAGAATGCTGAACTGACTTTTTTGTCAATGCTTTTAGGCTGAAATTCATTAAAAGTGCACAACAATAAAGAAACAATCAAATGAAGAATGATCCTCGCAGTTGTGAACGCAATTTATGCAATTGCGAAAACAAGCCTGAACAAAATTTAGGACTTCTACGGGGTTTGAACCCGTGATCTCGCTATACCGGTGCGATGCTCTAACCAACTGAGCTATGAGGCCACTAACATTGAGAGCAGGTCAGTTGTGGGTTCATATGTTCCCGTGAAAGAAATGAGTGTGAATGATATATGAAATAAATCATATATGAACTGCGGAAATGAAATCAAATGAAGAAAGATCTTCAAACCCCGTTCAAACCCCTTCAAACCCCGTTAAAGTCCTGAAAAAAAGTTTTTTTTGAGGCTTTTCGCAATTGCTCCCAACGTCAGTGGCTTCAGAGCTCAGTTGGTTAGATAGAGTATCGCGAGGTCACGGTTCAAACCCCGTTGAAGTCCTTAATTTTTTTCATGCTTCTTTTCGCAGTTACATAAATTGCGTTCACAACTGCGAGGATCATTCTTCATTTGATTTCATTTCCGCAGTTCATGTATGATTTATTTCATATATCATTCACAATAAAGAAACAATGGTTTGATTACAGTCACAATGGAGAAACTGTATTTGAAGTGCGGCTCGTTGAAGGCACAAATGGCCACGAGACTGCAAAATCAAACAAGGCTAAGAACTGAACGAATAATCACTTTTTTTAAACGAACGAACCTTTCTGCTTTATTATTCGGTGTATTCAGGCAATGTATTCTTGAACGAGAAAAATTATGTTCATTAGCAAAGAGACAAGCGTTTTATAAGTGCAGTGGTAATGAGGTAAAGCTGCGAACTTCAGTAGAATTTGAAACAAAACTCGAGAGAAAGACAGACGGCCTACAAAGGAGCTGAAGAGCACTTTTTTAAGGTAAGAATATCGATTTAGAAGGTTTATTTTCATTTTGACAGTCTAGTCACCTATTTACTGTTGAGATGGGTATCTAATGTATTCAAAATTTAGAATGTCAAGTTTTCAAGTGTACCGAAAGCTATATTCGAGACAAAAATCAGTTGTAGATTTAAGTGTGTGAAACATGAATCGTCTCAAAAAACTTTTAAGTTTTTGACCGAGGGATTCCTTCTGAGTAAGTTGGCACTTCTTTGACGAATGTGTTAGAGTCAGTGCGAGGGCCTTTTTGCGCTTTGAACAAAAGGCTCGAAAAAGCCTTCACTTTGGCCGACTTTCCGATCAAACGTTAGTTGTGTTGGTGCAAAGACTTTGAAGCATGCGCTTTAGAGCGTACACAGCGGCTTATGACGGAAGAAAAACAAGAAAAAAATGATCCCAGGTTAGTACTTTGTGCCTTCGGCCAAAAGTTATAATCTCTTGTAAAGGAGATATATTGGTAATGGTCATACGTTAAGCTATCATTATTAGAAAGTTATAACCATCTTAAAAATCTAGCACCGAAAGAAAGCACCGGTTAATAATTTTTATTTAATCAATAGTGAGATTTAAAGGATATTTGCAAACTCAAAAGTTACAACCACCCTGTGTAGAATAATAAACGGAACCAGGGGATTTCCCGGACACCCTTATCGCCGGACAATTGACTTTACGGTTCTGTATTTCGTTGTAAAAACGAAACATTTCGCCAACCATTTCGCCAGAGCATAATTATGCGTATTGGTTGCTGATAGGATTGGTCGCATGGCTAATTCTCCTTGTGTATTTCGGTAACCCGTACAGGTGTGCCAGTCCAAGGAGAAATTAGCCATGCGACCAATCCTATCAGCAACCAATACGTATAATTATGCTCTGGCGAAATGGTTGGACAACAAGCTGAAACCGTTGTCGCTAAATCAGCACACAGTCACGGATATTTTCGATTTTGTGAATGAACTACCGCGAGACCTCAACATAACACCTGGTGATTTACTTGTGTCCTATGACGTATCCTCGTTGGTTCACAAATGTACCTTTGGATGAAACCATTAAGATTCTCGCAGATAGAGCCTTTAGAAACAACTGGTTAAATTCCGAGTACGACTTGAACATTTCGAAGCAGGACCTTATTGATCTTTTGGGTGTGGCCACCAAGGGCCAGCTTTTCCAATTCAATGGCTCCCTGTATGAACAGATCGACGGTGTAGCGATGGGGTCCCCCCTTGGGCCCTTGCTAGCCACCGTATTCATGTCGTCCATTGAAGAGAAATTAGATGTTGAGGGCAAGTTGCCACCTTATTATCGTCGATATGTTGACGACACGCTCACCGTGATGCCCGATTTGTCTACAGCTAGGGACTTTCTCAACACCCTCAACCACGCCCACCCCGCCATCAATTTCACTATGGAGGTCGAAAATGATGGAATGCTCCCCTTCCTCGGTATTCGACTCCTAAGCCGAGCGCCCCGTATTGAAACTAAAGTGTTCGTGAAGCCAACAAACAGTGGTCTGCTTCTCCATTACCACAGTCATGTCGATAATAGGTACAAGCGCGGCCTATTGACAACTATGCTTGATCGTGCATATCACCTGTCTTCGTCATGGTCCTACTTCACTGAGGAGTGCGAACGACTGAAGTCTGTGTTCTCTTAACTGAAGTATCCCAAGCACCTTGTGGACTCCACTGTTAAAACCTTCCCAAATTTAAAGGTCGCTGACCAGTCTTCATTGCAGTCTAAATCTACCACGGAAAACACTACTCGGGTCGTCATACCCTTTAAAGACCAGGAGTCTGCAAATATCGTGAAGACACAGTTAAAAGATCTCAGCGTGAAGCTCCAGATTATTGTCCAACCAGTGTTTACGAGTCGCAAGATTGCCCAGGAGTTCCCGACAAGCGAACCTAAGCCCCAGCTCATTGATCAACAAAGTGTTGTGTATAACTTCAAGTGTGACCAGTGCGATGCTGGTTATGTCGGATACACCCGAGGCCATCTTTTCGTTCGCGTTGATGGACATAGAAGCAAGACCTCGTCAGTGCGTAAACACTATGATAACAGACACGCAGGCAGGATTCCAGATGACCTTCGCAATTGTTTTAATGTGTTGAAAAAATTGCAGAACAAGTTTGATTGTCTCATTAATGAGATGTTACTCATTAAACAATTACGACCGTGTTTAAATGTACAATCAGACTCAATTCGCGCAAAGGTCTTTGTCTAACTTATGCAAAAGTGACTCTGAACTCTTAATTACTCTTCAAATCGCATATTTGATTTAGTTTCCCTTGACAATGGCGCCAAGATGTCGCCGAAACGTCGGATTCTTTTATCGCTAGTTTTTGCCTGTATATGTTTCTCTAAATCATTGTTCATTTTGACTCTCAAAGCAAAATCGGTGGTTAGAATGCTGAATAACGATTTTTGACTTCAGCACTGCGCGAGGTTATCAATATTCACCCTGAAGATTCTTACGAACTCCGACATTTGCGGTCTGATCACTTCTTCGAAAATACTTTAAAATTCAAACTCAGTGAAATTTTTTGAAGGAATGTTTCTTTATTTGACTTATATATGTATTTTGCCATGATCGAAAAGAATATTTCAAAGACAAAGGCTGCATTTTTCTCGTAACGATCGTCCAGAAATAGACCAACCTGTCCGAGATTTATAGGCCCATTTTACCTAGTCTTTCCGCAATTACAAAGCAATGAAACTTCACGCCCTAATTACTAGCAGTAGAAAGCTACATTGTGGCTAAATTTTAGCTCGTTAGCGCTGTTTTGAGTTAAGTTTATTCAAGTTTTGCAAAAATTGTCCGGAAATAGGGCAACTAACTGTACTGCGACCCAGTAATTTTCATTGGAATGGTTGTACTTCAGGATTTTAACCCGGGTGAAAAGTAAAGAAAATACATCTCATAACTCAGGATTGATACTGGGAGTTAACGTTGAGTCGAAAAAATTGTTTCTGCACTTTATTAACAACTACCATTAACCGACCAACAACGACATGCGACCGATTTACTCCGACAATGAGCGAGTCATCCCGTAATAAACATCGAAAATGAGCCGTGACCAAATTTAACCTTAATGGAAGGCGATGAGGTGCACGATAGTGGCATGTTTGACAAAACATCATTGTCAAGCCGATCTACTCCGAGAGTTACCGGACTAATGCTCAGGCTCAAGTACCCACATATCAATAAAACAAGCAATGAAAACGTAAAGCTTGTGGATGTGGCTGGAGTGACAAGGATACTTAACAAATTAATGTGATCAAGTAAGTTGAAGCCACTCTAAGGGCACTCTACTTGAGCCACTCTACTTGAGCCTGAGCATTAGCTATGCCATGCTGATGAGGCCTAACAAAGCCGAAACAGCTGCCCATGGCTGCTTTCTCAATCTTTGCTTTGATAGATTTAAGGGTGATGCCCGCTACCTTGTGGCCTTAGTGCCCTTAGAGTGGCTTCAGCTTACTTGATCACATTAATTTGTAAAGTATCCTTGTCACTCCAGCCACATCCCACAAGCTTTACGTTTATATTGTGATCTTACATGTGAATTCACTCAAAGACGGTATGTCCAGCGTCACATACGACTGTCGCTAGATACACCATTTTGCTAATTATCAGTTCCTTGTGAATTGTGGGTAGATCCAGTCCTTGGTGGGGGCAAACGACCATTTTAGGACGTTATTTGAAATTATAATTTTGACCGTTGCCCCCACAAAGGACTTGATCTCTGGATCAAAGGACTGGTGAGATTACTCACAATTCACCACAGGATCTGACCGTTAGCAAAATGGTGTATTGCAGGTTGGTTTTCTTGCAGTTGCAGCTAGTGGAAATATTATTACTTATTACAGTTCCCCTTTTCCTAAAGTATTAGTTCTTCTCGGTATTAGCACAAGCATGGTAAAAGATCTACCTAAAGGTTTTGTGGCTAAATATTTTTTTAGGTAAAACAGCATGACAGTAGAAACGAGAATGAATGAGAGAGAGAATGAATATATGAAAATCATATATTTGAACTGCGGATTAAAGAATGAATATGTCAATGATCATCGCAGTTATGAACACTACTTAAGCAGTAGTGAAAATAAAGTCTGAAAAAAATCCAGGCTTGTACGCGATTCGAACCATGACCTCTGCGATACCGGTGCAGCGCTTTACTAACTGAGCTAACAAGCCAACTGAGAGCTGGTCATATTGTTGGTTCGTAATATATCCGTGAGTGATGAATATATGAGAATGAATATATGAAAATCATATATTTGAACTTCGATTTAAAGGATGAATATGGGAATGATCATCACAGTTATGAACACTACTTAAGTAGCAGTGAAACAAAGCCTGAAAAAAATTCAGGCTTGAACGGGATTCGAACCCACGACCTCTGCGATACCTGTGCATGCTCTACCAACTGAGCTAACGAGCCAACTGGGAACCCGGGGGGGTAGGGCACTCCCTATAATGGCCTATACGGGGAGGCTCCGCCCGAAAGGGTTACTTTTTCACGCTTCAGGTATATGATAGGGTAGGGATTTCACGAGTCGAAGTATATGAAAGGGTAGCGAAATCTGTCATTGAGGTATTTAAAAGGGCCTTTCATTAAAATATTTCGAACATACATGCCTTATGACTATACTGTTTTGATTTATTGAACGCTACATGAAAATGACAACAACAACAACAACACCTTTATTTGCCTTGTACATACATACGCTGATAAAGTTTTTAAAAAAATAATAAATAACATTTCTGTTTGTACTTGGTAAAGCCTGGAGCTGAAATAATCCTAGGATTTTCTAGCCAGTTCTCCAGATTTAAAAGTTGTAAATAAGTGAGATAGGAACTATTTTTAAAGAAGCAGTTTTAAGTGTACAATATAATAGGAATGAAAGAGTATATGCTTAGGTTGCGTTTAGTTATGCTGTTCTGACAGTAGATAAGGTTTTAGTTGTTTTGAGAATTGGTATATGTTTAGTTCTTTAAGATTTAAGGGAACTTTGTGTCCCAGATAATACACGCCGCATATCCGATTGTTTGTTTTCCCGTATTAGTTCGCACTTTCTTTACGTAAAGGTTTCGTTTCGATGCATACCTGGTATTGTATTTGTGTACATTACTGGCATATTGAAAATAGTTTGAAAACAGCTTTTGGCAGAAGCCTTTATGCCAAAAGTACGTGAATTTTAGAATCTGAAATCTATAAACATTGTGTACCGTAAGAACATCTAATAAATTTAGCAGGGGAAGTGCACTTTCTGTGTGCTCACCATAAGCGGTGCAAAGAAAATAAGCCTGGCAGAATGATTTTGTTTAGTTTGTATCCTATCAATGTGTGTTTTGTATGCACTTCCCCACGCTAATATTGCATATGAGATATATGGGTATATTAAGCTGTAGTAGATTTGTTTCATTTGCAGTAGAGTAAGATAATGTCTCAGCTTAGAGTATTAATTACCTGTTTCGGGCAATTCTTGTACAGA
>JAEMWC010001036.1:0-25000 GCA_016490735.1 Pachyseris speciosa
ACCTAATCTGATTAAGACGAAGTAAAGACATAAATATACTGCGTTATGACACTAAAAGCAATTCATCTCCATTCAACACAGCTTACAAAACAGTCAGTCAAACCTTTCTCGATTATCTCATTCACCTTACTTTTATTTTTTGACAACAAGTCGTTACAATGAATCTCCATTCTAAATATGCTTAATTCTAAACTTAATCATTAAATTAAATGTAACAAGAATCCCCTCATCGGCTAAGAGTAATTTAAAGTAAAGGGAGTAATTTCACGTATTTTCAATTAATGACAGGTAGCAACAAAAGGAACACAAGCCGGGGTTCAAGGAACAAAATCACTTCAAAGATAGAGAATCTGTTAACAAAGTTCCTTATTGTTTTGTAGATAAACGCTATTGAGTAATACTACGTTTACTTTCCTGAAAGAAATGAAACGTCAAGAAAATCAAAGTGACCTTTTGTAGTGTGATAATAGGAGCAACTCTTATCACATTCATTTCAAAAGATTTTATGTAATAGAAAATCAGACTGGTAGCTCGAAAGGCAGCATTTTACATTGCTGCGCTATCTGATTGACCAGCAAAACTCACGCTTCTTTTTAAGCCAGTGAGAAGCAAAACCAAAACCAATCGTGTCTTGCACACTCGAATTTTCCCGCGCTTTGCATCGGCTACATATAATTGCTTCGTTTTCTGATTGGCTCGTTACCCTGCTTGCGTCTGTTGTGATTGTCAGAGTAGTTACTTTAGTTTTGGTTTTAAGACACTCAATTGCAAAGCGCTCTAATTCAATTGACCTGAACCAAACAGAATGACAGTTTTACTTAAACGTCAACTGGCACCGGCAAGAAAATAATGATTTTACAAACATCATGTAATATCGAGATAAGTATAAACTAGAGTCTCAAACCTAGGAATACAAGGCAGAATAAGATAAGCTTGCCTTCTGAGATTAAAAAGTCACCCAGAAGTTCACATTTCCTCAATAAATTTCATTCATTTTCTTGCTCCGTAACTTACTTAATGTTTTCTTTCCACTGCTGCACAGGTGAAACCTTCGACGAAGTTTTGAAAACTTGAATCCAATCAAGTAACCTTTGGAAACATTAAACAGTCAGAGAAAATGACTGTCGTTATATAGCCAATACTAACTATTACATTAATAAGAGATCGGCTGGCGAGTCCAGTCCCGACGTTTTCATAGGAGTTTTACGGATACTAGAGTCTTGTTTTATGGACCTGGTTGTTAGTTTTTTTTTCAGTTTTACTAAAGAAGTACCAACATAGCAACAATAACCCTATACGGCTGAGAGCAGACCTTATCTCTCAAAACTGACAAACTTAGAGAAATGTCCTTGGAACCAGTGCACTTTAGAATCTCTTAAAATTAACCACCCACTGCAAGTAATCACCTTTCGTTGGCTTGAAGATGGGCGCTTATTAGGGATTCAACTATACTTACCAATTTTGTAGCATTGAAGGTTTCATGGGATAGTTGTAATTGTAGTTGTAGCTGTGTAGCCGAATGTTTGTTTTTTGCTAAAGGCAAACGAGGCGAAAGAGTCAAAGGTCCTCTGAAGTGAATAACATCTCAGTTAAGTTGTTTCGTTGGCATGTGATACTGGAAATATCAAGCATACCTTCCACTAAATCAGTGCAAAAAAAAACTGGGTCTGGTGTCATTTAAAAGTTATAAGAACCTTGCATTGTCAAACTGAGATATAATCGGCGTGAAAAAAGCAGAATTAAACCAGGCCAAATAGCCTTAATTTCACAGTTTTAGAGACCTCGTTAGGGCTCAAAACCTAAAAACTCTGCGTAGACATAACCTTCAGTTTCGTTTACCTTTTTAACAAATTGAAACTCACTATAACATAGTGAGATCAGTGAGTTGAGTGGCGTTCATATAATTCAGTGAGAGAAAAGCATATTTAGCAAAGAATGTTTTGAATGAAAGAATAGCTTTGAAGGAAATAAATTTGCGCAGGATATAGTTATTTATGTACATGAAGAAAAAATAAAAATCAATAATTTGTTGTGTAAATCTGGATTCTTCTCTGCGCTTTGATGTACTTATTTCTGTGTTTGATATCTGAACATTTGCTCTCGGTAATTAGTTTTGTTTCGTTCTGTTTTCACACTTCGTTCGGCAAGTAGCTTCTCAGTCCTTTCAAATGAACGAATGCCAGTTATACAATGGAGAATTAGTGCCGGTGGGCAACTCGTTTGTGCAACATTACAACATGAGGGGTGATTTCTAGAAGGGTAAATGGACACTGAACTTTACCCTTGTTTCTTAAGCAATACTGTTTCCCCCACATTTTCTCTTTCCACCGTGTTTTTAATACCTTTTAACCAATCAGCATATTCTACACGAGGGAATTTAAACGCTCCAGTTTAATTCCTGTTACCGGAGCATGGTTGAGTCCCTGTATTCGTGAAATCCCTAAGCTTGCAAAAGTTTTGGATTCCTACTCCACTGAGGAGTTAACAAGCAAGCTTAAACGACAATGACAGCTATTTTAAAGCGATAACTTAAAAATACTGGAATACAAGGAAGCCTCAAGGCCCGCCGTCTAAACGGCTTCAGTATTTGCTTCAACATGCGTTCAACATATTGTTGCTTGAACCAAATGTCGGGTGCGTTTGAACAGATCGTCCAACATTTTTGAAAGCATAAAAAATTGTTGAAAGCTTGTTGATAGCGTGTTGAATCAAATTTAAAACGGTTTAAACTTTCATTCAACGTCGATTCAACTTTTTCTTTGTTCTCGAAACTGTTGAGTGGTGTTGAAGCTGTTTGAACACTCCGCTCAACAATTGTAGAGCACACACGCATGCTCACACCAGGTCGCAAAATCTGGACGGGAGAGTCTGATTTCTAGTTCTTAGTTCTTCCCAATCGAATTTCTCAAAGTGTTGGTTCCTTTGTTGGCGCAATGTTGGAACCGTTTGAACGGCCTCCGCACAACTTTGTTTTTGATTTCAACATTTGCCCAACATTCGTTCAAATTTTGTTAAACGAATGTTGCTCAGATGTTGAAACAGTTAAAACGGGCCTTAAATGTGATGGTTCAGTTTCTGAACGTTCTACTTGTTTTAGCAAAATGAATATAAGAACCTTTGGTCACGGAAAGCCATAGTGAAAGCCGGCTGCATCTAGATTAAGTTGGGCTTATTTTTCGACTCCTTCCCTTACGTCCTGACAAAATTGCTATAGAAACTGATTGGGGTCTGTAATGCCTTTGAGAAAATTATTTGTATTATTATTTTGACTTCTGTATAACAATGCAATAAATTTATTATAGTGTCGGGTCTTCTAACAGGCGGCCCATCGTGGGCCCACGATACTAATCGGCACACAAAAGACTAAAAAGATACAATCTATAGTTTAGCGTTTACAATATATAGTTTAGCATCATTATAGTATACTCTAGATTATTTAGCCCCTGAAAGTAAATGGAAGCTCTTTAAATCCTCTTTCAACTCGCCACAAACCCGAGACCTTCGGAACAGTTGACGAGAGCAAAGGTGAAAGGCAGGTGCAATTGTTATAATATTTGGTGTCTACACCGTGAAATGTTTTTCTTTTTGCGATGTCACTGACTTGGCTAGTGTATGATTACAATGGAATATATGCTAAGGACTCACAAACACGTCATTTTCGAAAAAGGATATTGATGATATTGACCAATCAGGCGTGACAAGTAAAAGTCATACCTGTATGACAACAAGATAAGAAGCCAGCCAATCAGGAAGCTTGCTTGTGGGAAGCCACCTTGAGTTAGCCAACACTGGTAACGTTCCTTAACAAACCTCGGGTTTACTAAGGTTTATCCTACTCCAAAGTCAAAATATAGGTATTTATCAAACTTAGGGAAAGTCTGAGAGGAGACAACTTGGTGAGTAACTGGGAAATAATTTCATTATTTCAGTATTATCAACCAAGGCTAAATATTAGATTAAGTCTGATTGAGGTCATGATGGCTTCTTGGGGACCTGGCTGTCAGAAATTTAGAAACATTTCACTGTTATGAAATAATCACACAGGGTAATGCAGTGTTTTAGGGTTTAAAACACGAACAGTCTGTAGAAATGTTAGTTTCGATCCTTCGACGTTCATTTATAGTAGAAATGAAATCGATTTTAGTCATAGGTTTTCGGTTATCCGGTGTCGTTCAAAATTCTTTCAATCAAGACGAGATAAAATTACTGCAAGCACACGTGCTTTGCGAAAGAATCATTTGACGCTCTTGTCACTACATATCATGGTATGGAATAAAAATGAAAGGTAAACGACATTAAGTCTAGGTGATATAAAAATGCTCATAGTTAAATTTTTCCTTTAATTGCAGCGAGTACAGTATTAACGCGAAGAGTGATAATTGCATATTTTCTCGGGTATTATATTCTAGTTGTGGAGAATCCGGAAGAGCAATTTACTGAGGAAAATAAATTCCATGTTCTTTGAGTTTTGTCCTAAATGTCTCAAAGCTTTAAGGTTCAGGGTGTTGGCAATGTTTCCAGTGATAACATTAGCCACAAACAACCTGTAAGTTAAGTGTTCGAGTTGCTTGGTTAAAGAAAACACCCCTACGCAAGTTTCAAGAAAGCCCGTCTGAAACGAGAATTAAGAGACAAAATTTAAAGGAGGCTACGAGGATGCTGACTTCCATTTTCAAAATTTTGAATAATGTCAAGTTACGCGAAGTGTTTTTCTTAAGCTAAATAATTCATGCTTTGTTAGCTAGATTTTTTGGCAATTAACTAAACGATTGCTCGAGTTAAGGAGGCTGGAAATGAAAGAGAATCTACCAAAACGACGCCTCATATTTCATGGAGAAAGGGTTGTTTTTCTTTACGCATAACAACGCTTTGTCCAGAAGGGACGATTTCATACACAAAACAGTTGAAACAGTACATTTCAACGACAGATTGCCCTCCATGCAGATGTTTGTGTTTGCTTAGAATACAACAAATTTAAACAAAAGCGCAGTTATGGTTAGTTAAACTTAGAAGCTCTTAGGCCTCATACTTGATTTTACCAGAATAAAAGTGTTAAAAAAGCACGCCCATTACTGGGAACAGACGAATTAGTTTATGATCATTGGCACATAATAAGACATGGCTTTTAAAATAGCTGTATACAATCGTTGTGACGCAATTTGCTTGGCTTTCTTTAAAAATGAAAATTCTTGAACCTATACACAGTACTATTTAAAAAGTAGAAACCTCATAAACGAGCCATGTTGGTTACTTGTGGCGGAATAGCTACTGTACTTTTTTCATGTCATTTATCTGAATATCATTGGAATTTCGCTAGCCGATTAGAGGAAAGAGGAATAGATGAAACCTTCTTCAGTTTAACGCTGATGCGTATGTATCTTTATGCTTATTCAGATCAAAATGGGGAGTTTCGTGCCCATGATCAGTGTGCTATTTGGAGCTGTGGCATTGTGCAGAGGTCAGTAACACAAAGAGGCTGCATGTTGACATCAATTTTATCGGTATCTCCTTTTCACTTTTCACTATTGTTTTGCTTTTTTAAGGTTGGGAAATCCCATACGCTGGGCAGAACATGAATGGCTTCAAAAAAAGTCTCATCCCAGACCCTGCTGATACTGGTTAGTGTAGTTTAGAAAAGTCCATGCCTGCGAAAGGAAGACAAAGCGTATTCTTGTTGCTGTTTATTTTAAATCAGGCACAACTGTTTACTAAGGAAACTTTTCACTTATCTGACTGCTGAGACATGCCCGAGATTTAGTAACAGAGCTTATAAACGTCATTAAACTCATTCCTTTTGGGAGAAAAGAGAAAAAGTTAGTGCAAATAAGTTCTTTTGGCAATCCACTTTTCAGAGCTCTTAAAGCTGCCACACCTCCCCAAAGAGTGTAGCACAACGCGCACATAACGCAACTTAGACATACTGCTTAATACTAACTATTATTATTATTATTATTATTATTATTATTATTGTCATGGTGCTCTTTATTTCAGCTCAAACTGTAGGAAATCCACTGCCTTCGGCTTTCTTTGAGGAACAGATTACAGGTGGAAGACATCCAAATGACGACAAGAGATACACAATTGGTACATACACATGCCACAATACTATTTCATGTTTACTTGCTCTGCGGGAGGTGATAATCTAGAGATACTACATACTAACAATGGAGCGTTTTCATTCACGTGACTACCGGACATTTTAATTTACTGAAACAAAAGAAAGTATTTGCATAAAAAAGGAGCGCAATTCCCAGAGGTTTAGTTTATTCATGTCTCGTAGAACATGTAATCATCTCAAATATGCTTTATTCAGTTACAACAGGCAATCTAATATTCGAGTCAAGACAACAAACTGAGAAAAGATGGAAAAGCCGCCATTTTTCTCCACAATACACTAAAAGTCCTGATCTCTTGAACTTTATACATCTTAATCTCTAATTTGATCAGTCTGTTAGAAAAAAAAGCCAAAGTTAACCGAGCCACATTTTCTGTCTTTTCTGTTTTGTTCCCTTTACCACAGAACAGCTTAACCATGCCGCCAGACACCGTAATGTGTACTTTGACACTGTTGGGGGGATCCCTATGGTGAGATATTGCGGGTTTTTTTTCTCTGAATTAAAATTGGACAGAAAAAACTAAGTTTTGTTGTAGATGTTAGTTTCCAACGTTGCTTGACGACTTGAAACAGGTCACAGCAGTCCAGTGTTGACCCGTTCACACATCAGTGTGGCAGGACACAAGAAGAAGAGATCAACTATACAAGCTGAACGAGCTGCGCCAGCACGTGAGTACGAATACAAGAGATGTTAGTCGAAACCTCCAATAGCAACGAGGAGAAATTTCCGCTTTCGTTGGTTTCACCCTTTCTTTTTCAACGATTAGGAAGTCTAAACTCTCATCGGAAGATGTCAGTCAATCCAGAGGGATTTTTATCACAATTGCTAGCAAACTCGCAATCTGATTGGCTAAATTGCCGCTGTCGATAAAAACAGCCGAGAGTCTAGACAATGCTGCACGCGTCAACGTGTCATGCCACGGAATACCTTTTTAAAAAACAAATGGAATGTGGTTTAGCATTGGCTATACTCTGATTTGTTGTGTATTCAAGAGGCGCAGCCGAGTGAGTCCACAACATTTTGATCACTGTGATGACCAATATCGTTGCCGATAAGAGTACGTACAGGCAACGCTAAATCACATTTGTTAAGTATTCTGCAAAAATGTTCTTGAATTGGTATCAGTCAATTGCTACGGAAACTGATACAAAAAGATCGAATAACATTTGTGTGGTCTGCAATATGATTGAAATAAATAAATAAATAAACAAAAAAGTAAGTATTGAATTGGATTTAGCAGTGCCACCTCTACAGAGATGCTTTTCGTCCACTGTTCACTGAAGATAGATCGAATTAGTATTTGACGATCATGGGGTTTTTGAGGAGAGGGGAAAACCGTAGGACCCGGATAAAAACCTCGCGGCACAGAGTAGAGAACCAACAACAAACTCAACCCACGTATGTTTATCATTATATTTGTTTTAAGCACAAGCTGCACCTGCAGGTTACTTTGAACCTCAAATCACTGGTGGAAGACATCCAGATGACGACAAGAGATACACAATTGGTACGTATCCCGGGAGGGGGGGGGGGGGTACTCCCTATAATGGCCTATACGGGGAGGCTCCGCCCGAAAGGGGTACCTTTTTTACGCTTCAGGTATATGAAAGGTTAGGGATTTCACGAGTCGAAGTATATGAAAGGGTAGCGAAATCTGTCATTTAGGTATTTAAAAGGGCTTCATTGAAATATTTCGAACACACATACCTTATGGCTGTACTGTTCCAATGGAAGGTATAGCAAAGGGGTACCATTTGTCAATGGTAGGTATACGAAAGGGGTCTCTTTTCTGCCAAAAATGGTATATAAAAGGGTAAGGAGTCGGAGCTCGGGGCGGAGCCTCCCCGTATTAATTTTTTTTAGTGCCGCCCCCCCCCCCCCCACCCCCGTACGTATTCGTGATGTGAAAACTAATTTTAATTCTTGTAGTCAGTTGTTCATACCACCTTCGATCAACGGTTTCTATTTTTGGATAAATTTCAGTAAAGAAAAGAAATTCAAGCGGTTTCCAATTGCCCACTCCATTATCCATGAGGAAACTTAACACAAATTCTCATCAGCTGCTAGGATGTTTTCAGGTATCGCTGGAGTTTGAAACAACAGGAGATAAAATTAGCTGCGAAAAAAGCGGAAGTCTGTAAATGACGTACTAGGAGCTACGCTTAGGAATAATGTACCATCCTCAGTTAAAAACATACATGGTCAGTTGAACGATGCTGTGCGGGAAGCAAGCGGAACTGATTTGGGGGTGACTACTGTTCCCGCGCCAAATTTCCGGCGCCAAATTTGGTCGTATAGTACCGTGACAAGATTACGTTCGATCTAGAGTAAAGGATCAGTTTTTTTCTGTTTACATTTACTAAGCTAATAAATCTAATTGTTCTGTGTTTATCTTTATGCTGACAGCGCAACTAAACCAAGCCGCTAGACATCGCAACGTGTATTATGACACTGTTGGGGGAGATCCTTATGGTAAGAGGGGCTTGCATCGAATAAATTTATGACACTCAATTTCTGCTGAAATTAAAAAAAAATGCACTTGTGTCTCCTCGTCTTCAACGTGGGAAGTCTTTCATTAATTTCATTAGTACACTCAAGGAGATCAACCATTCTTCAAATGCATGGAATTGTAAGTTCATAAGCGGTCTGTATTGTAAAAAAAAAAGGCTCTAGGAGCGACTCAGATCAGATGCTTCACAGAGTTGTGATTACAACAGTTGTGCCAGAAGTCTGTAGGCAGAATTCGGGAGAAGTAATCACACTCAATTTACCCTGTTAGATGACGATGACATGATTCTAATTCTCACCGAATAGGTAACAGCAGCCCCGTCCTGACCCGCTCACATATTGCTCTTCCTGGCCACAAGAAGAAGAGGTCCCTTTTACAGGCAGAAACAGCAGATGCACGTGAGTGTAGATGGTGTGGATAGATTTGACCCTGGGGTTTGAATACGATATCCATAGCGCCAAAAGTGGAAAATGGTTTTACCTGCACTAAAGGAAAGTGGTGTGACAAAACAGAGCTCTGTATTTCAGTTACATGATTTAGTGGGTTAACAGAATTGTCAGTATTCGTGGTTTCACTAACTCCTAAGGAGAATCCTTAAGGCGAAATGATGGCCTATTTTTATCAATATTCTCTCCAAAAAGATCTCTAGTGCTGTTTATAGTGAAAAACAAACTTTCGAGCAATGTCACCCATTCTTCTAGTTTTCAAGTAATATATCAAAAATTCAAAATTTATGAATTATTTTGCCAAACGTTTTCATTAGCCCAAGCTGCACCTGCAGGCTACTTTGAGGCTCAAATCACTGGTGGGAGACATCCAAATGACGACAAGAGATACACAATTGGTATGTGTTGTATGCTACGATATATACAAGTAACATTTCTATAATGGTTAAAACCTCCACTCTCTTATATTTAACCGTAAGAATGTCTACTTTTCGTTTGCTTTTTTTAAATTGTGCTTGTGCAATAATTTTATGTTTACAGCACAGCTTAACCAAGCAGCTAGACATCGTAATGTGTATTACGACACTGTTGGAGGAGACCCTTATGGTGAGTGAGCCTTATTCCAGCAAAACTTAAAAATACTTTACGTTCCTTCATTGCCAAGTAGGCTCGAAATTAACACCAGAAATCATAGAAAATCTATTTATTAGTTCAAGGAGCCCAATCAATCTCGAAATGGCTCGGTATACATTATTCTTCCACGCAAAACGGAAAGTTGATTAACCTGGTCTAAATTCGAATGAAAATCTTAGTTGAATAATCCCGCTAATTGAATAACAATAACAACAACAACAACAACAACAACAACACAACCACAATGACAATGACAATGACAATGTCAATGACAATGACAATGACAATGACAATGACAATGACAATGACAATGACAATGACAATGACAATGACAATGACAATGACAATGACAAAGACAAAGACAAAGACAAAGACAAAGACAAAGACAATGACAATGACAATGACAATAACAATAACAATAACAATAGTTTAGAAAAATAAATGCAAGACAATAAAAATAAATGAAATTGAAAAATCCCGCTAATTGAATAACAATAACAACAACAATGACAATGACAATGACAATGACAATGGCAAAGACAATGACAATGACAATGATAATGACAATGACAATGACAATGACAATGACAATGACAATGGCAATGGCAATGACAATGACAATGACAATGACAATGGCAATGGCAATGGCAATGGCAATGACAATGACAAAGACAAAGACAAAGACAAAGACAAAGACAAAGACAAAGACAAAGACAAAGACAATAACAATAACAATAGTTTAGAAATAAATGTAAGACGATAAAAATAAATGAAATTGAATAATCCCGCTAATTGAATAACAAAGACAAAGACAAAGACAAAGACAAAGACAAAGACAAAGACAAAGACAAAGACAATGACAATGACAGTGACAATAACAATAAACATGAAAACGTTTTAAAATAATTTCAAAGGTGTTGTTTTGTTTAATAGGTAACAGCAGCCCTGTCCTGACTCGATCACACATTGCCCTGCCCGGTCACAAGAAGAGAAGATCAGTTGAACAAGAAGAGTAAGGAAATCTACATTTACTCCAATTAACGATTACTGGATTCGGTTTTCGCACGATAGCGAGATTTATCATGGCCGAGGTTTGTGTTGTCTGCCGAAGCCGAAGGCTCAGGCTATCATGCGAAAACCAAATCCAATAATTGTTTTATTATGCATAGACTTAAGCGTTTGTAAAAACAAGAGCATGTAAAAGAAACTTAACGTGCTACCTCAACTTGTAAACAACTTTATTTGTAAGATTAGAACCTAAAACTTACAGCGCATTCCAAAGGTTTCCAACAAAAGTTTACAAAAACGCACTCCTAAACATGTTTTACAGCGCATTCCAAAGGTTTCCAACAAAAGTTTACAAAAACGCACTCCTAAACATGTTTTAAACTTAAAAATAAACTTTTGCCTGAACGCAGACCCGTTTTGGTAAACCCTTCTGCAATACAATTCCAGGAAAGATTCAGCAAAGCAAACGTGTTTGTTGTGTGTAAAACTATTGTGTGCAAAATGACGTCACTTCTGCATGTATAAAACCTACGGTCTGTAGGTATGACGTCACTCTGCATGTATAAAACCTATTGTCTGTAGGTATGACGTAACGAAAGCAGTGCCAGTAGTAATTGGATACGTGTTTTTAGCCAATCAGAATTGGATAGTGACACCAATGCATAATAATACACTTTAACAGAAATATAAGACATTTAAGTCAGTGCGAGCGCCTGCAAGTAATCTATTTATCGAGCTGGTGGTAGTAGCACTAAAATATGATTTGATCTTTCTTCTAGGCAAACATTAAAGAAGAAGTTACGACTCGATTAATTTCAGCTTAGTCTAATAGACTTAAACTCTGTATATATCTGATTTATGACTGGGGAGATCAAATAAACAACCTTATTTTGGTATTTATCTCTGATTTGTTCATTTTATTTTACGTAGTTGTATGTGCGTATCCTCATTCTTCGGCGTGCAAATCACCTGCCGTTGTGATCTCCGTGAAACGTAATCAGGCTGACCACATTACAACAGTGCTCTTTCAATTTTGTGGGATCGATTGTATAATCAGACATAAGAAAACCGGAGCTATGTATGGTCCTGAGACACCCTTGGAAAGCTTTCGTTGATTTCTGATTATATGAATGTGGTTGTTTATATGTTTCTTTGTTACTCATAAGTTATATTTCTGATTGCATAAATAGATACCCCCATTTGAATTAAGTTTAAGTGGCGTTTCCTGTTTACTATTTTTTCAGTGTAAAAAAGCAACACTTTTCCGGTATTTCAATTTTCAGACTTTCTCTCTTTTAGCACATCAAAGGTACATAGGCATAGCTTTTAAACAAAGACTTTATAGGGACTCGTCTCCGTATTTGAACAGAAGTATCACGCAATAAACCAATGCAACAATAGTGAGGAAAAATATGATTTATTTGTCTTTGTTTCTCGTTTAGAATCGTCATGATATACAGTAAAAACACATCACTTAGCAGACTTACTGAAACCCTCATTGTGGAGCAAAGGAATCAAGATTTTGAAGATTAAGTAATAAATTGTTTTTTCATTGACTGCTACGCATCTTTATGCGAGACTGAAATGGTGCCCACAAGCCTGATGAATGTAAAATGCCTCTGTTTATTAGTGAGACGTGGGAGACATAAGCTATTAATATCCTATGCGGAGCAAAGAGGCTAACTAGCTCTGAAGAGACAGGAGTAAATTTGGGTAACTTTATACACCTCGTTTGCATGGACATTTCTGCTGCACATGTGGCAGATCTTGGTTTTGGTGCATGAATTGATTAAGTTAGGGACTAACAGTGGAATTACAATTACTAAAAAGTCCCAAGAAATCGGTTAACTTCCAGGGGAAGTAGGGGATGGAGGGGGGTGGGGGGTGGGTATTACATCGTCTTAACCCCTCTTTTGGGTTCGCCCTTGTTTATTCTACGAAATACTCAATGCACAAATCACATGACCCGTTATTACAGAAACCTCGTTTCTTCAAAAAGGGGCCACATCTAGAGACGTCCTTCTCTTTAAACGGCACCGTTTAGGTTTTAGCATTCCATACCATCAAATGAGTTGATTCCTTTCTGTCTTCTGGCGGTTCAGTATGATATAGGTTATTTACATATAATCAATGTACGTACACCGTGTTTTTTGTTTAAAGTGTGCATCTTTTTCAAGGTCAAACCCACGCTCGACATGGGGTCACAACAAACTAGGTATTAAAAAAAACGACGACCCCTTTGCGGCTTTAAAATCCTTACTCAGTGACATCTCTGGAGCCCATATTGAGATATTTGCTAATAATTACATTTTTCTAATGGTTGTGACTCTTCTCACGTTCGCCCGGTTTTTGGAAAGAACACTTCTTGATGGCTTAAGACTTGGTAGTTGCTGAAAGCTGTAATAACAGTAAAAAGGAAGCAAATGAAGAGTTATATAATGTATGAGAGAACGCTAAAGCTCAAATGTTCTTAGGCCTAACTGGTCATGTTTCATGTTTGGATTAATGGTTTTGCTCGTAAATATATATATTTGCTACATCATCTTTGTGTCTGGATATTATGGCGGATCTTAGCATTATGAACAAGTATCGAAATCAACAAACTTCATACATTATCACATCCGCATACATCTTATTTAAGACCACAGTATTCTACATGATAACGTCTGGAGAGAGGGTGCGTGCGATTTCGCTTCTAGTACCTCTAGAACGAGGCAACGTAAGTTTGCAGACAGTTTCCTGCAACATACCCTTCTTTTCGAAAGATGTTTCACGCTCATGCACCGGTTACCGTGATTAAACCGCTTAACGACAGTGTTTGCGTGAAGGAACGAGAGGAAATCCCTCCAAACCAGGGGAATAGTTGAACTGCAAGCCCGCCCTAGTTTGGGATGCATAAAATGTTGAACCTCAGTTTAGTGCGCACTTGAAATAGTTTACTTACATTGACTGTCACCTGCGATCCCATCAAAGATTACGTTCCTATGACGAGCTCGTTGATTTTGAGAGGCTGAAGAACAAAACATGCAATTAACGACAAATTCCACAAATGAAAATGAACTCGTAGTTTTGTTGGACAATGTTAGATTATTGTAAAAAAAAAGACCGCCTAGGAATCTTGGAAAGGCTTCAACAGCTCAGAAATAAGGGGATTCCCATTCCATTTTCATATGTTTCTGCTTAGCTAAAAACTATGCAGATCAGCTTGTGTGATTGCATTCAAATCCCTCGCCGTGAAACGATACAAAAAGTAAGAAGAAAACTATATATTCTAGTAAGGTACACTCCACCGTTAATTGGGTTAGGAGATGAAAGTGACATCTATGTTCTTTGTATTTATGATCAGCTGACTCAAACGTTTTGTGAAACATTTCCGATTTACAGACGAGAAATGTTCCGTTTTCCATACCTAAATACTTGTCCCCGAAGCCCCACTGTTTAGCCTTTTCTGTTGGCTTGGTGATAGGAAGAAAAGCACCGGGAGTAGGTTTTGTTGTTCCTGGAACAGGTGCAGGTTTTGGCGGAGCTGTCGTGAATAAGTGTGACTGAGGAGGTTTCGTCATTTGCGGTGGCTTCGTATCCGCAAGAGAGTTTAGCAACTGTCCTAAGGGGATGTTAAGCATATCACCGGCTACAGTCTTGTTGTTCGATGCTGGAACAACTGGTGGTAACACAGTTGTCGGTGCAGCTGTAGATGGTGGCGCTGTTGGAGTTGTTGAGCTGATTAGAATTTCTGAAGCAGGAGTTGTGGGAGGTGGTCCCAAGGAAGAGTTGGACATAAACGTAAGGTTGTTCAGTGTGGTATTTCCGAGCTCCCAGTTAGGTAACGTGATATTCTCAGGAATCATTATGATCGGCGATTCAGTACTCTCTTCTTCTGAACCAGTAGTGTTCAGGGATGGTGGTAAAACCGTGCTGTTAGTGCTACTGGTTGATTGATTGGCAATTACTGCTGGAACTGTGATGTTTGCGGGCTGGGCAGAAACTGGGATATCAGGAAGAGTGGTGTTAAGGACCGACGTTGCGTTCTTTGGTGGAGAAGATGAATTACTGACAGAAGAAGAGTTTGTATGCAAGGGGTCAGATGTGGAATTTTCATCTTGGGTTGCATCCGGTGACATAGGGAACGACGGGGAAGGAAGAAACAAGACTGTGTCTTTTTCTGGTGGAGTCGCGATGATGTACGATGCATTCTCGTATTCAGGCTCTATCTTTGGGAACGACGATTGGTTATTATGAGGTGAGTATGAGGTATGCGAACTTGCACTTCCACCTACGTCTGATGAGGATGTAGCCGGCTTGTTATTTCCAGCGGAAGAAGGCGATTGCGATACCGGTGGGAATGGAGGAGACGATGATACACCAGAGAGGACAGTTGGGGATGTAGCTGGAGCTGGGGCCGGAACTGTGGAGGGAACCTCAGCTGCAGCTAGAACTGTTCCTGGGTTGGAGCTGGCTACAGGCTGGAACTCAGAAGATTGTGTCTGGGAGGGAGCAGATGAACCTTGTTGGCTGGGGTAACTATAAGAGCTGGGTGGAGGTTGTGGAGCTGTCGAGGGTGATGAGTATGCGGCTGGAGAGGGTGCTCCGTAGGGGGGATAGGTGGCAGGAGATGGCGGATTTGAAGGGTAACCATAATAGTTATACGCCTGTTGATATGTGGATGGAGGCGAAGCTACGATGCTTGTTTGGTAGGAGACTGGTGCCTCTTTAGAGGGATAGTTATAAGAGGTGGCGGCTGGTTGGGAGGCAGCTGCTTGTGTTGTGGAAGGACCTGCTGCTGTTGCTGGTGCCGAAGGCGGAGCGGGATGGCTACCACCACTTGAGGATGTAACACCCAAAGATGTTGATGTACTGGTGATTACTCTGTACGAAATAGGAGAATTAGGAATAACTTTGGTTTTAGAAACTTTTTTAGTGGCCGCATCCTTCGGACCTCCCACGTCATACACCAAAACGTTGTCTACATGAGGAGGTTGAGACACAGCTGCTGCAGAGGTATAATTAATAGTGGGTTTTGGAGCCTCCGGTGTTCCTTTGTTGTAGCCGGTAACGTAGTAGACGGGATATGTATTGGTACGATTATTCATTAATGTGTTCACTGACGCGGAAGCAGGAAGTGAAGAGGTGTTGGTGGTTGTTTTGCCTTCCGAAGTTGTGTTTGTTTCCTCTTCAAAGCCCACATAATAAACTGGATAGCCATCGTCACTGTTACTTTGCATCGCGTTATTCATTGCTGCCAACGATGGCTTTGGAGAGCTTACTGTCGCTTTTGAACTTGGATTTGTAAATTGTTGTTGCGCACTTAGGCCTTCAGGGTATGATACGTAATACACCGGATACATATCAGCTGATGTGTTTAAAGGAGTTGCAGCCGCCACGTTATAGGTGCCAACGGATGATTGGGGTGTGGGCTGTCCTGATGCTGGAGCACCGCCAGAAACCTGTGTGGACGAATAGTTGGCTGCTGATTCTGAAGTTGAGGCTGGCGCCGATGCTGCAGGACTGCTGTAGGTTTTGTCTGCAGGCATTAAGGATGTCTCAGTGGACGGATTGCTGGCTTGCATAGGGTTGACAACTTGAGCGATTGCCTGGGTTACTAGTTGCTGTTGTCCACCCGGCGCCGTTGAGGGAATTCCGGGATTGCTGTTCCAACCAGCTGAGGTATAGGTTTCTGTTTTGAGAAACAAAACTGCTCTTTAACTTTGGCTGTTATGAACTCGTACTTTCGTTGGTTAATTTTTCTGATTCCCAGTTCGTTGTGTCTAATTAAAAGTACGCGTGTTATGAAACGACCCTTATAGTTTCACACACCATTTTTTTCTGCAGAATTAATGACACAATCAATCATTTCTTTATATTCCGAAAATCCCCTCAGTCTGGTCGTGAATAACAAATCGTACAAACCTAGTGCTGACGAAATTTCCAAAAGAATTAATTAAACTAGTTACTTACGTGATGGGAGTGGTCCTGTTTGTGATGCAAAATTCTGCCTTGGTACGTATTGAGCTGTTGAGTTTGCAAATCCTGGATAACCAGGGTATCCAGAAAAACAAAATTTTTATCAGTACAATTTTAGCGAAAATCTTCATGTTAATGTATGTTAATGTATTTGAGGGCATTGGGAAATAAATTACGCTAGAGCTTTGTTAAGAATTTTACCCTGCCTGTTAAATTAAAGATATAGTCATACGACTTAAAAACATGTTTTAAACACAAAAAATTTAGGTTATGGTAATAACATATCTACATTTATTTTAAAACTCTTCAACACTGTCGTATCCAGACAATAACAACGACAATAATAATAATAATAATAATAATAATAATGATAATAATAATGATGATGATGATGATGATGATGATGATGATGATGATAATGGATATCACGAAAACATATTTACAACAACTATTTACAAAGATAACTAAATACTGGAAAAAATGTAATAATAAAAAGTAAATAATTTACATTGAATATCTCTGTTTATACTTTCCTTTCAACAGTTTTAGCCGGTGAAAATAAAATAAAACAATAAATAACTACAGTTTGCAAGTCACCTGCATAAGTCGCCTGTCTTCTGTGGAGTCTTGGCGCGAACTCTGACAATATAAATAAAATAAACCAAACGGTAAGTTAAACTGTTATACAATCAGTTTAAAAGCTGGCTACAGGCTTATAGAATATATTCATAATCGGAATTTCTCTTTATTTTTCTTTAAGAATACGTGACAAACTTTTATAAGCAATCGGCCCGTTTGCTAAGACTTTTCGTTTAGCAGGCATGTTTTCACAAGTTATAGCTCATTAAGTAAGTGAAATAAGTAAGTAAGAACTTTACTCAGTCAAGTGTCAATGTATTTAGCCTGTTTGGGCTAATTAGGGACACCCTACTTACTATACCTACAAGTTGTCATTAAAAGTATAATAAAAATTCTAAAATGCTAAAAACTTAGACGAGTAACAATAGAAGCATGTACTTGAAATAAAATAAGGCATTGTTCTCTTGAGTGACTGTTCGAATATCTTGTCAATAGCTGTAAGGGAGGTAATAGGGCGGTAGTTTTTAACGTCATGTCGATCTCCCTTTTTGAATACCACTGTCCATTCTCCCCACTTCCATGCATTAGGCCATTCACCCTGCTCAATGCAGCTGTTATAAAGACTTGTTAGTGAAGCTGCAGTCCCTTAGCAACGTTCTTAAACAATTTCGGTACAATACCGGTGTTCCATCCACTTAACTTCTTAGGATTAATGTTTTCAAGCGCCTTTTGTACATCAGCTATCATGAAGAACCTGAATTCAAAATTGGTCTCCTTATATACTTCTTGGTAAGTAAGGTCTATAAATAAAGTTCTTCTTGTCAATAACGCATCGAGAAGTGAGAAAACATTAAGGCCGTTACATTTACCTTTTGCGACGCGAACATCTAATGGAGCTGAGAATGAAAAAGAACAAGTCGAGAAAAAAATAAGATAACATCCTAACCCTTGCAATTTTATGATGCCATCGGTTATAGTTGGGTCCTGGGAAGATAGATGATCTCCTCAGAGAAATTTGTGCAAGCCTTATTCCTGCATGCTGTACGTGCCTAGTCATGTGTACCTTAGTTAAGCTCTGCAAAACGATGACTAAGGGTTCTGTTATGAAGTGGTGGTGAAGTTAATTCTTATCTCGACTGAATGGAATGGAAATTAATTTTAATTTTTTTTCAAAGCCGCAATTAATAGATTCATTAAAGCATCTGAGAGAAATGCCTCCGTCATTGAACAGAGGAAATGGTGGTCTAGATAAATATAGTGAGAAACCAACGGAGCCACCCCAATAGTCCATTCCTGAATAAACGTTGGTCTACCTTTCTTTTTGAAATACGTTTTCATTCATATGCAAATTTTCAGACGAATGACTGAGCACTAGGCCTTGCTTTGAAGAAGAGGCCAAAGGTAATTTGGAAATGGCCTATTTGATCGATGCTAAACATATACAGTTCGTTGAACACTTACCAGAGCAGACCAGTGATAAAACGAGAGCTATGGAGATAAGGAACAATAGCCTCATTTCTCTCCTGTCCTCGTGAGAGGTAAACCTGTTTTAACGAGAAAAAATTAAATAAAACCTTTGAAATATTAGAAGGAAAAAAATGGAAAGCACTGTGGTCACACATGCAATTAATGATTACCTGGAAAGGGGTTTTATGCTGAGGGGGAAACTCCAACAAAATACGAAAGTAATTCCTTTTCTTTTCTTTCCTTTTCAACCTCTACTAAAGACTAAACGTTGTAGAGAACGACTAGGCCGTGAATACACTGCTGGAATAGATCGGAATACTGTTTTTACAACTCAGGGTAATTCTGCGAAATAAACACTAGTAACCTTAGACGTATTCATGTCTATGGTTCTGTAGTGCATGGCTTGCGGCCGGCCAGCTACTCAATTATCTCGTTTATAACGCAGAATTATTAGCGACCATCTGATCAGACTACGAGTACGAGATTGAGTACGAGTACGACTTTCAAATTTAAAAAAATCAGTTGCGTTCTCAGAGGTCTCGCTCCTCAGTGTTGTTAAACAGAATAGAATGAGGCTCTAGGAACGAGAGTTGGTGTCATACATGATAATCTAAGGTTGCGACCAGTAACTGAAAAGTCGTACTCGTACTCGATCTCGTACTCGTAGTCCGATCTTATGAACACCCATGTTTAGGGACCGTGTTCTGGTTAAACGTAAATCAGTTAATTTAAGAAACGGGTGGCACGAACAATCATTGATAAACAACCTGTTTTTATCGCTGAGGAACAGGTTCAGTTGTCAACCATCTTCTGCTTGAATTCGCAGAGTGTATTTAAATGGTTAAGCGTAGTTAGTCTGTCGTCTATCTGCGTGCTATTCCATTTGCCATAATTTCCGGTGGCTATCCAGCTTTGTTATAGTTCTACGCGAAATGTTAGATGTCCAGTACATAATTTTTCTACAGTCTAAATGAACGTGTTCGTAGTAGAGCAGACTCCTGGAGAATTTGTTCTTAGTAGTACGATAGCTTTAAGGTTTCAAGGCATGTTTAAAATCATGAAGTAAGCTCTATGTTTGTAGACGAAAAAACCTGATTTTGAATAAACACCATTACGTACTCTTAGGGGTGATACGAGCCGTATTTCCCGTAAACGCCTACTGTCGTATACTTTAATAAAGATGGTGAATACAAAGTTAAAAACAAAACTGATGTTTCTTGATGAGGAGCCTGAAAATTTACCATGACAATTCCTCTATTTCAGCTTGTATAGAAAGAATAGATTCAGAAGATGCCAGTTTACTAAATTGAATGCTCAGTGAAGGTATGGATCGCAGCTTGTTTGTTGATAACATGATCTGTTACGACCAGCTATGAAGCTGCGTTCTACTTGTATGTCATATCAAGCCATGAAGAAAGAATTTCAGACTCAAAATCGGAAAAACCCGCATTGATTAAGTCCATTATCATCACAAACAATAACTTCTATTCTCTACCTTAAAACATGAATAGCCTAATAGTCAAACAGAGGGGGATTAAATTGTATTCGACGTGACAGTTGTGATGCGAGAATTATACCTATGTTACAAATGGCTTGCCGTGTTTACATAAAGCTAGAACGAGAGGTGTGACGGGTCTCTTTTAATTTTATCATGGCAATGTTAAATCGATCACCACACTAATTCTCGTTTTAGATTAGACAAATAGGGCATTGAACTAGTAAAAAGCGAGAGCAAATGATCAGGACGTCAGCCCACCGGTACTTCCGTTAATTGAATATCCTTAGTTCCTGATAGAGAGTTCTTCTACGATTCTTAACTGGAAGCTAAGAATAATACGGAATATAGGGGAAAACGTTAAATCGCAAAACTATAACACTGTCACGAAGGAAGTTTGAAATTTTTAGTCAAATTTAATCCATGAACTGGTGGCTTACCTCGGACAGTAGTTGTGTTTTTCTTCTGAAACCACCCTTCTTCGTCCAAAACGTTTTCTAAATCAATAAATCCGTAACAAAAATTATTATGATCGCACTTTCTTGGTATTCTTGATCTTCGAGAAGATTATAGCTGATTTCTAGTGAAACATTCCTGTTTCGACATCCAAGGAATGAAGAATATTTTCAACAGCGGCCTTCAACAGGTGGCGGGCGTCACCAGCACTTGATCTATGACGTCACCACCAAGATCCACAGACTGATCAAGCGAACAGACATGGAAAGTGTTTGATTATCTAAGGCCGAAATAATCTTATTTACCAAACAAAACATGCGATATTACACAGTTCAACGGATTTTGTAAAGAATAATCCGTTCTTTCATAGCCATTCAGTATTCAATTTACAGATTTCCGTCATCATTACATTATAACTTTGCCAGTCTCGCTTTGAGAAAGAGGCTCCAAGCAACATGAACAACTCGGAAATTGCCTACTGGAAAGTAAAACATCATCAAGAAGAATGTGGAAAACAATACGGCGTGTTCTTTCTTTTACCTCCAAGACAGATCTATTTGTTTCAGAACGGCTGCCATTGCCTTTATGGTGGTCCTTTTAAACTGCGAACTGGAACTGTTTTTAACTCACGCGAGGCTGACTTGCCGTATGTGCAGTGAGTTCTGATGGGGAAACGGTGAGGGTTGTATAGAAATGTACCCTGGCTCCAGAGGCCCGTTGAAAAAAATAAATATCCCTGAAAAGCCAAAATAGAACGCGAGAGACGGGCCTCTGGTCGCACGAGCAGAGATATTCATTTCCACAGGACAGAATTTGTCCTAGTCCGCTGATTGGTTCTTCAAATAAACAACAACTATGATTGGCTTAGAAAAAGCGTGGTTTCCCAGCCGACAAACCGGTTTCGATGTTAAATAGAAAGCAAGTGTAAGCATCGATATGGCGGCTGCTATCGACGATCGTGGATTCTTTTGTGCGTTTCGAAGTGCTGTTCAGGTCGCTTTGGAGTCTAAATTTTCCGATATTGTTGCATTAAAACCAGTGCAAGAAGAAGCGTTGTTGGTTTTCCTGAAACGGAAGGATGTGTTGGCCGTTTTACCGACGAGTTGTGGAAAATCCTTGATCTTTCAACTTGTTCCAGCAATTTGTGCCAACCTACATGATCAAGGCTTTGACTACCAAAGAATGCAGTTCTTTTGGTGATCTGTCCACTCACTGCCCTTATTGACTCACATATTCAAGAGCTTGCCGATCGCGGAATTGCAGCCTGCTCTCTTGGTGATGACAGCGAAGATGCATCACCTTGTTTACAAACGGGAAATCCCAGAACAGCGGATAATCGCGCCGCAATGTTTTGCTTCTTCGCATTTTCGCCTTGAAATAAGTTAAGCTTCCCGTAGCCATAAATGATCAAACTTGTTGCAAACTCTGCAAAAATCGTCGACGGATGAGCGAACAATTTTTACCGGAGTCACAACCTTCCTCGACATTTTTCCACATACAGAGAAGTTTTTCACGGTTCGCTACACGTGCGATTATTTTTAGCGATCGATTCGCTTCACGTGCGATTGTTTTTAGCGATCGGATGTCAGGTGAAATGTCAAAGATGATAACAGCCAGACACGGTCTCCCCGCCCATCGAAAACCGGTTTGGTGGGATATCTGATACACGAAAACCGCACGGAAATGAGGTTCAGCATTCGTGCGACCAGAGGTTATTTTTTTCCTCTCGGCGCTTCGCGCCTCGTTGATGCGAATTCCCTCCTTCAAACGAAAAAAATAACCTCTGGCACCCAGGGTAATAGAAATGAGGACTTGCTCGAAACTAACAACTCGAGAGGTGAAATATTAGAAAATAAAGATAGCATGAGTATCACTCAACTTGTGAGTTATTTAATCTTTTTGGGAATGATGAAATCTTGACTAATTTTTCAGTGGTTCAATTTTATTGGCTCAGTTGCAGTCATTGTACCTTCACAAACAATTCATTTCTGAATTCAAACAACTCAACCCTTTGCGAACCAAGGTGGTGCTATTTAATTCAACACATTTTGGGCAGTCAATAGCCTGGGGCACGTATCTCCTCCATATATGGAGCTACTTTCAAAATATCTGCTGTCTTGAAATACTGGGAACTCAGACTTCAGTGTCACGTGATGCACGTGAGTGGCTGTTGTTTTTCGAATGAGTGGAATCGCTCAAATGTGATAAGATTGTCGCTTTTAGAGTGGTTTTCTAAGCCATTTTTCTCTGCAGAATCCCCCAGGCTGGCATCATTAAACTAGAATGTGGGTAAATGCGAGCCTTTGAAAGAAACCAGAGGTGAGAGGCAGGTTCATGTTGACGGAGATGCCAAAAACGCTCTGTTGTAAGCATGGTGACTCAAAATGGGACCTGTCTCTCTTGCCGTTCTGCGAGTGGATTCCGGGACCTACCAAGGCAATTTGGACTAGTTTTGACCGGTAGAAAAACTCATCAATGCAATAGGTAGCACCGGATGGCTCAACACTTATCGAAAAACTATGAAATTAACCGAAGGGGAGTTCTATGCTGTTGGTGTAAGAGAATTACCCAGAATTCTTTTCGGGCACGAACGAGACAAGTTGAGCCACACGAGATTGGCTCTCAGAAACGGGCTGAAGCGTGGCTGGCAGGGGGAGAAAACGTTCGTAGCAGATACCATGGAGAGAGCTTGAAGTTTGTTGTAGGTAGTAGGGTAAGAAGGTAGGTAAGGTAGAAAAAGGTAGAATGTTGATATTTAGGCAATGTTTTTATTAAACGTTGACCACAAACATGTGTAATTTTTGGTGTTATTCTTTGGCCAAAAGAGTAGCATTTGGGCTTTGTTGCCAAACGAACGATGATATGGAGCGGAATTCGGGAATTTCAGGCGGTTTGTTGGCTGTGACGATTACAAAGCACACAAGTTGGAGCTATTGACACATTATCACGACGTTGTGACAAAACTAGAAATAAATCATGAAAGCAAAAGCCGTAGTTGGTCCGTTAAGGGTTAAAATAAATTCTGATGGCTTTTACAGAGGGCGAAATTTCGGTATATTCACAAGGAGATTGAACGAAAGAAAAATGAAAAGTGATAAGAGAAGACACATTGGTACAGACTTGATGAATGATTTATTGATATAAATAAATGTAAAGGTTAAATAAGTGATGGTTCTTACAACAAATGGATCAACGTGGTATCAAAAGCAAGTGGCGGGTGAATCAATATATTACAAAGATTTGATAAAACGAAATTTTTGAAAATAAGTTCGCAAAGTTCACAATAAAACAGTATCAAATTAGCCAACCACGGGTCCTTTGTTTACCATGCTGGTTCTCATAAACCACAATCAAAGATTAAGTAACGTTAGGCTATCACGAGTTCAGTGACACCGTACACGGATCACTGAAGGGACCAGCTCGTTCTTTTTCATCCACCGCACGAACAGAAAAGAAATACTTGCTTCCAGAAGAGAATTGCGTCAACGTACAAGCCATAGGAAGTGGGAGGGCTTTGACAATACCGATCTTCTTCCATTTGATTGGATGCCCATTTGTTTCAATAACATCCTGACATGCGAAAAGTTCATAGTTATCGATTTTGATCGACTCTTCATCATACTCCATGTTCCAAGAAAGGACGATGCCACTCCCCATAACGGCAATAGAGGCTGAAGGTTTGGGGAATGGTTTTTGCACATTTGCTTGGCTTGCCACAACCGTACCAGTGTTTGACGGATGGCTAGTGGTGGATGAGTGTGGAACATTTGTACTTTGTGCATTGCGAGGGTGCTTGTCATTCGTAGGAGCGCTCGAAGAGATTCCTGGAGACTGAATTGGTGGTCTGTAAGGCGACTGTACAGTAACTTGCTGACTTCTAACCTCATTTGGCTTCAAGTGCTGTTCTCCTTGCAGTGGTTGCTGCTCTTCCTGAATTGCACGTGCTTGTTGGGATGGTTGCAGTTGCCTAGTGTGTTCAAACTCTCGTTCTTGTAGGCTTTTTCGCTGTAACCAATTCTCTGTTGGTGGCCGAACAGGTCGATACCCAGACTGAGGAACGATCTCATGGCGGGAATAGCTGTTACGCACCGTCTCTTTCGGTGCTGCTTGCATTGGGATTGTCTGCATCTGCGTGGATGCGGGCTGCCTGGTATACACATCCCCGGGCGGTTCACGACGCTGTCCTTCAGAAAGAGGTAGTCTCTCAAAGGAAGATATGATTTTAGAGGGTTGTGTCTGGGATACCCGGGTGGTTTGTGGGTTCAGAGATTGACTTTGGGATTGCAGTTGTTCTTGTTGCAATCTTTGTCGCTGAAGCAAATACTCAGGG
>JAEMWC010001036.1:30000-70000 GCA_016490735.1 Pachyseris speciosa
ACTTCAACTTGAACAATATTCAAAGCAACGTACAGTGCCCTCGGATCAACCCAAAAGCAGTGGCTTAACCCGGCTTCTGCAGAATGAGGTAACCACAATAGGCTAGTTTCGAATTGTGGAAGAACAGAAGAACAGAGTCGAGGTTCAGGGGAATAATTTGCATTTTCTTTTGTCAAACACAAAGGAACATGCAAATTATTCCCCTGAACCTCGACTCTGTTCTTTTGTTCTCCCACAATTCGAAACTCGCCTATTGTTATATACCTAGACTTTCACTCAACAAAACGAGCACTGCGATTGATTGATTCTTGGTCACGTGTCCCTCACCAAATTCAAATGTATCCCGAGCGGGATACAATTCCGCAGTTGTTGCCCGCGCGCCGGATACAACAGCACGTGATTAGTGCATGACTAAAAAGTGGCATGATCTTCAGCACGTGCTCACGTCAGCTTGATTGATGAGGGCGGACCTAAGAACACTGCCAGTTTTCAGTTTAAAGCAACGACAGTAACAAAGTTATGGAACCTGAGACTAAAAGGAAACGTTTTTCTCCAGTATCAGCCGAAGAAATTCAGAGGAAAAGAAAGAGTCGGAAAATACAGGAAAGGCATCTCCTACTTTTTCAGGTACTTTTAAGCATTTTGTAAAATATTCATTCAGAAGGCTTGTGAATAAAGACGTGGCCTTGTAGTGCCGTCTTTGTTTGTTTGTTTTTTCATTTTGCTGTGATTGTTTAAGGGCAAGTCTCGGTTTATAACAAAGCACTTATGGCCGAGGCCGAGTTGGCTAAAATCAGGCGATATTCCATGAGAATAGCAAGATAATTTTTTTATTATTCAATACATTAACGACAAAGGACATTTGTCTGCTTTTATTGCAAAAAAGGCTGGAAAGGCCGCCATTTTTCTCCACGACACGCAAAATTACGTATATCGCAGGATATCTGTTGAGTAAGCAGAGCGAAAACTGAGGGCGCTATGACCATGTTTGGACATTGTCACGATGTTTTGAATAATAATACCGGCTATTACGGGACTTAAGATTTGAGTACGAGTACGAGATCGAGAACGAGTACGACTTTCAAATTTCAAACCCGTCACCTCCACAGATTCCTTACTCTGCCCTATTGCTTAATAACAGAAAAGGAGATTTTAGAAACACGATTTATGTACGGAGTGATTATGTAAGGCGCGCGAACTCGATTTAAAAAGTCGTACTCGTCCTAAATCTCGTACTCGTTGTCAAATCTAAAGCTCCCTAATATACCCCCGGGGATGGGATGATAGTGTTTCGCCTGGCTTCACTTTCAGTTTCAGTTTCAGTTTCAGTTTCAGGTTTTTTGCCATTTTTCTTACATATCGTTACAAAATAAATATATATTAAAATACAAAAGATAATTACATAACAAAAGAAAACAGAAGCATGTGGCGAGGATGCCCATTTTTATTTTTATTTATTTATATTTATTTGCCATTTTCACAATATTTACTTTTAATACACCTAAGTTAGTGGCGAGGAGACCTCAGGAAACCACAAGGCTTATAGGAGAGGCCACCTCGAAGGATAATATATAAGTATAATTTGGTGCTGTGTGAGTGCGGCATAGAGAATTTGTGCTACAGGTTCCTCAAAAAAATACAACATTGAAATAATAATTATTAGGAATACATTTAGGTTAAAAAGCAAGCACACAAACAAACACTCAAACTCAGGCAGCAAAAACATAAAAACAACACGTTCAAAATAGGGGATGCCGTCAGCATTCTAAATTTCTGAATTGAAAGAATTAAACAGTTTAGGTCCTTGGAAACGTATTGCTAACTGTGATATTTGTTCTACAAGGAAATAAGTAAAAAGCATTGCAGTGTCTATTATTATGACAATGAATATGACTTGTCAGCAAAAACATTTCTATGAATGCATCACAGGTGGGAGGCCTTTCTTTAAAAAAAACAAACTTTCCAATTTGAAATCGATAAATATAATGGGGTTTCAGAATTTTTAGCTGCTTAAATATAAGTTCAGTATGAGCATCGAAGGCGCTTCTTGATGTAATTAAAAAAAATGCGATTTAGGTTAGAAGGATAGGTCGATCCTATAATGATTGTTCCTTTGTTTATTCTATTTTCCGTGACTTCCAACTGCACGTATTTTTAGATATGGTCCATTGAAGAGAGACAGTGTGGGAAAATAACTGATGGTCTCTCAGTCACTAATTGTATGCGTGAAGTAGAGTTGTTGTGTCTTGTTCGGGTTGGCTCACTGCCGTTTCATCTGGATTTACCATGAAAGTTAACCGCCCTGGGAAAAAACGTGCTAATTGTTTCGGGGACTTACCTCCTTAAACGTCTGCACATCTGTAGATGTACGCTTCTTTATTTCCTCGTCGTCGCGCTCGCATTTTTCGCTTATAAGAGTAGTAGAGGTTCTGTCGTCTTTTGGACCGTTTGGAATCGAAGCTAAATCTAGAAAATGGAAAAGATAAAATGTGACGTCTAATTCTTATCCTACGTCTTGCTGTTCGTAACGACAAGCTAATTGTCGTCAGCTTAAAAAAGAACATTTTATAAATCTTGCTTGATAATCAAAAACGGCTTGTTCGAGAGAAATCACTGCCTTAATAACATCATTTGGAGTAAAATACATGCGTGAATGTGAGCTATGAAGGCGAAAGAAGGGTCATGGGTCATTCTTTCGAATTCTTGCTGACGTTTATCCCCGAGCTCGTAAAATTCGCGCCCACAGTCATTCCAGTAGTTGCTGCAAAAACCAAAACAACCTTTTGAGCACTGTAACTTGAGCCCACAGTGACCAGCAGTATTTGAAATTGAACTTACTCTGCTTGGAATCTTTGTCTCCTGCTTTCTTGATTCCATTTTCTTCCGCCATCCTTGTTCTCTTGTCATCCCCACTGTAAGACCCATTCATTACTTCCACTTTATTTTTTGCATCCACCGATCCGTTAACTTCACTAACACTGGTGCTTTCACTCGCTGCTTTGTCTAACGAACTCTGCTTTCCACACACTTTTGCAACCCGGCGAATTCTCTCGATAACGTCTTGGTCTAAGTTCAGTCTGTTTACCAGCACTCGAGGGCCATTTCGTTTTCGCTCTCCTAAAGTCTTTGGCCGCGGAAGGCTAGCTTGGGCTCCTAAAAATTAAATTGTGATGCCTCATGATGACTATGGCTAAGAGAAAACAGGAAAGCCAAGTTTGCAATAACTCTGCTGGCTCGTTTAATTGTTTAGTGCGGTTGTCATTTCACATGTAACGCAAGGTACTCGACGGGATTAGTTAACAAATGGTGCAAGAAAAGATGTCATTTTCTGTTTACATCGCTAATCATCTGGGTGTTTCATTCTTATCTAATAACTGTTCATTATTTGTACTGTTTCATACTTGGTGTCTTGCAAAATATTCACCCTGAAAACCTCCTGGGACATGGAGGACTCTCGTATGAAAGTGACAAACGGCGCTGTTTGACCATTACGAGATTAGGTTTAAACCACGGAGTAGGGTGGAACTCTGTTATAGTACATTATACAATAACAAAATCAAAGGAGGCAGGATGGTCGAGTGGTTTGGGGCGCTGGATTTCAATGCGGTCACCCCGGGTTCAAATCCCGCTCTAGCCACTAGCTGGAGTTGTTCTGGATCGTCCCTGGTTCAGCTCCTCGGTCATCCTTGTAAATAGCCGACTGGTTTGCCTCAGGCCAGTTGGGATTCTTATCATGTTTATTTGAATTATTTGTTTCTGTATTTGCTCGTCCCCACTAGCCTTTGTGCTATAAATACTGCCGAGGGTAAATAAAGGTTATTATTATGCGTGCGCTCTGATTGGTCAATCAGCTACGGTTTACTGTTCCAGTAAACTCATCGAAATTTCGCGCGTCTTACGATTATATAAAAGCAATATACCACAAGTTTCTACGGTTTATAGGTTGATAAACCACGAATTCTTCGAGTGTTCTTCCAACATCCCAAGTGGTTTATCAGCCTATAAACCATAGAAACTTGTGGTATATTGCTTAAATGTACAGAAATGTTGCCTCTTGGCAAAGATTTTGATTGTTTTGCAATAACGTTTCCAAAACTTTGTCATGGTTTCCATTTCAGCTGACCAATGAGAATGTATAAACTACGGAAGGCGGAGTCTTCGAATTTCCTTTTCCCGGCGGTTAGCAGCACTGCAACTCATAGGACTTACGTTTTGATTGGTCAGGTAGCCAAAGGCAGCCATCAGTAAGTTGTCAAAACGTTTTCACAAACTGATCAAAAACCTTGTCAAATTGTAGCGGGAAGGACGCGCAGAAGCGCAATACAACTACTTAACACTGTGGGACACCGCATGTTCTACGCTTCTTTATGACCTCGTACATTCTTCTTGGTTCGGAAATTCTTTCTCAGATGAGAAACTGACTACGAGTCCTTTGTTCGTGCCAAGACCAGTACGGTCGTAATAAACAGGTGGATGTATTAATCGGTGGCCATAAGGCGGATTTTAGATGTAATCTAAAGGCCCTGGCAAACGAGGACACATTGTTGCTCATGTTTCTTGGGTGAGCAAACGAGCGGGACACACAAAAAAAATGTTGTGTTTCCATGCTGCGCAAACTGCAAAACATTTGTTGAGGACACAACATGTTTCTGGAAAAAATCAGGAACATTTTTTGCGTCTCGGGCACAAATTTTGTGTCCGCAACAAATGTTGCGCGCTGGCAAACAGGTAAACATTTGTGTCCACAACAATATGTCCTCGTTTACCAGGGCCTTAACACCAAGGCCTGGACCATGTATTTTACACAGAGCTTTACACGAAGTCAATCCATGCTGAGAGTTGTTGCACAGGTCTACTTACCCGGCACATCGCGAATCTCGTCGAGTTTCCTGTGGAAAAGCGATTGAAATCGAAAGTAACGCGTCAGTAAACAAAAGAGGTCACCATACGGATGGTTCTATATCAAGAGGAGAGAAGGGGAGGCCATGAGGAGACAGTGGGTGTATGACACCTGGCTCATGGGCTTTTATCAATGTGAATATAATTTCTACCTTAAATGGCGTAAAAATGTGCACGGATGACTGTTTCATCGACATAACGATTACGACAAGCGAACAGATCTCCAAAAGCGAGGCTTGACGAAAAATGTGAAGTCACCACTATTTGAAAATTAAAGTTATGTTCATTATCCTATGAACGTTTCTCTGAAACTGCCCGGAGTATGTTGCCCTTTGAAGGTCGGCACACACTAGGTGACAAGTTGCAGGAACAAGTCGCAGTGACAATCCCTCCCCCCCCCCCCCCCCCCCACCACACACACACACACAGTGTGACATGCCAAGTTTCATGCCTAAATGCTTTCGCGGCGACCAAATTTTGTCCCCGCGACTTGACGCATGAATTCAAACGTGCTTGAATTCGTGCGACAAGTCGCGGGCAAGAAATAAAAAAATTCCAGTGTCGCCTCGTGTGCACTGCCAGGCGACCTGTCCCCGCGAGAAAATGTCTATCGATCTATTGTCTATTATCTATCCGCCTTTAGAATAAATCTACTAACGTTCTATCACGAATGCCGTTCTCGGATTGGCTACGCTACTCGCTATCTATTCTGTGATAGATAGTGAGTAGCGGTTGTCAACAAAATGGCGGCCGCTTCGCGTTTTCGAACTGTCTGCGAGGAGGATTTAGATAACTTACTTGTTTAGTTTTGAACGGCTAGTAGATTTATTCTAACACAATTAGATTATTCGGTCTCGATTTCTATGCGTGATAGCTGATTCGGGCTGTGCCCTCATCAGCCATCACGCGATAGAAATCTCGAGCTCATGTACTTATTAGGCATCTTAACCCAGCGACACGTCTCCCAAGCTGTACGCGCAAGGCAGCCGCTTATCACAGAGACTTCTCCCTGCGACTTGACGCCTACAGTGTGCCGACCTTGAGTGTTTCCGGCGCCGCCTTCGGTTACTAGTTGATAACCACGTCACGAGACGTATTTACAGGCAGGCGAAAATGCTGAAAAGGCATCACTGATAATAGGTGTTAACCTTATAGTAGGCGGCCAATTAAAGAGAGCCATAGTCAGTGTATCAAGGTGATATCTATGTAATAACCAACAGTAGCCTCTTTCATCGATTGGCTTTGAAACACCAGAGCAAACAAATAAACAAAAAGCAAACTATATTTTAACCGCGTTACCACTTATTCAAACATAGTAGTGGCAACTTCGAAGCACTATTGCCGGTAATCCTGTGTTAAATACTATGCCACCTCATAGTGTTTATACATAGTTAACCTAACATAAGGGCCTATTAGGCTTGGAACAACTCGACCACTGGATAACACTAATGTAGCTGGTGCATATATTATGAATTGGACAGCAAAGTATTAAACCGCCAAACTTTGTTCCATTTCCATATTGGCTTCATTTCGACGTTAAATAATAATTCAAACTGGAATTGAATTGGCAACCTACATGCTAAATGGAGAAAATTTACATAGACACAAAAGCTGTTGTATGGTCAACCATTTAATGTATACTAACCTCCGTTTGTCTGGAATTTCTGAATTCTCCATCATTATAACCAAGGTCGGCCTACAGATTAACAGCAACGGTTAGCTTCAATGTGAGGTAGACACTCAGTTCTCTTATCACATAATATTATGTACCTTCTGAGATGGCAAAAATTAATTTACTTTTTATGTGCTGTAGCACTCATTTAATGCCAGCATGAAGTTCAGTTTCAAGGCTTCATTTCACAAACTTGGTTCCAAGCACATATTTTTCTGTTAGACTAGAAGAAGGTAGGGTACCATCTCGGGACGAAACCCAGACAATTCTTTTCAATATTTAATGAGGAAATTGTTGATCGCACACACCTGCCACCGGTATAATCTAGTTTAGCTTGAAGCGATTCCTGTTTTTGCTTTTCGTATGACGTTTTTCACATAGCTATCCTTTGTATGGAATGATTGCTTTTTGTTGTCCACATAGATTGACACCATCAAAAGAAAATAAACCCAGGTGAATCAAAAGAATATAACAGCGGGTCTTCACTTGTTTATGAACGGAATAGAAGTAGGTATGGTGATATGAAACCCTGAAATCCACCAATCATGATATAAATAATAACATATTTGCTGGGAAAATCCAACGGGTTAAATTAGCATAAGAATGGTAAAAACAGGTGTTTTACTTTTAAGAAAATATTCAAAGTCGCGATATGATAACGCTCAATGCTCAAGCCAAAGAGACAAAATAATACCTTCTACTAGAAAATAACGTACTTTGGTGACTTTTTTGAATACATTACAATAAACGCAATGCCATGATGAAAGTTATTAAAATTTTACAATTTACGACTTTGCGCTTTAATTAAAAAATTTTCAATTTCCTTCCCGTCCAAATAAGGCATATTTTTCGAGCGTAAACACACAGCAAACATTTTTCAGTGTTATTCTTATTAAATTATCCTGTTCCGTCCCCGAAACACTTTCAAACTCTGTTGTCAGGGCATCCGAGAAATGTGAACAGTATGTCACACTCTCGCCATGGGACTCCCACGATTTTGAAAAAAAAAAATCTCATAAGTCGGTAAGTTCTTTTAATCTGTAATCATTTAAGGAGGACGTCCGTCATTGGCCTTCAGCCAATTAGGTTTCCAGGCATTCATTCATTTTGCACAAACATTTAGTATGACCGTACTGCAGACGACGAATCACTGAGGTCCCTGAAAAGCCACACAGACTGCCCACGGAAGGAGACTTTGAGGCCATGGAGCAAGACGGCCGGAAAGCACTGGTCGTCTTCTTAGCTCACTCAAGGCGTAATAGAATCATTTCACAGCTGACTTCACCTTTGTTGTCTGTATAAACAGCCCACCAGGCGTGGTAATGAGCGCCCCAATTAGCTGCTTTAAATTAGCATAACAAATGTCAGTGGGCGTTGTGAAAATTTGCATCACTTTGAAGCAATAGGCAAACCTCAATGACGCGGCACAAACAGTATGCGTTTCAAAACAACTTTTGTGCTACGATCGGCAATCTCTATCAAGCGAAGAGTCATTGCGAGGGTTGAGATAAAACGAGCCATAAAACAACAAAACTTGCAGCGCGAACTGCACTTTTTGCGCTGCTTGAAGAACGTCGTGTGTACTGATTGTTGTCAGTGTTAGTCGAAAGAACACAGAAAGAATGATTAGTGTTCGTTCTCACTACAGTCGGTCGATGATAACAAAACGCTCACCTTTGACGTTTTTGTGCAGTATTTAAACAATATTGAAAAAGATAGGATTTCAATGTTAAAGAGAACACTAGACTTTGCGTGGTCGTAACTTGATACATACGTGTTATTGATGTAATCACTGGTTCTTACAGATGGCAAAAGGCTTAACTTTCAGAAACATGTTGTATCAAATGGAAGTACGTTGACTACGGTTTTGAAGCCAGAAACTAAATTAACGAAAACTTGTGACAGCTGTTGCCTTATCCGCTTTTCTCGCCGCTCTTTAGAGATAAAATTTTTTGAAACTGCCTCCCAGAGAACCGAAACCCTTTGCATCCCATGTTTTTACAATCCATTTACTGTTAAGTACCTGATGTGATTTCCCACTTTGTTATTACTGTGGCACTAGCTCATCGACCTTTCTTCCGTGAGAATCACTGAACACTGATTTTGTCGGCGTCAGGTTCAACTCGTTATACAACAACACGTCACTGCAATTTAGTGATAATTTTCCTCGTCCACGTGATAAGAATACTCACTTGGTTTCGAGGCTTATAGATTCACGTACAAAACGCATAGGAAACATTTAAACACATAGACCTACAGGTTTTTCCTGTTCCTACATTCTTGGATATAGATTTTTTTCTGAATGAATGGTATTTGAACAAAGAATATGAATTGCCAAGCCAGTGAAATTATTCTGATATTGTAGCTATAAACGCTGGCAATATTGAAACCTAAATGCTTTTCGTATTGATAGTGTGTTTTCCGCACAGCCTTGCAGAAACCGATAATAGTTTTGGGTAAATTTTTTAAAAAGGAAAACAAGCCGTAATGAAAACGAACGTTTCGGCGTTGTTATCACGACGCCATTGTCATTGCTACGTTACTTCTGTGTGTGAGATATTTCAGGAACGGATCTCGACATTTGAATTGGCAACTTCGAAGCACTATTGGCAGTAATCCTGTGTTAAATACTATGCCACCTCATAGTGTTTGTTCATAGTTAACCTAAGATAAGGGCCTATTAGGCTTGGAACAACTCGACCGCTGGATAACACTAATGTAGCTGGTGCATATATTATGAATTGGACAGCAAAGTATTAACCCGCCCAAACGTTGTCGCATTTCCATATTGCCTTCACTTCGGTGTCAAACTAGAATTGAATTGGCAACCTACATGCTAAATTGAGAATATTTACATAGACACAAAAGCTGTTGTATGGGCAACCATTTAATGTATACTGACCTCCGTTTTTTCTGGAATTTCTGAATTCTCTGGGATTTCAAGGGGGCAGGGATGGCGCAGTGGTGAGAGCACTCGCCTTCCACCAATGTGGCCCGGGTTCGATTCCCGGACTCGACGTCATATGTGGGTTGAGTTTGTTGTTGGTTCTCTTCTCTGCTTCGAGAGGTTTTTCTCCGGGTTCTCCGGTTTTCCCCTCTCCACAAAAACCAACATTTCCAAATTCAAATTTCATCTGCTTGTAAAGCGCATTTGATCATATACACATGGAAAATGCGCTATATAAGTTCTAAATTATTATTATTATTATTATTATTATTAATTATTAATGTTAAAGAGAATACTAGACTAATTTTTGCGTGGTCTTAACTTGATACATACGTGTTATTGATGTAATCACTGGTTCTTACAGATGGCAAAAGGCTTAACTTTCAGAAACATGTTGTATCAAATGGAAGTACGTTGACTACGGTTTTGAAGCCAGAAACTAAATTAACGAAAACTTGTGACAGCTGTTGCCTTATCCGCTTTTCTCGCCGCTCTTTAGAGATAAAATTTTTTGAAACCGCCTCCCAGAGAACCGAAACCCTTTGCATCCCATGTTTTTACAATCCATTTACTGTTAAGTACCTGATGTGATTTCCCACTTTGTTATTACTGTGGCACTAGCTCATCGACCTTTCTTCCGTGAGAATCACTGAACACTGATTTTGTCGGCGTCAGGTTCAACTCGTTATACAACAACACGTCACTGCAATTTAGTGATAATTTTCCTCGTCCACGTGATAAGAATACTCACTTGGTTTCGAGGCTTATAGATTCACGTACAAAACGCATAGGAAACATTTAAACACATAGACCTACAGGTTTTTCCTGTTCCTACATTCTTGGATATAGATTTTTTTCTGAATGAATGTATTTGAACAAAGAATATGAATTGCCAAGCCAGTGAAATTATTCTGATATTGTAACTATAAACGCTGGCAATATTGAAACCTAAATGCTTTTCGTATTGATAGTGTGTTTTCCGCACAGCCTTGCAGAAACCGATAATAGTTTTGGGTAAATTTTTTAAAAAAGGAAAACAAGCCGTAGTGAAAACGAACTTTTCGACGCTGTTATCAAGACGCCATTGTCATTGCTACGTTACTTCTGTGTGTGAGATATTTCAGGAACGGATCTCGACATATGAATTTGGTAATGGCGTCACGAGGACGTCGAAAAGTTGTTCACTTTAGTTATAATTGCTTGATTTTTTTGTAAGTACAATATTACCAAACATGCAGTATTTATCGTAATGTTGCACTTCCAAAAAAAAAGGAAGGAAAAAAATCAGTCGGAGATATCTCGTATTCCTGTTGACAGGTCGGCGTGCAACCCTTGTTTTAAAAAGTGACATTCTTAGTTTGATAATAATTTGTGTCCGCCAAATCTTCAAAGAAGATATAAACACTGAGCGATTTGCATAACTCAAAATAGAGCATTTTCTTTTCGTATTTTACCAACTATTCTACGAAAGATTAGAGCAATTAAAATAGTTGTGGTTGTGGGTTTAATTAAAAAGATAGAATAGAAACGACACAATTGAGTGGTGTTTCGTTCGGATGGGTGGCGAGGCATGCAATTATTCACGTGCCAAAACCAATTAGCAGAAGTATACAGTGGTTTGGATATTTGAATTTTCTCCAGTACCGCTCACGTATCTGTTTGCGCATTTTAAGCAAGTTATTTAAAATTTGTAATCTGGCAGAGATTCAAAAACTGTAAATAACACACAAGACGAAAAAATACGCCAACAACAACAACAACAAGCACAGCAATAAACCTTTCCACGTTTTTTCAGCCTTTGATATTGGCCATGTCGAACATCTGTGGACACTGCTGGAAAAAGCATCTCAAAATTAGTGGCGGAAATAGCTAAGTTTGGGAGTCGTAGCTATAAAAATCCAAAGTTATTGCTTCTCAAAGTCAAAACGTCTACAGACGTTTATATGCTGGAGGGCACAAACTTGCCCTCCAGCATAAAAACGTCTGTAAAATTTCCCGACCTTGAAGAACCATTTTTTCGCTATTTTGCAAAAAGTGACTCTAAACGTGCCGCTTTACTATTTTTAGGTTCTCTTTCTTAGCAGTGTCGATGGATTTTCGCTACCTGGTCAGAAAAACAAATTAAAAAAACCGTGACAGGATCTATTAAAAGAGTAAAAAATCAGCACACTACAAAACGTTGCTATTGATATATGTAACAAGAGGCTACAATTAGCCTAAACTCGGGCCTGCAAAAATACAGTATTTCGTGCTAGACAAAAGAAAATACATGAAAAGAGAGAAGTCTGTCCTTCTTACATCGGACGCACTGCGCTTAAGTTCGAGTCTATTTGTTTGCAGTGTATATCCGTAGACCCCTATATCAACATTACAGTGCGACTTCTATTAAGCGGCCATCCTCGGGACTTTGAAAAGTGGCCGCTTAATAGATGTTGGCCGTTTAATAGAAAGTTGGGTTTAATGTTGGGTAGAAATGGCAGTCAACGTGATTTATTGACTCTATATAGCAAAATGCAACAAAACATCAAGTGCCCTGTATTGGCGTATTTCCAGTCCGTGTAAAGTTGTACTGTACTTCTAACACAGAGGGCATGTTACTTCGGTAGCCTCGCAGCTCCTATAAGCTCTAAATTTCAGTGGCGGGGATAGTGTCGCAGCCCTATTGTTTTAGGGCTAGGGTCTATTGTTTGTGTTCTTTGTTCTTTTGTCTCACCTGAAGGGTGGTCTCCAATCAGGTGAGACCTCGTAAGAACTGCGAGGTGAGCCTGCTACTAGAAGTACAGTACAGGTGTTGCCTATGTGCAGAAAATTGTGCTAATCTATGTAATAAAATCAAGTTTCTTAGACCTTTTTTACACCAACAGTCTGTGTAAATTCTACTGTAGTTCAAGACCTTTGATCGACGATTTACTTAAAATAATCGGTCACTGCTGTTTGACGTTGTGGGGCGCGAAGTTGTAAAGAGATCACCTATTCTTACCGTTTTCCTATCACCATTTCGATTGAAAAGGTAATTTGCTGGCCGCTTAATAGAGGTAAAAACTTTATTTATTCCAAAATGACTAAGCACAATTGTTTTCGCTTCGATGGATATTTCTGTTCAGTGTTTTAGAAAGAAAACATTTATCGAACGGTCTAGATTCGAGATTTGGTCAGAGAAACCTCCGAAATTACTCGTCAAAGCGTCTCTTGCAGACAAAAATGAAAAAGAACCGAAGCTCAGCTTTGAAAACATCTTTCGACGTTCCGTGCAGTTTTGCACAGAAGGTCACTCAACTGCACGAAAAGTCATCGGCTATAGTCACGTGCGCGACACGTGAAGATGACCGACCTTCTGCTAATAATGTCTGCTAATAATGTCTAATAATAATGTTGGACATGTGCGCTGGGAAGACTTGAAAAAAAGAAAAATAAAACAGAGCCGAATCCTACTCTCGGTGCCTTTCAGGCCCGAGTAAAAAGCCACGACATGAGTAAACCGTAGTAAAATCTGAAGGCGTTATTCAGTGGGAAGGACACAAGGTCGAGCTAATTTTAACCGAGGGTTAAAACTCGTCCAAATGCTATCACTTCCAAATATGCCAACAACGAAACAAGGAAACTCTGAACAACCAACAAACTACTTACACACACACACACACACACACACACACACACACACACACACACACACACACACACACACACACACACACACACACACACACACACACACACACACACACACACAACACACACACACACACACACACACAAACAAACAAACCAATGCAAAAGCGAAAACCGGACAAAAAGACAAAACAGACATATATTCGAAGAGTGCTGACTAACGGCACCAAACATAGGTGCTACTCATTAGCTCTTATTTACAAACTAACTTTGTATAACCAGTCCAGATAATATAAGCACGCGACATGGTATCTTTTTAGAAAAAGGTGCCATGTGAGACAAAAGAGTCTACAATATTCAGTTGCACTTGAGAACACCACTTTGTCGCCAAAGAAAATATGCGACTGAAAAGATCGTAAAACTTTGATGTCTAAAATATTTGGCAAAGGGGCTATGAGCCACTAAACTCCGAAAACGAATTACAAACCACTCGCGTATCACATTACAACCACATATGCAAATTAGTCGATCTCAACATTGCTTCAATTTTAAGCCCTGGCCAAACGTTCGCAAAATTTCAACGCAACGTCTTGCAACATTGTTGCATCATGTTGTGACGATGTTGTTAAGGGGCCGGCCAAACGCACGCAACATTTCAACCCAACATTTTACGATTTATGTGCCAACACCATCCAACATGTTGCAACATATCGCAACAGGGTGGCCAAACGTGTGCAGCATGTTGTGTTCTGGTGCTTTGAAATAGCAAATCGACCTACCGCGCATGCCCTAGTGCCCAATGTTGCGTGAATGTGGCCAAACGAGTACAACATCATGCAACATCCAAAATGTTGCACGAAAAATTTGACCGTTTTCAAATTTGAGCCAACACCATCCAACATGTTGGAACATATCGCAACACGGTGGCCAAACTGTGCACCATGTTGTGTCCAACTATGTTGCAAGATGTTGCGTTGAAATGTTGCGAGCGTTTTGCCGGGGCTTTACCCATCATTATAGACGGCGCTCCCCTCGCGTCGGGTCTCCTCGCAGCTTCGCGCGCGCGCGTGTCTTTCGCTCGCCCCACAATCCATCGCCGAAATTAGCAGTCTAGTCTTTGTGGGGTGAAATGGAGGTGTAACAGCCCTCTTCAAAACAATAGTCCCATTATATCTGTTCCTTTTATCTCGGAGAAAATTATCTAAAGCAAGTTCCTCCTCATCTGCATATCTTTCTTCACTCTTTTGTAATTTGTTTGTCATTTGGCCGTTTTCATGATCGTAATTCTGGTTGTACAGTTTCACTCGGGTATATAAGTTCTTATAATTGCGCAACGTTCGGCCGAAATACAGATATTATACTATTTCAACTCAAATGAGGAGGTCATCCGAAGAAATAAAGATTCTCAGGAGGGTGGAGTGGGCAATAATTTTCGATGGAGTATGGTCACATTTCTTGTCGCTTACAACTCTGACATCGTCGATTGAAATATGGCGGTGTCATCATCATCATCATCATCATCATATTATTGCGTCATCTCTGACATAAATTTCGTCATGCTGCGGCGGATTTTTTCGGCAGATTCGTTTACCGCTTGTTGTTGACGCTCGATGTGGACTCTGACATTAACCTTTCACGCCGGTAAAAGTGCCGTGTGTCCTCTGACATTCTATCTAAACTGAGTGTAAGCATAGCATTTCGTGCCTAAAATAATCATTCGTCGAATAATACCAAAGGCTTTACAATCTTCTTCTGTTTGTCTTTTCAGTGATGGGATAAGTTTTGTTTTGGCTTCTTAAACCAGCAAGAATTCCACCAACTCTGTTATCGGGAGAGGAGTTTGCTTCTGATACATGTATACAAGTTGTTACAATTTTTTGGTATGATCCTAAATCCCCGACCTCTGGCACAAGATATTTATAAGCAAGTGAGCCTTCCTAATCCTTTTTTCCTTACAAATATTCATTCAAACGGACACTTTTCTCTAGAGACACGGATAACAATAGTGAAACAAACAAATGTTGGTGGACGACCAAAAGGAGCTAATGAGAGATCTATTGTTTACGTCCACCAGCATGGCGGCGGTGACGTAACACTGGATTTGACAGCTGTCACTTTTCAGCATGTTGAAAACAACGATTAGGTGATGGTCACCGCGCGCTATCATGGAAGGGCCGTATACAATGACTGGTGGCAGAACGTCAACCTTTGGTTGCTTGGCAGTAGTCGATATTATCCAACAGAAACACCATTCGAATGAACCGACATCGGACGCTGACCTTTCCGCAATTCTCGAAATATCTTTTGGAAACATTTCATGAAATTGTAAGACGAATAGAAAGCCAAGTTTTTTAATTTTAGGCCATAATATCAGCTTGTATAGACTAATTGCTGAGAAAGTTCTCTCCTCTGACTTAAAATTAAAACGTGGTACTGTCATCCCTGACTACTGTTTTGCGTTGTTCGCGCGGTTTTCGTGAAAACAAACATGATCAAACGAATCTCTTATTATTTAATTTTAGTTCGTCAATGTCATTGCCACCGGCCCAAAATACATGAAAGATTTACAACTAAAACCACTTCATCATATTCTTTCAGGGCTACTTCACGAGCTTTCACAGGGAAGGTCGTATCGCGTTTCTTTTGATGAAAATGAATTACCCGCATTTAATTTCAGTTCGGAAACAACATCAGTGGCCTTTAATTGGGGTTTGGCGAGCACGTGAGGCAATGAATATTACGTAAACAAACGCACACAAGATAGCTTCCTACCTCTGTAAGCCTGTATCATAATTAGTCCTCTTTAGGCTACTTACAAGTTCCTTGTTGAGAAGCGACTAAGGGCACGCAGTTGAGAGAAAATAATTCCCTGACTTCCTCTACATGCGACCAACCTCGTGTTGTGGTGAATGAATGATTTGATGGCTGATTTGCATTGCAAAATCAGCCAAGCATGAAACAATATTATTTACCTGGAAAGCAATGCCAAAGATTTGAAATTCTTTCAACAGGAAGAAAGACTGCAGGATCGCCTAAAATGCACACCAAATTCTTAACAGAGGCTATCCTTTTGCCTTTGAACGCAAACAGTTTTTGAACACCCAGCGCCATAGCTGGAACAATGCCATCTGCAACATTCCTTTTACGCCTCATCAGGTCAAACTAGATTCCTTTCTAATTAAACTGGTTCGACTTGTTTTGAAGACAATGGTGATTGAAAATAATATCTGCCCGCTTCACTTTGTCGCCCCCTGCATCAAATCAAATTTGAAAAGCTGAAGATGTGTCAAATATTTTGACAGTTGTTATTTTTTTAATTTATGACACATAAATGAAATTTTGCCCAATTTTTCCAAGATATTAAAAAAATTACTTCGGCAAGGCTGATGGCAAAATAATAATAATAATAATAATGATAATACTCACTGATCTCAAAACAGTTCTCGGTGAATAATTCACACACAACGCTTAAATGTTCTTAAATCCAGACACTTAATTATTTTAATCTAGAACATTTTATTGTCTCTCAAGTTTACGAGTCATCTGCAAGTCGATATTCAATATCTGTTAATATCAATCGGCAAACCGCACGGAAACCTAGTGGGCTCAAAACTAAATATTTTCACGTTTCGTAGCAAAACAGTTTTCCTAAGATTCATCGGTTAGCCGATCTTAAATGGTCGTCTTGTTTAGAGGTGCCTCTCAGGCTAGAATCGTTTCTTGAGCAGAATGGAGGACTTCTTCTTAGGAATTCAACAGGAAACTAACGTGAACGTAACGTACGTTACAAATTGAATTTATAAACGAATTGATGAACACGCCGAAGCCGTGTGACGAGTGATAAATCCACCCACGCGCATGCTCGGTTGTTTGCGCAATATTGTGCAAACACATTTGATGTCAGTTTTAATAATAATAGAAAAAAAAAAAAAACCGACCAAACCGGTTCTGAGCGCTTTCGAGAGGACTGCCGCTTCACCGTCATCTTATGTCGGATATTTTCCTATCTGTCATAAAAGCTGACATCAGTTTAGAAGAAGCGATGTCCTTCTATAATTCTTTCTTCTTTACTGATCGATCGATTCAAATTTTTACCGAGGGGAAAAAGAATCTGTTAAAAAAATATTTTTAAACGGAATAAATTGTGCCTCTCGGTGGAGTCTTGTAGGGAGATTCAACTCGGGGGGCGAAACACCTGAACCACGGAAGCATAATCCGACTAGAAATCCCACGAGATTGCTGGGTTATTATTCGAAACCCCTGGTAATTCCAAAGTTCAAAATTTGATGAAACTAGACGAATAAATTTGAATTCATGACATTCAAAGGCCCTATAATCCTCCTGTATCAGAAGGTTTTAAGATAAAATCACTTTTCTCTTTCATTCATAATATTACTTGACGAAGTACAAGAAGTCTTGTTGTACTCGTGAATACCCACACATTAATTACATTAATTACAAATCATAGTAATAGCCAGAGATAAATCATTGGCCCATTTTTGCTAGCATATAATTGTTACCTAGGTCGACAGCTGTGGGAAACTTTGGAAAGAATCAGAAATACATCTAGCATTATTACTTCAATAGAAATGTTATGTATACTGAGCCATATGACATAAGAATAAAAACAGACTCGGCATTTCCGACGCGACTGCTTTATGTTCCCAACATCAGAGAACCCCGCGCGTGGTTTGATTGCTAAATATGCAAAAACAAAGGCACTGAAGTAATTGCATGGCAGAGATAGATTACAATCTGTTAGAAAAGCTGGCTTTATGAATTCCTTAAATGTCACTGAGTAGCCACTTTTGGCCGGGCATTGATCTGTCATTGAAAGCGTTGAATAATCCTTTGGTTGTTTTGCTGAAGGTGACGTAAAGCTGCGTAAAGTCGAAAGAAGACCACTAATTAGACGGCACTCACTGTTTTGTGAATTCGAAATATTTGTTAAGACGTTTTTCATATATGGAAATGCACACCTCATAATGGTTAGATGTATGGAATTAATATAATGGAACTTATGTTCGACTTTCTGGCTAGTCGGTGCTTTACAGTATTGCGCGTTGTTTGAATAATCATGGGCGACTGTGTTTAAATTTAGGGCATGAAAAATACAACGAAGAAAGTTTTTTTTTTATTCTATACTATATTGTTAAATTGTAAATTCCTAGCTTTTATTTCAAGTGAGGCAAATTTTAATTTATTTTAAGGTATTGTTAATTTTTAAAATTTTTGTCACTTTTATAGGTTTGGGGGCCACTAGTTTGCTCTTGAAAACTATAATATGTCACCTTCTATAAACAAAGCAGTAGTTATCATTATAAATTTAAAAATATCTTTGAAATATTATTACTACCACTACACTACTTCTGTTATTATTATTATTATTATTATTATTATTATTATTATTATTATTATTACTATTACTATTGTTATTATTGTCCAAGAAAATAACAACGATTGACAACAAACCGATGGATATTAATGGCGGTACCAGTTGTAATGGAAACCTTCTCAGACCGAAACAGCACTTTTGTCGAAAAAAAACGACCACCCCTGAATATTTAAAAGCATTTCAACTGGAATTCTCCTAATTATTAGTGTCATAATTATCAAGTTTACATACTGTTCAATAGTGTTAAAGAAACTAACACGAAAAAAATGCGTCCTGACTGTGGTTGTACGAGATGTACATGAAGGATTATATTAAATCACGGACCTTGAGTTGTGGATCTGACTTTGCCTGGCTTTACACTGCGATCTTGTCAAGCACCTTCCAGCAGATAGGTTGTAAGAAAATTTGAAAAGGACGAAATGTTTTCGGAGGGTAAAGGCAACCAATGCAAAGAAAAGAAACAAAGGGGTTTGAAATGACTAATCCTTGACGTCATCCAGTACTCAATGACGTTAATGAATAATCATTCGTGGCTTTACCAGCGTGATCAATAGGACACAGTTTTTAGCCATTGATTAATCCTTCTTTGCCGGCAAATTTGTCTTAGTCACAAAATTGAAATTCTCTGATATCATTTAGGGTTTATGATTTAAACGAATCAAGGTTTTTTAGTGTACAACTTCGTTGAAAAGACTAATGTCTTTATAGCTCCTGCATTCCCTCATGAAATGCGGGGTGAAACTAATGATTTCCTTCCCACGCACCTCCTCTGTGATTCAACTGAAGCCATTTTGTGTTTATCCCTGAAAGCACAAAAGCCTTTTACTGCATGACCAAACGTCTTTTGTCTGATTTTTTTTTGTATTCAATCGGATAACACTCATATTGGTCATACATAAACATTCCCCTAACCAGACTGCCGTAGCCCTCACGATGTGAGAAGAATTATTTTGGATAAATTCGAAATAGGGCGCCTGAAAAACTCACGGACAAATCAGTGTCAATTTAATTTAAAACAGCCATGGACCTACTTCCACTGAGTCAGCCGGGAATTGTGTTTTTTTAATTTATTGATTCAAGACTTTGATTTTTTTCCCAAATTTCTCGACGGGAGTAAATAAAAAAAAAATATGGGGTAAGCGCTTCACCAGTGTGGCATATGGACATGCGCATGTAAAGAATGCTGCATTATTAAAACACGTAGCATTATTTTTAATAATGCAGCGTATTTTAGTTTTAATAGCGGAGCTCCGGCGGCCCCTATAGAAACCCGTCAACTGCTGTTCTCATGGTAATCACGGCTAGCGGTATTGCTCGCGGGCGTCACCGCACGACGACGACTACGACGACGGAGTTGCCCAATAATTAACAATTGAATAGTGGTGGATATTTAGCGTCGAGGTAAATATCCACCACTTTCACCGACACTGCGGTGAATATTGTTTTAGTATATACCACACAAGCTGAATAATTAGCGGACCAAAACATTACTTTATGTGTGACAATATACCAACAAGCGGTCGGAAATTGTAAAATCTCGCGCGCCGTCTGTTCGGAGGTGAATAGTACTTGCTAATCACCTCCGAGTTAACCAATCGGAGCGCGCGAGAAGCACTATTCACTTGTGTGGTATATACTAATTAATAATATCCTAATAATAATGATAATAATCCAACATGGGCCCAGCTGCCCAGCTAGGTTACAGCGTACGGCTTTGATACTGGATATCCATCTTATAGCCAATTGACACCAAATCTCGTACTCAGAGTCATCAGGCTCTTTGGCCAGCAGTTAGTCGCCAGGAGAGACTCTGGGATAATGGAAAAAAATCAAATGTTTTGATTGGCTGGCCTGTACTGAACATAACGGGGAGAATGGTGGTCCATTATCCCAGAGTCTCTCCGAGCGTCCACCCGCTGACCTAACAGCCCGAGGAATCTGGATACGAGATTGATTGACACCTGTCAAAACAAGGTACCCGCTGACCAGTGTCACGTGACTATATCGCGGGCTCAAGTTTATACCTCATCAAGGTCAGCTGTTTTTCTGAAGTTGACCGCTGACCAGGTACTTGCTTTCGATTGGATCGCAGGCTCAATCCAGGTGTGTGACACCCAAACCATATCGAGGCTTTTTTCTGCGGGTCGTGATTACACATTCAGTTAGTTTCTTCATTTTGAGCAAAACAACTTCATCTTGTTCGATCGAAGTTTGTCTTTAAATTCGCGTAAAAAGCATAAAAATCAAGAACTTGTCAAAAGATACTCCGGAAGGTGAATTTTCAAGTGATTAAAGGAAGAGCGAAATATTTTTCTCAGGAAAAGCTTCAAACTTGGGTCGATTGTGTGGTTGAAAACGAAATAATTCAACGCTTCAAGGGCTTTCACTTTAACGCAGCATCTTACGTGTCACCAAGAAAGGTCACTTAACAGTTCATCGGTATTAATGGGAGGAACGAGTAGCTCAAACTCTGTGGAAGAAGCTCTTTCTTTGGACAAACCGTTTGCTATTTTTGCGGATGCTTGTTTTTACTTTACTGAAGCTTACGTATTCTCAAGTGGTAGAAACCTCTACAACACAGGACAGTGAGGTAAATTAAATAAATTGAAGCTTAACATTTGGTTTAATCGTTGTTACTTTTGTTCAGGAATGAAACTTGTATTTTCAGTCTCGACTGGATATAAATAACAATCATCTGTACTCGTTTTGGACGCAAAGAAATAGTTGAATTGTTTGTTTGTTTGTTTTGTTGCGTTTTTTTCTTTGCAAGCGAACGAGTGCTTTTACTCCACTTGGCTGACTGTTTTTCGACCTTTGTGCCTCAACAGCGTTAAGGAACTTTTGCAGTTATCTTATTAACACGTAATCGCAATGAGTCCTCGGAAAATCACACATTTTCATTCAACATCGTCAGTTGTCAAACGTAACGTTGGGTGGCTAAACGCACAAATAATGTTTGAGCAAACACTAGACAGAGTGAGTCCACAGAACGATTTTTGGCGTGTTATCGCTGAAATGTCGACTTTGGGTGGTTCATTTGGTTGCTTTTTTACCGGCTGTGCACGTTTGTTTGTTGGGGTGGCTATCAAACATTTCTTCGTAATGCGAAATGTTGGAAGAAAATGTTTGATCTAGATCAAGCATGGAAAGCCATTTAAGAATAAATGCAATGTTGAGAGAGGTGGCTAAACGTTCAAACACGATGTCAAATGAAAATGTTTGAGCGTTTTTTGGTTGTCAAAATTCTTTTGGAACAAACATACGCGTCGTGTATTGTTTTCTTGTAATGTTTTAATGATTTGAGGTTTTTGAACCGCGGTCAATTCCTGTTGACTGTTCTAAACATCAAATATTGGCGCAAGGAAAGCCATGCGAATTTGCTCAATACCAGAAAAAAAAAATTAATCGTGGAGCTCCGCTTTTAAGCCTGGTTTTCATATATCGGGAAAATCCCAGACGGTCGGGGATTTCACTATTTCCCGACCGTCCCAGATTTATGCCGAGATAAAGCCTAGTTTTCATATGTAGTAACGACCACCGCAAAAATCTGGGACGCATCGGCAAAATAGAAACCTTCCCGATTTTCCCGATTTGTCCCTGACCATCCGAGACGATCGGGGATGTCTACGATCTCCAGTTTTCATTAATCGGCATAATCTGGGATGGTCGGGAAACAGTGAAATCCCCGATCGTCTGGGATTTCCCGACATATGAAAACTAGGCTTTAAGCCTGGTTTTTACTAGCGACGCAAGCACAAGCGCAAGCATAAGCGCAAGGATCAAAAATTTTCCTTTCCTTGTGCTTGCGCTTATGCTTGCGTCGTGTAGTCACCTGGCATAAGCTTCATATGCTTGTGCTTATGCTTGCGCTTATGCTTGCGTCGCTAGTGAAAACCAGGCTTTAGGCTTGGCTAAATCTACATATTAATGCTGCATGCCGATTTAGCACGTGTTAGCATTACCCCTGATAATTTCCCTGCCACCAAAAAAGACCGCCACCGCTTTTCTAACACACTTAGTTTGCATTATTTTCACTCGGCATTCGGTGCTATAATGCAGGGAGAAAACAATGGATGGAGGTTTGGATGACGATCAGTAACATTATTGCCAAATAACCTGCTAAACTAAGATTTTCCTGCGTTTTCCCGAACTTTATTTTTTAGGACGTTAATTAACATAATACTCCCACGAAAAGTATAATTACTTTGCTATGATCTTGAATTGTATTGTTTAATAATGCAGAATCTGATGACCGACGACTCGCTAACTTTTGCTTTAAATAAATACAAAAATAATTAATAGTTATTCTACGAGGGCGTGCTGGATATGAAGTGATAAATAACCAACGAGGCGCGAAGCACCGAGTTGGTTATAATAATTCCATATCCAACAAGCCCGAGTAGAATAACAAAACAATTATCCTGCTCAATCTTGCGGAATATCACCTGATTTTAGCCAACTCTGCCTACGGCCTTGCCGGCTAAGTAATAGGCGATATTCCGCGCGGTTTCGCAGGATAATTGTTAAATAGATTATTTACTGATATTGCGCGATTTTCATGACGAGTTGATCAAGCGCGCTTCCATCATATCAGAGCTAAGATCTGAGATAAATGCTGTTAGTTCATTTAATTTGAGGTGTTTTTACGGGAGCAATATATACTGTGGCACGATATCCACTTTGATGCTTGATCGGTACTTTCTCCTAATAATGGTTGTTATGTCACTATGGCCTGTCGATCACCTGGCAACAAACATGGCCCGCAAAAATTTCATCAAAAGTTTTTATATCCAGTGAGCCCAGTGTGCAATGGTTGTAACTCGCCGTGAAGCTTTCATTTGTATCAAGAAGAAATATTGAAGCTCCTAATCACTCAATGGAACAGTTTTGTAACACTGACAACTAGCTACTGAAGATTAGCAGCAGCATTACAAACATAAGAGGTGGGCATATATTCGATAAGCTTTTATTGCATATATCTGGAGTCAAATTATGGTTATCACGAACACAATTTAAATAAAATAAAATCTTATCTAGGTGTAGATGCAAAAGTGAAATTTTCTTGCCTATGTGAAGTTATCTAGTGTTCATTAATTAAATCAAATAATATTGTACTTAAACAATAGTGTACTGAAACAAGCACTTTCAAACGATGACAGTAAACTAGACATAACCCGGGATGGCTACACCGGTTGGGTAATTGGTGTACTGGCGTACACCAATTCGCCCTGAATATGTGTATGGGTTTGATTACACATAGCATCTGTTTAGAAGACTGTAATACTTCGCAAGCTTCAGCTGACTCACAAAAATGTTTTAGAAACTGATTTCGAGCTAAACTAGGGCAGTTTGGAATATTGTAACGACATTCTAAAACTCCGGGACATAATACCCTTCGTGTCTTTTAACTGAAAAACGTGGAAAACAAACGTATACTCGTTTTTTGTCGTTGGTGCGTACTGTCCGACCCGTGGAAAACTGTTCTCAGCGATTCAGAAATGCTAGTGACGTTTGCGAAATCCATAAATATGCTAAGAGCGTTTTGTGAGTTTTCAAAAAGGCAAAATATAACATTTGGTCATTTAACTGTCATTGTTAACATAACCTCTTTTAACGAGTTAGCCAGCAGGTGTAGCAATTGTGTTAGTTTATGGTAACTGATGCTTGAGTATTGTTTATTTAATCCTGGTTCGCACTAGCGACATAACGACATCGACATAACGACATAAGGAAAAGATCCGTTTTTTCTTTATGTCGTTATGTTCATGCTGTTATGTTGCTATTGTGTCATTATGTCTGCATGTTCACACTGGAAACATAACGTCCTTTCTACGTCGAAATAACGTCCATTTTATGTCGTTATGATGATGTCGTTATGTCGTTAGTGTGAACCAGGCTTTTAATAAATCATATCATTTCAATACGAGAACAATATACATCACTGTGCCAATGAAACTATGCAGTATACAGCAAAGATTTTGGTTAGGGTTTCTGAATCACCGAGCAGGTCCATTGTTGCATTTCGGACGCTATTTTGTGTGGAAAATATGCAGTGCTGTCAGTAAAAATCCGAGTGAACCGATAGAGAAACCACAAAGCTAACAAACGCATTACTTAAAAGCAAATACATATTTGGGCTCTTTACTCTTCACTGAGTTCGCGGTTATCACACTGACTCGCTCGATTTTTATAACAATACGCCTTTCTTGATGTATTCGTCGACTAACTTGAATTTTAGATAAAAAGTTGACGTTAACTTTGTGCATATCAAGTTATCATTTGGGTCGATCTTTCTAAAGCACTACTTATAATATATATACAACCATGGAAACTTATAGATTTTGTTATCAGTTAACCAGAGTCCCGGGTCTTGAGATCGAAGTTGTTGATTTAAAATAAACAAAATTTGGCTATTTTAGAAGAAAGCTAAACATTCAAGCCATGAATCGATCTGGTTAGCAAAGGCTTTCGCTTCAGAAAGGTTCCTTAGCAACGTGCATGTCTCTTGAAACTTGCATTACATCAAAATCATGGTAGCTTCTAGTTCAGCCTTTGGATCTTCGATACACGAGTAGTTTGGCAGCAATCATTCTGCAACGGGATGCATGATCAGCGTGCAGGATATACGACAGAAAATCATCCGTCAGGCAGCAAGGGTTACTTCGCCACTAAACTGATAACGTACCAGTAAGTAAATAACATTTCGCTTTAAAGTCAGTTACTTGCGCTAAATTTTTTAAAGTACACATGTAAAATGATCAACCAGGCTAAAGCCGCAGCTACACGAGCGATTTTTCGCTTGCTCCGGTGATGCGATTTTTTCAATTTTGTCGCGTCACCAGCGCGCGATGAAAATCGCAAGTGTAGCCACCCTTGAACTGGCAACGCAACAGGTAAAGAGTCGCAAGAAAAAAATCGCGAGAAATTGAATGAGTTTAACTTTTCGCGATTCTTTTTCTGCGATTTTTTGAGCTGTCGCATCACCTGTACGAGGGTGGCTACACGGGTGATTTTCATCGCGCGCCGGCGACGCGACAATTTTACAAAAAATCGCATCACCATCGCAAAGCAAAAAATCGCTCGTGTAGCCGCGGCTTAAGCAGTGAGTTGAAATCAAGCCGCCCCAATGCCAATAGAATCAACACCCGGGGGCACTTTTTTTCACAATACGACTGAACGTTTGCAAACTATATATCGTGTGAACCGACAAGAAAAATTAAGAGAGTCAAACCTGTTCTCCTCGTCTATCTTACAGAGCCAGTTCAGTTCTCCACTTTATTTTATTTTTTTCTCTTACCAGTTGCTCCATTCGATGTTCGGCAGGTCGCCTCATTAGACCAGGTCAGATGCGAGTAAACCGCAGAAATTAGATGTAAATTACTAACTTTTGTGTAAAATATTAAAATTGAAAATATAATATATTAAAATTTGGGAATAACTTCAAATACTCACCAGCCAAGCGTAGGAGCAAATATGAGCGAGGTAAAAGAATATGGGGCTGTTGTTTGTGGTAGGTGCCCAACATATGGAAATATTGTAAAGCTGAATATTTTGATGGACTGCTAATGGATCTTTGATGAACGGTGATCTCCTTGTCTTCATGTAGGCTTGGTTCGCCGAAAAGTGTGAAAATTAGCTCTTCCTAGCGAGTTTTTTTTTTTCAAATATGGCAGGTAAAGAAATCGATATTCGTTCGTTATGAGTCAGCTTTAAATGTGACCCTGTGACCCTCCCCCCACCCAAGTTCACTTGTTGTTTTGTCTTTTTATAGTTTTTAATCAACGTCAAACTGTGGCAAGCCGCGTTCTTATTCTTATACAATTTTTACTTGCAGTAATGACAGATTTTGAGAACGAAAATTCGAAATTAAACTTGGAGTAATAAATTCATGAAGAAAAAATTCGTTTCCTTGGTTACAGATGTGGGTGGTCAAATGGCGCACGTGGGTTTCAGAAAAAGTTTTTGTAAACGACTCTGGGTTACTTTGGAAAATAGAACTTTAACTTTATAACACTTTTTTTAGATTTTAAATGAAAGGTTTCTGTCTTATCAGTTTATCGCACTAAAAGACAATGTAACAACTTCAGCATTTTTCTTAGATATATACGTATTTTTCACTGTCTATATAGCTATGGCAACCGAGGTGACCCACCATTTTCCATCTTGTTAAAGTGCTCTTCACTCGCAGGTTTCTCATCTGTTTGTATGCTGACTCACAAAGAAAATGGTCTTTACATTGCTAATGGAATGTGATGGGAATATTCTTGAATGCAGTAATTGTTTGCAGAGTCTATCTGTTTATCAGGATTGCGTGATTTCACTAGTCCCTTGCGACACACAATGAATTGAATCATTATTCAGTCTTACGAAGAACGCGACATTTTTTTAATTTATAAGACGTGTTCTTTTTAAGAATTGTCAAATAAATGTCTGGATAGTAGAAGACATGTTATGATTTTGAGAAAATACACAACGTTTTCGAAAGTTATTCTACTCTCTCGAACATTTGAATCATTATTGTAATTAATTTTGAACCAAATATAGTAAAGATAAATTTTACAAATATTGTAAGGCGTCTTTGAGCGCTTAGGATACTGGCACTCTATAAATTATTATTATTATTATTATTATTATTATTATTATTATTAATGGAAAGGATAAACGTTGGAGTCGGGTGTGTACCTTCTTTCGTTGCGAGTGTCTTTACAAGCGTAAAGAGAGGACGTATAATTTCACCAATTGCATGAAAATTAATTACTGTCTTTAGTAAACTGTATTTGCATGTTTCTCAGCTTTGACTCACGCGGTTTAGTGATGGTCGGTTTATTGGATCTATTGCTAATTCTAACATTGAAAAATAGCAATTAAGCCACAAAGCAAGATTGCAATTAGAGTCCTAAGAACATTTCCTAAGTAACCCAGAGCCAAACCAGAGAGGAATTCTAAAAAAAAAAAAAAAATGGCTTGGAAAACGACATGTACTCACTCAAATGTCAAATGTCGGTGTAATTCTGTACTAAAATTCTATACTGACTGGCTATTTAATTCTACACTGTTTGAACGTAATTTTGAGACGAGGGAGTTTAAGTGACGACAACGACTGCAACGCCAACGAAACCGTCACTCCAAAATTTAGGGTGAGTTTTTTTGGGACATATCCCGAATATTCCAAAATCAGAATATCTAAAAATAAAATTGAAGATATCCTTATTCCAAAATAGTAAATAGGATTCCTTCCTTGAGAGAGGAATTCTGAAAAAGGTTAGCCGAAAACGACATACCGACTCACCGAAATGTCAAATGTCGGTGGAATTCTACACTATTTGAACGTGGCTTTGAGATAACAGGGAGGTTAAGCGACGAGGACGACTAGAACGCCAACGAAACCGTCACTTTCAAATATGGGGTGCGTTTTTTGGGACATCTTCCGGATAGTCCAAAATCAGAATATCTAAAAAAAAATTGAAGATATCGTTATTCCAATATATCAAATAAGATTCCTTCCTTGGCCATTTGGGGAGTTTTCATTGCCAAGCTGCAGACTTTTTCTAATTCTCAGAATGTCTTTAAAAAACGTGCTCGTGAATTACGCTTATTGTAACTGGTTCGCAATCTTCCTCCTTGTGTGGGAACGACCTCGGATCTAACGTAATACGAACCTCTTTGAAAGTCATGAAAAAGAAAGAACATTTAATTTTACCTTCGTGTGTTCGCGTTCTCGAACGATTCTTGGCCCTGATTTAGACAAAAATTCCTGTTTGAATTTCTGAAATTCTCAGGTGTCAATTGGAACGGTTTTTTCCACTTCAGTGAACCATTCTCGCCCCATTGATTCCGCCCTCTTGCCTTCGACATATGACGGCAAAGGAAACTGGTGGAGCCGAGTATGAATGCAACTGAAAATTTCCGGTAATTCCGATATTTCGGGAAAATGGACAACCTCGAGAGGTTGACCAAAATTTTCGAGCTAAAATTTCCAGAAATTACCGTTCCATTTGCTTCTGAACCGAAAATTCTGGAATTTTTGACAAAATGGATCGCGCCCCTTGAATTTGGTCATTTCTCGTTATTGTTTTGGAGAGGACGGTAAAGAAATGTACGAGGAGCCTACCGCACGTGCAGAGCCCTCGTTATTGTTCGTTAAACCTATTGTTTTATGGCGTTCTTGTTGCCGTCGCTGTGGTCGTTGCTTAAGATTTCTAAAGCCCGCCGCACACGTGAGGAAACAGCTGAGCAATTCGCCTCGCGAGGCCGTTAGATCAATATCAAACATGTTTGATGTTGATCGCACGGCCTCTTGAAGGGAAAATCTCACGAAAACCTCGCCGCACACGAAAGGAAACGGCTGAGCCATCTGCCTCGCGAGGCATTTTGCTCAGCTGTTTTCTCACGTGTGCGGCGGCCGCAAAACCTCAAGTTTCATGAATGTGATTTACTTCGCCTCTGTATGTATAGTATTTGTATCGGTAAAGCTTCCCTCGGGCTACTGATCCGGATCTCGGTAAATAGAGTCATAGGCTATTGTTTCTAGGAAGAAGGGAGACAGGAAGCAGGGGATAAAGTTAAGGGGTGGAGGGTAGGCCTGGTATATCAAGTGTAAAAGGAGGACAAGGGGGTGGATAAGGACCAGGGAGGGGAAGGGACAAAAGCAATACAGAAGAGAGGGAGATTGGAGAATGCAAAGGAACCAACTGTCAAGCAACTTACTTAAACATGCAGTACACAAAGAAAGTTTGCCGAGTTCTCTACGGCTTGAATAGAGTGTTTTCACATGATGTCACGGCGGCCATGCTGGTGTTCCAAAACAAAGAAATGGCGGCCATGTTGGTGTCCCAAACTAAACCTCTGGGAATTGCACTCTTTATTATGCAAATATCATCTTTTGTTTCAGTAAACCAATATGACCGGTAGTCATGTGAATGAAAACGCTTTAAATATTGCTTTGCATGTGTGGCCCTTTTCGGTGGGAAGATTTGTGTGGAAATTATCGCTAGTCGCCTTTGAAGTCGAGTACCAACAGTTTGCTTTCAGGGAATTATACCTTCTGAATCATTAAAAGATCCGCTCGTTTCCATGAAAAACGATAATTCATCAAATGATATCTTGCCCTCACCAATGCGGGAGCCCTTTTCCAGAGTGACTTAAAAATTCTTCCTCGGGGCATTCGCCACAAATTCAAGCGAATATAGATGGAATTAAAATAAATTTTTCATGGGTCCATCCAATTAGGATTAAACATAGTAAATCTCTGATTTAAGTTTATCCTTCTTGGCAACATATCTACACCCCAAAAAATGTATGTTGATGGTAATTAGACATCTTGCATGACAAAAGCCTACCGAACAACCAGCTGTAGAGATGAAAAGGTTGAAAACTCGATCTTGGACATCAAATGAACTTTCGCTTTGCAGCTCTTTGCATATCAGTTTTACATTGGAATTAATAAGTGCAACTTTCTATGGTTACTACGAGTTAACAGAAAACTAGGGTATTATTTTTTGTGATCAACACGATCTCCCTCATTGATCACATGACGAGTTTGAAATTGTTCCAAAATTGCTGCCACCGTCTTTGAGCATGCGATTGCCAACAACATTCGTCCATTCCATCAAATTATTTCCAAAAACTGACGCCATTAAAAAATGGTATTTAACACAGCTGTGAGTTATTGACCGAAAAAGGCCGATTTTTTTGCGGTCGCACCGAGGTAAACAACTTTTTTTACAGGCTGGCTGAACATAGGTTAGTGTTCTAAGAACTGGTCTATCCGATGTGATAAAAGTATTTGACAAAGCGCTCTCGTTTCTTCGTGAAATTTGACTGGTGAATTAGAAAACTGAAATGATAACAATATGTTAATTGCCGAAGAAAAAACACACAACGTGTATTTATTCCTCGGTGTATAACCAAAACAATGTTGGTGATATCTTTCGCGCTTGCCTATGTCCGGCATGACGAGCTTTGCCCAAGAAAAAAATTCTCAGCAGGTTCCGTAAACTGATGCCGAGGTACAAGAGAGAAAGGTGTTTGGTAGGTGTCGCCAAATTAATTACACCGGAATATAATTATATAAACCAGACGCTGAGAATCCGCGAGGGACACGTCTTTGACACGCAAGGCAACGCGAGACAACGCGATGCAACTATTGTTGCAAATTTAAATGAAAGCCATCAAATTCGCTCTGCAATTAAATGTGAAAATAATAAAATGCTGACTTCTTACTGAATGTTGTCTGATTTCTTCGAGACTATATTTTACAATGTCTTTAATCCTGGATTTATGTAGAATCGTGAGATCTCGGTTTCGCCGAATGGCGAACAAGCATACTTCAAAGAGCATTTTGATACACTGTACTACAGACTTCGGTTGTCTCTTGGTTTGTTGTTACAGGGACAGGCCTTCCACGTGACGTGCGAGTAACGCACTGCAGGACAATTGTTTACATCGCTGTGGACAAATATTTTATTCTTTAGAGAAAGTCACGAAGTGATCGCACGATCTGGACAATACATCCGAGTTAAATTCTTACTAATTAATTAATATTCTACTTCGGCGGGATTTCGAAATTTGAATAGCATCATTGTTTTGATTTCTAAACCATTTGAAGTGAAGGCATGGATGTTGTCGGATTGCATGTCGACGGGAACTTTGCCTTTGTTTAATAACATTTCGAGTCTTTCGAGGTTAAAAGTGCATCACTTCAGGCTCGAAAGTATTGGTATGCCCTCAAGAAAGAAATCTGTGGGATCCGTCCGACGAATATTTCTCCAAAAACGAAATATTGAAGACATTTCCTCACGAAGTGCGAAATGCGGGAACTTCATTTTAACCCGCCAAATCGGCGTTTGCTGCCATGGAGTTAAGCAGGATGCCCAGTACCCTCTCCTGTTCCAGGTTCGGTTTGATTGCCGATCTTCTTCGTCAGAGAGTGTTTCCACCGCATTGTCATATTAATTCGCCACACTTAGTGCTAATATTGAAAGCCTGCTGAACTCTGTCAAATTGGAATTTAGATCCCGATCGCGCGAAGGACTTCTCTTTCGGCGGGAAAGCCCGCCAAAGCTCGGAGGAGCTTATTGCCTTACTCGCCGAAAGGACAGCGAAAATCGACTCGCTTGAAGTGGAACTAAAAGGGTAAGTTATAATTTTGTTTCTTTATTATGTGGAGCCAAGCTAACAGGCTTCAAATCATTTGGTTTGTGTTGTGTTTTCTTTGACCTGTTTGTTAATTTTTAGTTAACCCCTCCCCCCCCCCCCCCCCCTTCCCCTCAATTTTTAACTTAATGAGTTTCGTCTGTAATGTTTTTAATTATATTTTGTATACAGTATAAGCTTATAGTTTGCTCTCAGTGGGAACTATTGTCAATTTTGTATGTAATTTAAGTTGTGTGCTGTGGAAGTTCCTCAGTGCCCCTATTTAAGGGGAATATAATTGATACCCACAGGTTTTAAGGCTTAAAATGGACACCCTATAGAAAACAATAAATTAGAATTGTGCAAATGGCTCGTTTTTATTTATACGTTCTATTATTAATACTTCAATGGACAGTTTTTTTTATTGTTATTTTTACCATTTAATAAAGTAAAATATTTGTTAATAAAATATTATATTTGTTAAAACAGATTTCGCATAGTCCTTAAGTTTAACTGGCAAAGAGTTTTCCTTTTTTATGCCGACCGACATACCCACTTTTACGAAAAGAGAGGATCATAGGAAAGGAAATACTCAATGGGCATGGCCTAATACAATTTAAAAGAAACCTGCAGGGGAACATACCTACATGTATACTTTACATACAGTATACAAACAGGCATTAAAACTCTCAGGAGTTTGCTCCACTGTCAATGTACAAATTAAAAATGGGGTTTCTATTTCATAGTGGAATAAAGATTAACATATCCAAAATAAAACTGGATACATGTAACTCATTACAATAGCTGAGTGTTTTCCTTTTTTATTTCTCTGCAGAGATCTGAAGACACATGTGTGCTGCTAACAAAGAATGAGATTAAAGCAGTAGAGGAAGTGGTGTTCTCTGTGATACAGAAAACTTTGAAAATTGCTTGAAATCATTGCTTGTGTGGGCAATAAGGGAGAAGTGCCTTCATGTGTCACAGAAGACTTGGAGTTTGATATTGAACTTGATGGATGTCCTCTTGGAGGTGTGTTTTTGTTTTAAGATACTTTTTGGCATAGTCTCAAGTGTGAAACTGAGTTCACTATTAGATTATTATTATTATTATTATTATTATTATTATTACTTTGTTACGCATTTTTAATATTATTTTGAAAAGCTGAAAAAGATATTGGAATCAAAGAAAGCTCACAAATAATGGTTCAGTTTTGTTTAAGATTATCTTACCAATTTAGCATAACTTTAAATAGGCCTCTTTGGCTTAGGCTGGCAAGGATTGAAATCAAATGGATTGCAACTTGAAAAAATTGAACCAACATTTTCAAGTTCTCCTCTTGTACTGTGGGAAAATAGCTACATGTACATGTAACTACAGATTAGGGTTTTCTTCCCATTTGAGAAAAATAACTAAAAATAAATAAATGACCGTTATTTACCCTCGGCAGTATTTATAGCACACAAAGGCTAGTGGGGCCTAGCAAATACATGAAACAAATAATTCAAATAAACATAACAGGTTAAGAAATTCCAACTCAGGCAAGAGGCAGACCAGTTGGCTATATATTTACAAGTGTGGCCATCAGCTGGAGCGGGACTTAAACCCGGGGCCTCCGCATTGCAAGTCCAGCACTCTAACTGCTCGGCTATCCTGCCTCCAGATAACAACAGTCTTGGAGGGTATAGTACTCGTAGTCTGTGGTGGTCTTCCAAATTATTAACAGTTGTGGTGGTCAATCCAGCACTCTAACTGCTTGGCCACCCTACCTCCAGATAACAACAGTCTAAAAGGGTATAGCACATGTAGGTTTTAATTTCACCTCCAAGACATTAGAATCACCATGACATAGTATCTTTAAAGATGCAAAAACTGTTAAAAGTATTACCCTCTCATTAAAAATGACTTCACATAATTAATACCTAAGTTTGGTCTCTACCACTCCAGGGATTAATGTCTTTATATCTTAATATTTCTGGAAAGGATTTACAAAAGCTGCACTGTAATTAAATTTTTTTTTCTTTAATAAATATGATCTCTTTGTGCCAATCAGTTATTTTTCTCTTGGGTGGCCAGTCCATTTTTGGACTGTTGTTATCTGAAGGCAGAAGTATAACCCCACTTTTTTTCCACCTCAGGGTCCATACCTTGTCTTGGAATGGTGGATTGTGTACCTCGATGACCTGGAGCAATTTCAATAAGAAAGTCAGCACCAACTGGCTTGGTGTGTTGTTTTTTTTAAGGTAGAGGGCAGACTAAAACAGACTACTTTTTTTTATTATAAAAGGACTATGTAGGCTGCTAGTTGGATACCAGACCTGAGGTAAGCACTTTTTTGTTCATATCATTCCCAGATAACTAAAATTATTGCTGTGTTTATGTTTCCTAGTCACTTCAATCCAATCTTTCATCAACACAAAACTTATTTTTAAATCATTATTTTGTAACTGGTTCTATTTCTCATGGGTGGTCAGTCCCTTTTGGACTGTTGTTACGTATCTGAAGGCAGAACCTAATTTTCTTTTATCATTATTTTGTACTAACTGGTTCTGTTTCTCTTGGATAGTCAGTCCCTTTTGGACTGTTGTTATCTGAAAAGAGAACCTAATTTTCTTTTATCATTATTTTGTATTAACTGGTTCTGTTTCTCTTGGGTGGTCAGTCCCTTTTGGACTGTTGTTATCTGAAGGCAGAACCTAATTTTCTTTTATCATTATTTTGTACTAACTGGTTCTGTTTCTCTTGGGTGGTCAGTCCCTTTTGGACTGTTGTTATCTGAAAAGAGAACCTAATTTTCTTTTATCATTATTTTGTACTAACTGGTTCTGTTTCTCTTGGGTGGTCAGTCCCTTTTGGACTGTTGTTATCTGAAAAGAGAACCTAATTTTCTTTTATCATTATTTTTTACTAACTGGTTCTGTTTCTCTTGGGTGGTCAGTCCCTTTTGGACTGTTGTTATCTGAAGGCAGAGCCTAATTTTCTTTTATCATTATTTTGTACTAACTGGTTCTGTTTCTCTTGGGTGGTCAGTCCCTTTTGGACTGTTGTTATCTGAAGGCAGAGCCTAATTTTCTTTTATCATTATTTTGTATTAACTGGTTCTGTTTCTCTTGGGTGGTCAGTCCCTTTTGGACTGTTGTTATCTGAAGGCAGAACCTAATTTTCTTTTATCATTATTTTGTACTAACTGGTTCTGTTTCTCTTGGGTGGTCAGTCCCTTTTGGACTGTTGTTATCTGAAGGCAGAACCTAATTTTCTTTTATCATTATTTTGTACTAACTGGTTCTGTTTCTCTTGGGTGGTCAGTCCCTTTTGGACTGTTGTTATCTGAAGGCAGAACCTAATTTTCTTTTATCATTATTTTGTAGTAACCATTTCTGTCTCTATTGAGTAGTCAGACCATTTTATGCTTTTCTTATCTGAAGACCAATCCATTAAGCTTGCCTTTATTAATAATAATTATTTTTCTCTTTTACACAGGGCTTGTTCCACAGTCGATAGCATAATCATGTCTCAAACTTTCCACACTTTCAAATGAAGAATGATCCTCGCAGCTGTGAACGCAATTTATGCAATTGCGAAAAGAAGCCTGAAAAAAATTCAGGACTTCAACGGGGTTTGAACCCGTGACCTCGCAATTACCGGTGCGATGCTCTAACCAACTGAGCTATGAAGCCATTGATGTTGGGAGCAGGTCAATTGTGGGTTCATATGTTCCTTTGAACGAAATGAGTGTGAATGATATATGATTCATATATGATTCATTTCATATATCATTCACACTTTCCACACTTTCTCAAGAATATGAGCCTGTAATTGGGGCAAGTAGGGTTGGCGCAGTGGTGAGAGCGCTCGCATTCCACCACTCGGCATCATAAGTGGGCTGAGTTTGTTGGTTCCCTACTCTGCTCCGTGAGATTTTCCTCGGGGTACTCCGGTTTTCCCCTCTCCCCATAAACCAACATTTGATTTGAGTTTGATTCTACTTTATTTAGATTTGATTTGATTTAGTCTCCCCAGTTAGTAGAGCATCTGTGGTAGGCTAGAAAGATTTGAGACTTAAATAAAGTGATCACGCCACCAGATTACTTCAAACTCTTCAGTTGCCCTCCCTTCCCCATACCCAAAGATCCAGAAAAGTTGAAGAGAATTCGGAAAGAAGCAAGGAAAAGGTGGAGACAAAAGAAGGCTCAAGAAAAAGCCATGAAAGCAGCAGCAGCCATCGCCGGCAACTCGGCAACTATTGGCAAAAAAGAAAATCGAGTAGTTACGTCTGTACGAGAAGTAGCGGAGCGGAAACGTGGCGAACCTACTAACCAGCCGCGAAGACCAGTCGACGTCCAACACCACGTTAAAGAGATCAATCCCTCGTTAGTGGTACGGACAGAAAAGTTTCTTGGATCAGGAACATTTGGAAACTGCTATCTCGCTTATTGCCGAGATCTGCTCGTGGCTGTAAAAGAGTTCAAGTCTGTGAAAAAGTGGACCACTAACGACCTCAAAAAAGAAGTACGCCAGGAGGCGAGAATGATCAGCTACTTCGGAGATCACAGCGGCGTGCCTTTGCTATTTGGTGTGATCACGAAGAGCGAGCCACTTCGGCTTATTACAAAGTTTCATGGCCGAAAACATAGAAGCCTGACCTTGTCCAGTGCCACGAGAAAAAAAATTATCTGGAAAAACCTGGATGGCTAGGTGTATTAACGAAAGTCATCGAAGCGCTCGTGCACATACATTCGTGCGGTATCCTGCACAACGATTTAAAAGCGAACAACGTCGTGCTAGAGGAACGAGAGAACGGGTCAGTAAACCCAGTAATTATAGATTTTGGCAAAGCACGCTTTGCGTCGGATGCAAAGCCTGCGGTGGCTGTAACACTTTCCAAAAGAGAGAGTACCAGAAGCGCTACCCTCATATTGTGCCCGAAATCGTGTGTGGAACTGGGATGCAAAGCTATAAATCACACTGATGTTTTCATTTGGAAGAATCGCCCTTGCTGTACTGGATTTGTTACCAACAGCAACTGCTCGATCAATTAAGATGGCCAAATCGACTTTAAACGATGATCCTGAACAACGTCCCTCGTTAAAGGAACTGCTTACCGTCCTTTAAAGATTTTGTCACTTGAAGTAAAGGAACTCGGTCGTTCTCAAATAGTTAAATAGGTCAGTATGAAGTAATTTTGTAAGTGTCTCTTATATCGCCCTCGTCAGTTCACGTTTTCTTTTTTAAATGAAGAACCTCATTGAAAATGTTACCGTTGCAATAGTAATATTTGCGGATTATCTGTGTTCTCTTCAAAAACTGTCCTCTCGGTTTAGTGTTGCGAATCGAGAATTATCACGTTGCTATTGATTTTTTTTTCGGTTCGCTGTATGCTGAGCAATAAAAGAAGTGTTTCCGGTTATTTGACATTCGACTTGGAAAGATGTATATTATATATATATATTCTTTTTATAAGAGAGCGTCATGCTTTTAATATCACTAGTACAGTGTTTATGACTTTATAAAAGTGTTTTTAGGGAGTAAATAATACGTGGTTTATGACAGTTTTATCCAGCGTAACCTTCTCCTCATGAAATACAGCTACAGCCACGCGTGTTGATGTCTGGAAACCATTTGTTTTCATGTCATGAGAGACTTAATTAAAATGGTTCGGCATGCATTTGAACGCCGATAGGTGCGAAAAAAGTAATTACTGAAAATTCCTAGGCGACACCTCAATCGTAGTAAACGCGTGGAATACGGTCTCCTCTTTCAGTTAATGATAAGCCATGGAGGAGAATTTCTCCTCCTTAGCCTAATTTGCATATTTTTTTTCGGAGGGCGAAGCTCCTCATGATACACGTTAACTCTGCCGGAACCTGGGTACTATGGGTTATTTGCAATTTCCACAAGGCTTCATATTTGATGGACTTGCTTGCGGTGGTATAGGTGAGGTCTAGGGTCTGGGGACACTTCATGATGGCTATCATAGACAGAATAAATTAATTGCCTTTCATTTCGATAGATTTCTCTTCCCGCAGAATGATGGGATTGATCAGAATTTCTTGAGGGGCTGGTCATGATATACGTTGCATTTACATTAAAGAGGTTTCTTTGTTTGATGCATGCACGAGTATAAAGAAAACCTAACCTTTCAATTTCCCACTTGAAGAGTTTAACTTTAGGATGCGCTTTTTAGTCAGATTATGGAGGTGCATATGGAGGAGCATAAAGGGAAAGCAAAGCGACGGTAAGTGGAACATGTGTTATGACCTAGTTACTTCATATTTCATCGATCTGATACCTTGCAGTTAAAGTTAAGGTTGTGAGCAAATGCACTCATTGTTTATATTTGATAGGAATAGTTGTCTGGTTCATTTGGTTCAATTAATAATTTGAAAAGACAAATTACATTTCGCACTCTAGAACGATGTATTTTATGTGCTGGTCCGCGAATATGGACCGGCTGTTGTTAATATTTGTCAACGTTTTCTCTCCTGACAGAAAAATATCTGATTCATTTGAAGACTCTGGTAGGTTTCTTGTCTTGCCTCTCTCCTCATCTGGCCTGGTTTCGCCTCATCTCGTGTCATGTCATTTCATGTCAACTCATATCACTTCATCTTACCACGTCACGCCTCGCCTAGCATCAGCTTGGTATGTTGTTATGTCATGTCATGTTATCTCACTTATCTCGTATGTTATGTTATGTCATGACATCACACTCATCTCGTATGTTAGTTATGTTATGTCATGTGACTTAAAAGTCATATCATATCATCTCAATCTTCTCGTATGTTATGTCGTGTCATGTAATCTCATCTCACATCATCTCGTTTCATCTTATCTCTTCTCGTCTAGTATTATGTTAAGTCATACCATGTCATCTCACTCATTTCGTATGTCATGTCATGTCACATCATGTTATCTCATCTCGTGTCTCACTGTCTTTCCACACTTATTATGTCATCTCTTCTCGTCTCAACACATCTTGTCTCATCTCACTAGAGAGGCCAAGCAGGACTTTTGAACATCTGAGTTTTGATCTTTTAGACCACTGCATACCACCTCCCCAGGACGGCTTTCAAATAGAGCAAACAGATCAAGGAAGCCTTAGAATTGTGTGGATACGTAGCCAAAACAAAAACATTAACGACGACTACACTGTGGAACAGGCTTGGACCCCTAAACCAACAACCATAGGGAAGAAAAGAACCAGAGATGAAATGAGCAAAGGACTCAACACAGTAAGAGGTACTGAACGACATCCCCTTAAGATTTAAACTCGGTACCTTGTTTTCGAGTAAAGCGTATCACTTGAAATATTGTGTTATCGTTTGAGTCGTTGTATCTCACGGAATGACATTCAAGAAAACGTTCTTGAGTAGAGTTAAAACTACTTTGAAATAACTCTTCTTTTCATCAAGTTGATTTACACGAAATTGTTGTTTTAACTTCCTTAAATACCAGATAGAGACACTCAATCTTGGGAGGCATCCTCCCAGACCACTGCTCAAGTTCCACGACAACCTACCAAGGAGTTCCATGACAATGAAAATGAGGACAGTACAAGATCTAACCAGGTGAGTAACTTGGCAAGGGGACCCATAGAAAGCGCGTAGAGGCCATTGAAGTGTGAACGGGGGCGATTAAGTGCATATAAAACATACCTTTCAACGTCGAGGGGCTGAAAGTTTAACACGATCATTCCTGTTCGGAATATGACTTTCCGTTTAGATTGTACGGAGATCGATGGGACTTCTAACCAATAGGACCAGTTGTCTAATATACAAAATAGGGTTAGATTTTTTCACTCATCACTCATCATCTGTATGAAGGCTGAAAACTACTTTAAAGTTATCAAGAAATTACCCATGAACCACAGCGAGAGAAGTGTTGACCTGACCACATAAAAAGTGTCATGGCATTGTTTTTAGGTCTGGAAGAAACAACTTAAGAAGCAACTGAAGAAGCGTGTTGCAGCAATACAAGAATTTTTGACGGAGCGAATGGACGACGTAAAGAGCAGGATGTGTAACCTGGAGCGAGAAAACAGGGAGCTCAAGCAATTGGCCTCCAATTTACGTGACACTCTTCATGGTGTTATTCAGGAACTAAAGCTCGTGAGTATTGTGCGTGTGTTTTACAGTAGGCATGTTGCTTATGAATTAATAATAATAATAATAATAATAATAATAATAATAATAATAATAATATTTCTGTTATGGCGGCAGGCACGTCAAACTTGAGCTCCGCTCTTAGTTTCGAAAATATGCCTTAAATTGCGCCCTCTCGGGTAGAGTCCCTTCTTAGTTAATGTTTTTTAGCCAATTAAAGCTATAGTGAGTAAGAATTTGGAACT
>JAEMWC010001036.1:75000-187500 GCA_016490735.1 Pachyseris speciosa
CCATAGCAACAATACAACCTGTTAGAAACAACCCTAGTTTTAGCTTTAAGCAACAATAACTCAAAAATGAGCTCGGAGTGAAATGTTTTGCAAAGTTTAAGAAAAAATTGTAGGAACGGATTCAGAACTACCTCAAAGTTTCGAAAATTTAAGGTGACTCTGAATCTGATCTTACAATTTTTTTAACTTTCCAAAAAGTTGCACTATGTAATGTTAATAATTTCCCAATAACATAAAATGGGGGGCACCGAGCTCGGTTTGGAGTTATTGTTGCTTAAGGCTAACATTAGGGGTGTGTTCAATAGGTCATAGTGTTGCTATGATAACCTATTATGTCGGAAAATGTTTCAAAACTTGTTTAGCAAAAATTGGGCATTTGTTTGATACCACTATAAAGGTAATAACATATAAGAGTGGTGTTAATGATCCATCAAAGCACAAGAGCTGGAAAGTGCTTCAAACAGGTGTGAGCCACCTTAAGTAATAGGATGATGATGTACCACGTAGCGTTCCCCAACACTACTTCAAGTTAAGACATATATCATTTAATATGTGAATGATCATCGCAGTTATATGTGAACACTACTTAATCAGTAGTGAAAATAGAGCTTGAGAAAAAATCAAGCTTGTACGGGATTCGAACTCACGACCTCCGCGAAACCGGTGCAGTGCTCTACCAACTGATCTAACAAGTCAATTGGGAGCTGGTCATTTTGTTGGTTCGTAATATACCCGGAACCACTACATCTCAGAACAGCGACAAATGCATCTCAGTACCTTTCTCAGACTTGGAGCAATTTGAGATCAAATTTCTCAATACCATGCACTATTCGGGTCGCAGAGGAAAACAAATTGTAATAGCGTCCTGAATGTCCTCGGGCCGCATTAGGAAAATCAGCTAGTAATCTCGACGTTAAATGATCAGAGTTTACTTAGAAGAATCATATATCTATTTCTTATTTTTAATTGATTGTTATTGTATAGTGTCACACTTCAAACTTACTTATGAGTATAATTTTCATTATCATTCACATTATCATTATCATTATCGCTACCGTTATTGTTGCCGTTATCGTTATCGTTTTAGTTATCGTTCCCGTTGCCGCTACCGTTATCGTTTATCGTTATTGTTATTATGTTATTTGTTCCTAAGGAAAATGAGCTGATGGTTTCACGAGGTACTCAAGTCAGCATGAGAGTAGTAAGTATAAGCTGTTACAGCGTTTTTAGTATGAAAATATTTCCACAGTGTTTCAAACATTTCCTGGTCTAGGCCTGCTACAACGTTTTTAATAAAAGTTTTGATGCGTCATTAACAGATTGTTGGGACCCTAGAAAAAGACTCTGAGTTCCCAGTGATTGGACTTATACCCTGTAACCATGCCCAGAAGGCATTAAACTATAAGCTAATTAGGAGCTTTCCACGCTAAAAGTACTATTTGTAATCCCTGAATAGGTTTTTAAGCCTGTCATGGCAAATAATAAGACTGGAGTCATTCCAAGAGTCCTTGATTTACCATTGTTACATGAAGATGGATCTGCAAGCCAATTGGTGTATGTGCCTCCCACCAGGGATGTCTCTGGCTCCAGGCCAAATGAGGAACTTCTTCAACAACGTTCCTCCGTGAAAGACGTTGAAGACGACATAAAGATGGGAAGAGCTTTCAGTCCATTTCCCTTGTCTCTAGTGGATAGTGAAACAGTCTCAAAAAACATCGAATCTCTGATCTCCAGTGAGACTCAAGTTCAAAAGGATGACACATGTATTCCCAATTCCAAAGACTTGGTAGAAAACGAGGCCTGCTCAATGACATCGCGTCCTTTTGTGGTGGAAAGTACAAAAGCCCCACCCATTTCTAATATCTCAATCAAAAGAACGGTGCCAGTGACCTCAATGATGCCTCCTGTAGCTCATTTGACTACAAGTTCGACCAGGGATAGCAATAGGGTGGCCTCAAACTGGCAAATATCACATCAAAAGACAACCATAAAAACACCAAGTGCTCCAAAGACCAAAGGGACTGAGATTTATGCTCACAATAGTCATCGTTTCACTTCTAATGTGCGCTGCGGTTCATCTAATTGCAAAGCTATGGTCAACAAACCTTTTCAAGAATTGAACAACAGTGTGCACGAACCGCCTCAAGCACGGAAGGCATCCTTATGCTTTCCATCAAATCAGGAATTTGACCATTCTAAAAACCCTTCACAGCCACAATCTCTACAGCCAAGTAGTCGTCCTGGCAAACTGTTACCACAAGAATCGACACGCTTAATAAAATCTTCATCCACACGATCATCCCATATAGAAAGTGATTTGCGACATGGATGTGGACTTCTACAATCAATCCAGAAACAGTTGACGGATGAATCAAAGTGCTCAAACATGCCCTTCAGTACTGCTTCATCAAGCCGGTATATACAAGCAACACCAAAAGCAAGGGATATTCCCTTCAGTCGCATGCTTCCCCTGGAAACACGAGGTTTGCAAAAGCCGGATGTGCAAAAATGTTTGCAGTTATCAAATAAATTGTCCAGTAATGCATCCTTTCACGCCCGTGGGCTCTATGATTCAGGAACGCCGAAACAATCGCAACTGACGAGTTCAACTATTAATCCTCCTGACAAATGGGATTGTATACAATACAAACCAATTGCATCAGAGGAATCGCATCTACCTCATGATGCCCTCGGTAATAAACTCCGTGAAGAAGACAGTATGTTTAACCAAGGTTCACCACAACAACCTAACGTTTCAAACTTAACTTCTCAGTTAATGAATACGCCATCTAGCATTCCGTATGTTCGGGAACGTGGCCTGAAGAAAGGAACTTTACCCGTCCAAAACATATCCCAGGATTGTTCTACGACAAGGAAACCAAAGGCAAAACTGATTTCACAACCAATTCGAACGGAAAGAAAGGCTCCCTTAGAAAAGGCAGCACCGGCGTCCTCATCAAAATCAACCAAGCGTTATGAACCCGTCCAAACGCTACCAAAATCCGTTGAATTATGCTCAAAGAAATGTAAGTCTATATTGGTCGAGAAAATCATTGCAGAGTCTCCCAAACAAAGCCTCCAATGCAATGAGCCCCCCTCGAACTCACTGTCGCCACCCTGCAGGCGCCTCCCCGTGGGTCTCGTGCGGGCAATGACAACTCCTACAAATTCAGATGCAGTTCTTTCAAGAAAAGGTGTGCATAACAGGCCATCCGCGTTCCACGAATCTAGTGATATCCATCACCCTGGTCGTTCAAACCAAAACATAAACTTTGTGAGGCCCATTATGTTCAGACCGGGCGCTTCACAAGACACAGATCAAGATCCAAAGAGTGCGGATCGGAAGCCAAGCCGGCAATTGCAATGTAGCAATTATCCAGCATCGTCTTCATCGTCGTTTGAGCCATTCACACTTTCCCGAGAAAACGATGTTCAGAGACCAGACGGAAAATTTACTCAAGAAGAAAACCTCATCGCTGGATCTTTCCATGACGATGAGGACAGGTTTCAGACGCTGCAACTCGGAAAACCTTTTTGGAACTTCCTGATGGAGGAGAACAAAATTTCTAACGGCTTTGGAGATGATAGTGATTTGTCTTCCGAAATAATGGAAATGTACTATCAGAATGACATTTTCTCGAGCTTCACGGAATAAGGGCCCTATGGATAAAGTCAAACTTATGCAGAAGTGTTCTTTTACAAACAGTGAGGAAGCTGAAAATAGTGTTATTCAAGTTCGCCCTGAGAATGCGATCCCCTGAATAGTTTCTGTTAGGAGGTCTGTCCGTGGAGTTGAAGGCGTAAGGGTAAATAGGCCCTTGAACTCAGCAGGGCTGCTCATAAGTCTCCAAATGAGCCGATACATATACTTGTACGTAGTTACTTTTTTAAGAGTTGGTTTTTTGTAGCTTCAAAACATGAATGATGGACCTTCCGCCAGGAGCCTGAGTGGGTGGTCGGAGACCAGGCTAAAACTGTGCCTGAATGTTGTTATTTGCCATATTTTGTAGAAATCGCTTCAACGAAGAAACCCAACTTCATTTAGCTCAAGTTAACTTTGTCAAACAACGTAATTAGCAAGCAACGCAATTTTGAAACATTTTTCTTCCCAGGCCAGTTTAGGTTACGTCTCGTTTGGAATAATCAATCAAATAGAGCAACATATTTTAATGTGTTTCTACTCGATATTTTACAGAAAATTTTAAATCATACTATTCCGCTTCTGTGCTACTACATGGGCAGAGGAAAAAATTGTAGAAATGTTAAGTAATAATCTTTACTTTAATATATAAAATTGGTAACAAATATAGAATTGAAGATTGTCGCAAAATCGATGAACGTCTATACTAATTAATGTCTCCTCTATAACTTTAGTCCTTTTACACGACATTTATTTATTTATTCATTTCCTGTTTTAGGCACATAATTATTCCTAATCGTTGTCAGCTTTTGTGTAAGTGAAAAGTAAACATATTAAAACACATTTCAGTGTTTGTAGTAACGATTTGTTGAGACTGACTTCATAAATGAGGCCTTCTAAGGGGTGGTCTGGTGTCGCTTTGTCGCTCGTTTACGCCTCTTTCTCTAGCTTGTTTCGAGAGAGACAAATGTCGCTCTCGCAAAGAGGAATTGGAAGTGGATTGTCGCTGTCGCAAACTGTCGCGCGTTTTCTGCCAATTTCTGTCGGTTGTAGGTGTTTTGGGAGAAGATGGTCGCCTGTTTTCGGAGACACGTCGCTTGTCGCTTCTACCCCTTGGAAGGCCTCATAAATTTATCCTGAACTTCGTTACTATAACATTTAACTGAACGTTTACACCCAGTTATAATGATAAGATGAAGGGGCTATAGCTATGACAAAAATTACCAAGACGGAACCCTTGAAAAGGTGCTGAGTAGAAAATAATAGAACAATAATTGTGGTACAGTTTTGGAAAAAATGAATGTTGCCGGAATGTTCCATATTGTCTCTTATGCATAGCTCACTTTTCACTACTCCAAAGGATGTACGACGAATATCCTAGAAGTTTTGATTAATTTCCCACTTCCTTAAATTCTCGAGATGCTTACTTAGCTTCTGAACTGCTTTGACATTGCGTAGGCCTCAACCACGTTTCGCATAAATATCCTTGATGTCGTTGCGGTGGAGTAGTAAACTTTCTATGGTGGAAAAAGAGGCGAGAAGCCTTTTGATATTTCCAGTCACGTTTTGCTGGCGATGCTTGAGGATCGAACAGCTGATGATCGCTACAGCCTTGTGGCTGTAGTTTTCCCGAATTGCCCTGACAACCATCGATTCCGTCGATTTTCTGCCTTTTTGACTGGGGCTCTGAATTGTTGAGGGACGGACGCCCAGCATTAATGGAGTCCTCCGCAGGAATTGCTGGAGCCTCCTTGAACTTTCTTAGTTGATTGAGATATACCCGACATGGCTGGGACATTTCGAGCCGAGGCTTACAGTTGCTATCTTCCTGGGAATACAAACGTTTCGAAGAGTGCTTAGGCGCATCTTCCATGACTGGTGACGCTCTACTGGACATCGCCGGGCAATTATTATAGATCCAAGACTCTTTAGTTACATCATTAATATGCTGACCGTGATTTTGCGGATGGAGAGAAAAACCTCTTTTATCTGATCCAGGGCTTTTGTTTGGAGACGTTTTCGTATTCAAGATGTTGTCTTGCTCCTCGGATCCATTCGCTTTCATCGAAAAATGGAGATGGTGAGACGGTTGAAGTGGTTGCATCAAGTTCAACGAGCTTGATGTCAACGTTGAATTGAACTGCACATGGGATTCACAACCATTTTGGCTTGATACTGGTATAGACGAAGATGAACGTGCTAAGTTACGATGGACATCTTTGTTGCGCCTGCTCTCGAATTCCATGTATCTTTTTCGGGACGGTTGAACCAGAGAATGCAAGTGTCCATTTGCTCTGACGGGGCGATTAGGGTGATATCGTGGCTTAGTAACGACAGGGCTGGGAACCCATGTTTGGCCTGGTTTGTGTTGCGGTCTGTGTTCTCGGCCATTGTAAAACGTGGCAAGTGGGAGAAAATTAGGATTCTCCCATTGTGTGGCGTGGCGATAAGGCATCGTTTGATGTTTGCTAGAAGAGGAAGCATTTGAAAGCTGGGGTAAACTTGAAGGCGCCAAGGCACTTCTATTTGTCATTCTATTTGTCTTTAGAGATTCACTGTTTTCGACTCCAACAGTGATATTGACGTTTTGTAGGTTTGACTTGCTTTCCTCATTTCCCTTCTTCAGTGTATTTATGCTCCCAGATGATGGAATACTTGGCTGTGTTGGGCGAGTAGCTTGGCTTGCAGTATTTGTTCCTAATCCCGCAGCCTTAGCTAGCATAGAAATACCAGTCAGCAATCCTGGTGACTGATCTCTTGGTGACGTTGAACTGCTAACCACTGATAGACACCTGGAGGTTATGGAAGAGTTCTCGTCTTGACCACCTACCAGCGTAGTTGGTGAAAGCTTGCTTAAAAAAGAGGCAGATGAAGTAGAAAACACGATGTTAGATTGCGTTTTAGAATCAGAAAACTGGTTTTTACAAGTGTTTGCATTGTCGGATACGGTAGAACTAGTTCCTGTTACACCAGCTGTGGTCACAAGGGAAGTGGACGTTTGCAGCGACATTCTATGTTTGTCGTCCGCTTTAAACACGCTAGAAAATTTTAAATAATTGGCAGATGAAGGAGGCGAGTATGGTTTGGGTTTTTGTTCAGAATTAGAGGGGGGAGTGTTTACAAATGCTTCGAAGAAATTCTTCTTGGTGCTGCTTGTTTTCGACGTCTCTATGTCGGCTCCATCACTTGTCGCTTCGCAACTGTTTCCCAGAAACCTTGTGCTGTTGATTGCCATTTTGAACGGCTCACATTTTTGCTTCGGTTGTCCTTCAGCACAAGTGATAAGAGTTTTTGCAAAGGCGTTGCAGTCAGACTTCCTGTTATTCGTCAATAGTGATGCCGTCTTCGATGTTGACCCCTTTTCGTTGGCAATGGTCACGTGGCAGGTATCTGCAAAGAACCTCTCGGTTTTTTCTTCTACTTTTGATGTCTCAGGTGCAGTCTTCTGATCTGCATTAAGCGAACTTCTTCGTGAATGTCGTTTATTAGGAAGACATGAATTGAGAGAAGTTACTGCACCTACGATTCCTCCGTTTTCCTCTGTGTTTGTTCTGGTTAAAGGTACGGTTGTAGATGTACACGGGGGAGGTCGATGAGGACGTTTTTCCAGCAATGCAGTAGAAGAATCCAGAAAAATTTGATGTAAAACCTCTTTAAGGACAGGAGTACGCTTATGACTCGTGCTTCCATTTGTGGATGAAGAGAGCACCGAAAGCGGCTGCGTCCTTACTGAAGACAAAGGTTCATAGTCCTGAAAAACATCCTTTCTAGATGAAGTCTGCACTGGTGTCAAGGCCATCTTCGGTAAGTGGTTTGATAAAAAGAGAGTTTTATCACTCAGAGATGAGATGGAGCTTTGAAAATCTCCGCCAATAGATCTCTTATTGTTTGTTGCCTCGCTTGTTTCCTTGAAAGACAAAGTGGACTGTTCAGATTCCAAAACTACGTCCTCAACTAGTGTTTCAGGTAGAGATGATCCCACAAAACCATTCTCTGTCGCTTTTTTATGTGGTTCTCTTTGTGTCGAGGTAGATCTAACAACTGTTGTTAGAGTCTGCAAAAGTTGAAATGTAGAGTCTGAGTAACATAAACCATACGGAAAACACAAAACTCTTCCAGATTCAATGAAACATAAACCCTTTCGGCGGCTGGTATGTCCCAGGATAATTTCCGTGGCTGATAGATTGCCCGAAGACTGAACAGCTGCTTCGAGGGCAACTGTGAAATATTGAGGACAATTTATCAGCCAAGGAAAGGGATTTATTTATTTTATAACCCTCCGATTAATTCTCATATCGCGTTTACACAGTTGAAAGAAAAAAGTGATCTGACGACGATTGCGTATGACGTAAACAACTACATTGATTGGTTGAGTTTATTTCATTTAAACTGTGATTGGATTCTACCATTTGAAATTGAAGAAACTTTAAAAATGCTGGCTTTTTTGTCTTTCTTGCGACGGAAAAATTGGAGGACAAATATCGACACGGACGGGGTATATGGCCTGATATTCGTCCTCCGATTTCCACCACGTGATCCAAAATAGCCAATAAAATCACCCAAAAATTAATCGCTGGGTTATAACTAAGGATAACCCCCCTTTGGTGAGAGTAGATATAACGTTCTATAAATCGGATTTTATTGTAAATACCAATATAATAGAATGATGGGTCTAAAGGTAACTGGGTGTTGACTCGCACAGGTGAACCAAATCCTTTTGGAGAAAGCGGCAAAGGAACGAATGGCATAAACTCTTTGACTATTCAATCTATCAAGTCACTCATTTTCTGTTGACTATGCTCAATACAATCTATTGATCTAGTGATTGGCCATAATTCCAAGCAACGTTCCCTGGGCCAGTGGTGGGCAAGATGGTGACCAGATGGGATTATCCTATTCGCGAATGAAGACTATGGTTAATGGTGATGACAACTTTGTCTTTAGACAAAGTAATAGACTTTTCACTAAGATGGAAGCGACGCTTCTATCGACTTCTATCGACATCTGCAGTGTTAACAATCTAACCTCCTTCTGTCTGTTGAGTGCTTCCCTGATGGCTTTATATAACATTTTCACTTTGTGTTTTAAGTTACGGTTTTCTGTTTCAAGACTGGAAACACGAGTCCGTAGCTTCTCAGTCTCTCCAAGTATCTCCCTTGAGCGTTGTTTGACGAACTTTTGAATCTCCTGCAAAAAAGTGAAGAACAAATAAACACTGCTATTAATTGGTACCATAGCTTATTGTACGTCGAAAAACCAACCTTCAGACTGTCTTAAACTGACGGATTTCAGTCACTGAACGTTAGATGGGAAGACCGAACGCATCCAAAGAATTTTATGCTCGAGGTTCCTTCCAAGCATTTGTGGATCTAGAGCATAGTTTGGGCACAATATTCACACTTTGTTTTGCATACTCTCAATTACATGACAGTAAGTTTTCAAAACATTTAAATGTCGGGAAAAACAGTCTTGAGGTTGACCCCATCTATTCGATACGAGACCAGACTACGACTCTTCCAATGACGCAATGAAACTCAGTAACTCGTAAGCAATACTTCAGAGTTCTCATACTGTGCTTTTTATCAATATAGTTCAGTAATAGAAGACGAGAAATAGCGGTGTAAAAACAACCATGTAATAAACATCAAGTATGAACTCGAAAAAGAACTTGTCTAACTTGCTAACGTGAAACTTTGCCTAGGGCTTGCATCGTATCTGGAACAACTCAGCAATGTAATAGATCTATTTTCCTTCTTTTGAATTTGTGCAGTGTACTTACATAACGGATGTTGTCTTTATTTAACGAACTTGGAATCAATTCCTTGGAAGGTCCTTGCTGTAAAGCAGCCTGATTATCTTCATCTTCAGCCCATCCACCATCGCTTTCTGGTAAAATAAAATGTATTGAATAAATATCACCTGGGTATAAGACAACTTTTCGAGGCAAGCGTCTCGGCATCGAACGGGGTGGATTTAAAGGGGCTATGTCACGAGTTTTTTTTTTTATGAATTTAACAAGCCACAGGATATGTTTGTACTGATGGAAACCTAAAATAACGCTCTAATTTTGTTCAAAACTACTCCACTAGTGCAGCCAAATAAAAAATAAGACTCCTTGCCTACGGATGGTCAGGATGGAAACGGATTACAATTTGAAAACAAGTGGGCGGCGTTTTTCCTTTCTAGTAACAACCATTATTAACCGATTAAGCGTTGGACTTCTTAAAAAATTACCTTTTTGTCTTTAAAAAAGTTCTTAGTCTTGAATTAAACCGAAGTTTGCCCCAAAGACCAAAAAATAACCGTAACAATTAGCCCCTTTAATGCCTCTCATGCGGTTCAGTGGTGGTGTTCACTTACTCTATGCAAAGGCTCATCAAAATAGCTTCTCAAAGAAACAAGCTAAAAAAGCTTCTGTGAGCTAGCTACTATACTTTCATTAACAAAGAAAGTGTGCCAAAGTTTTAGAAGTGCTACATGTACAATACTTGCTTTCATCCTTTCTTTTGAGAGATCTTGGTGATCCTTGCATGAAATCGCGAGGTTCGACCAACTTCGGGCCACTCGTTGACAGCATGCTTCTTGTTGGGATTGTTTTCGGATCTATGCCCTGTTTGGTACAGTCTGGACTATAAAGTTTTCTTTTCCACTCTAACTTGAGGTCATTCGTCTCCTTATTAGAACACATCTGGTCATTTCTTGGAGATTGTTTTATTGTTTTCTCACAAGTGTTGTTAGCATTTTTCCTCGGGCCCTTCCAAGACTCGACAATATGGTGATAGCATTGAAGGAACTCGGGCCGAACTTGTATGAAGTTCCATTTTATTTCCTTCTCACATTTGCTGCACCCATTTTTCTGCACGTTGCTTTCTTTGTCCAGCAAGGTACCATTCTGATAATTCTGTCCTGTCAGAGGTGTTCCATTAACAATGAATATTAACTACTAAATTTAAGGTGGCTCACACAGGCTTCTAGTATTTTCCAGCACTTTAACTTTGATGGATCATTACTACCAATCTTTATACGTTGTTATACGAAAATTTGGTTATGTTAATGGTAATGGATTTATATACCGCACATATCACATAATTTCTTGCAATTAGCGGTTTACAATTCTTCTCTAGGGTAAGAACGGACGTCAGCCTGTAAAGGCGCCTCTGGCAGCCGCTATCAGTCCATATTTGATCTCACCCACTCACCCAAGCCACATATGAATGTCAAAGACAGATGAAAGAAAGAGATAGACCACCACACCGGGAACCACGTGTCCTGAACAATGTGTGGATTCAAGAACGTCGTACCGATTATTAGAAACAAGTGTTGTGAGACAGGACCTACGGTTCATCGGCCTTATCCGAGAAAGCTAGAAAGTCTAACCGTTTACAGATGTAATTACAAAGGCAGCACTTTCTTCTCAATTATTTAAGACCCTGAGTGTTGCTCCGGCCGCGGTTTGAACCCGCGACCTCCCGCACGGTAGTCCGGTGCTCTACCAACTGAGCTAACCGATCGGCGGTAACAACGGAGTTGATAATGTAAATTGACCAACGTACAGGGATACAAGAGGCTGACGTTTAAGGCTAACGCTCGTTGATTAACCCCATTCTCGTGTTTCACTCCCCCACCGACGCAGCACCAGTTTCTTTATTCATATATAAGTTGTTATTCTTATCAGATAGACAATTCTTAGTTTTATTGATAGACATGTTAAAATTTAACATTCTTTTTATTTTTTAGCTTTTACATTTCTATGTACACTTCGTATTATAGTATAGTAGTTTTATTATAATTTTTAGATACAGGATCACAAGTTTATTAGTTACCTCAACTATTCGGTGCCACCCTCTTTAAATAAAGTGTTTATTATTATTATTATTATTATTATTATTACCTTTATACTGGTATCAAAGAAATGCCCAATACTTGAAGAACAAGTTATGAATCCTTATTCGACATAATAAGTTGCCATAGCAACATAGCAACCTATTAGAAACATCCATAATTTTTTGTCGAGTACAAAATTGGTGTGATAAAATGTAACTTATTGCAAAGTTAAAAAAAATTGTAGGAGCGGAATCAAAGCCACCTTAAATTTTCGAAAACTTAAGGGGGCTCTGAATCCGCCCCCACATTTTTTTAAACTTTTCAAAATGTTGGATCTTGACACGCCTATTACTTTTCAACAATACAAAATGGGGGTCACCGAGCTCGTTTTTAGTTATTGTCGCTTAAAGCTGAAATTAAGGGGGTTTCTAATAGGTTATACTGTTGCTTTGGTAACCTCTTGAGTGGAAAAAATTTCCATGACTTATCACCCAATAATTATACATTTGTTTGATACCATTATGCAGGTAATAACATATAAAGATTGATCCATCAAAGTACAAGAGCTGAAAAGTGCTAAAACCGGTTTGACCCCCTTAAATTCGAGACGAGCTGAGCTTATATTCACTAGTTAGAATCTGGGAATCTATAGTGTGCAAGAGAATATCATATTCTTGGTTTTCAGTCACGCGTACGTCACGCAAGTAAAAAAATAAAATCGCCAGCCATCAATAGATAAAGTCAAGAAATTGACATATTGTAGAAGAGTAATAAACAAAAAATATGCCCAACCGTCAGGGCTGTGCGATATCCCGTACCCGAGTTATTCGGCAAAATGTACCACTCAAAATTATAGGGTTTAGTATGGAAACGCCATGATGGAGACCCATCTTGATGAGCTCCAACATGGGGGCCGGAAACGAGTGAAAAACATCTGGAACTTACTTTGGCTATCTCAAACGAATCAAAGGCTTTCTTCGCTCTGTTGAGCTGCAAACTTTCACATAGACGGTTCTTTTGTCATATTGGCTGTTAAAACCTCAAAATCACACGGTGAATCGATGTCTTCATGTACGTGATATGCTTGTGGGCAGACATCTGTTATATCACACACTGTGAAAAACTATCAAATTCAAACTGCTCTATTTTAAAAACAAAGCACGCTACCGAGCTGAAAACATGGAAGCAGATACGTTTCTAATATGCCTTTACGTGATGAAGATAAAAATACAAAAGTCTGTTTACTTTTGAATTTTAGTTTTTGATGACGTCATGTGAAAAACCAAGAATTGAAATCATCCAGGCCAGTGGCATGTATTTTCTGATTTTAATAGAGGGTTTTCACGTGATGTCATAAAAAACTAAAATTCAAAAGTAAACAGACTTTATCTTCATCACATAAAAGACATTTTAGAAATGTATCTGCTTGCATATACATTAGTATTTCACAGTGCGTGATGTATGCTGACAAGCATGTCAATTGCATGAAAACATCGATTCACCGTGTGTTTTTGAGGTTTGAAAAGCCAACAAGGTAAGTGAAGCGTCCATGTAAATGTTTGAAAGCTCAACAGAAATAACAAAGCCTTTGAGATAGCTAAACTAGAAACATATGTTTTACCTCGTTTCCGGCCACCATCTTGGTGTCCCTCAGAGGGACGCCAAGATGGCGTTTCCATACAAAACACTATAATTTTGAGTGGTACATTTTGCCGAATAACTCGAGTACGGGATATCGCACGGCTCTGAGACTTTGGCATGTTGTTTATTTATTACTCTTCTATAATATCACAATTTCTTGACTTTATCTATTGAATGGTTGATGACTTTATTTTTTTACTTGCGTGACTGAAACCGCTCTATATGACATGGTGCATATAATTATTGTTTTTGGCTGGCAAGGCGGCGTTTACTTGTTAACTGATTCTTCGTCGCAAAAAAGAATTTTAAGACTTTCATCAGGTTCAGTGTGTACCAAATTGATTGGAAGAAACGATACGCCAATTCAAATTAAGCTACTACAGCTCTATCCGCCTCACTGTCGAGCAAACACCGTTTAGTTCATCTCTGTGTATGATTGTATGATGCGTCCCTAAGCTTATAGTGCGTTTTTCGGTCGATAGTTAGCTATGGGCCAATATAATAATCCTTCCCGTTCCTGTCTTTAGGCAAAATGAGCCACAACACTTTCAACCAGGGGAGCTAAACGTTTCGTTAGTTTATCCCAGATTTATAACATGTCCTTAGTATACAAAGGGCTAGTGTTGTGATTATATAAATCCTGTTACCCCAATCAGGCCGATTGGCCTCTTTGTGAATCTGAATCTATATCCGCTGGGTTGTACGGTTTCCAGTCCTTTTTAAACCGAAAGTAAGAAATCATCACTTACGACCAGATTCTTTCAAAGGATTATCCAGCTGCCTGTGATGAACATAGAGGAATTATATTAGAAATCAGACCACTTGTTTTAACCGACGAAAATTTAGAAAACCCGATTCACGGTTATTTAATTCCATACCCAATACAAGGTCATAAAGTATGTGCAGAGCAGCCATGCTGGAGGACCAAAACAACAAAACGATTTTCCTTTTGTGAAATAAAATTCGTTACGATGCAAATATATTTTTGTTATTTGGTCCTCCAACATGGCCTCTCCGCACATACTGCGCACAAGGACATAAGGCACATACGGTGGATACTGGGACTTTCAGCGATTTAACTACGAGAACTTTGTTCCTCCCTGTTCTTAACCAGCTGTTAAAAGACTATAGAAGCAAGATTGGTGTGAGAGGTTAGTATCCAGGGCAGGTAAGCAAGAATTGGAATTCATACTCGTACACAAATCTGAAGGTGCTGAATGCCTGAGCCAGTCAAAACCACAGCGATTTAGGGAGTCATACTGTAAACACTGTATTATGTAGGCTTAGGTGTTAATTGAACACTGCATCGTGCGCGTTGAACAGCAAACTAAGCATATTCGCAAACCCCGCGATAATTATGCGTCTGAGTACAAAATGCATCCCCCATTTCACTGTGCACTAATTATACTTGCATATGTAGTTTGTAACTTTCAGCTGGTAGTTATCTTGACAATGGCGTCACTATGACATCGGAAAAAAAACTAGTTTTTTTTTTCATTAGTTTTTGCTTATCTGCACAACAGTATAGTTACTTAACAGCCCATTCAGCGATCGACCGACCGACCGAGTATCTTTTCCTCCTTCAGTAAAACTCTTTCGTTGTTTAAGCAATTGAGAAGTTAAAATTTCATGCATCACGCCCGTGTAAAATGCGACACCTTACCTTCGCTTTGGTGAAATTAAAGAATGGTCCATCAAATTCGAATTCTGATGAGAAACAAATAAAAGAATTATGTTGCAGAGTCATGTTGTTGAAGGAATACACCGTTTGAGGCAATATTTTCATGGAGCAAACAATTCGTAAATAATATACACTTAATGTATGATCCCGAGGGAAACAGTTAATTTTGTTTTCCCGAGAGTCCTGATGGACGCGAGGGAAAACAAAACTAACTAGTTTCCCGAGGGACCATACATTAAGTGCTTTGTTATATACCGAGACTTTCCCTTCAACAATCACAGCAAAATGAACAAACAAACAAACAAAGACGGCACTACAAGAACACGTCTTTATTCACAAGCCTGCTGAATGAATAATTTACAAATGTTTAAAAGTACCTGAAAAAGTAAAATATGCCTTTCTTGTATTTTTCGAATCTCTTCCTCCTATTAGATGCTGATACTGGAGAAAAACGTTTCCTTTTAGTCTCAGGTTCCAAAACGTTTGTATTATCGTTGGGAAAATTGGCAGAGTTCTCAGCTCCGCCCTCGTTATTCAAGCTGACGTGAGCACGTGCTGAAGATCATGCCACTTTTTAGTCATGCACTAATCACGTGCTCTTGTATCCGGCGCGCGGGCAACAACTGCGAAATTGTATCCCGGTTGGGTACATTTGAATTTGGTCAGGGGCACGTGACCAAGAATCAACCAATCGCAGTGCTCGTTTTGTTGAGTGAAAGTCTACGTATATAACAATTAACAATATTATTCACCCAAGTGGAGGTGAATAGTAGTGGATATTTACCACTTATGCACCACTTTCACCGACACTGAGGTGAATAATTGTTTTAGTATATACAACACACAAGCTGAATAATTAGCGGACCAAAACATTACTTTATGTGCGATAATATACCGACCGTACGAATCTCGCGCGACGGCTGTTCGGAGGTGAATAGTAAAGTTATAAGTAAACTTTGCACTAAAAAGCTATAAGGTTTCAATTCGGAACGCCGACATCTTCCTGTATCCTCCACTCGCAATCTAGGATCACAAAGTATTTTTTCTCTTGTTACTACTTTCTATCGACGGAGAAATTGGGAAATGACGTCAACCTGTCAAAACAAGTCGTACTGCAAAACCAGCTGATCCCAACATTTTACTATGGTGCGTCATAATGGTGTTATTGGAAAAAAAATTGTCGAATCCACTGAGAGTATTATGACAATATCAGATATCACTATCAGATATCAATATCACGGTTAAAAAATGCTTTTTTCATTAAAAATGTCAAGCAGAACTGAACTGTACCAAGTCTTTCCTAATCATGCTCTTTGCAATTTACTCAACATGACACCATTTGAAAGCGAAACCTCATTGGAAATGCGTCCGTTTTAATTGAAAGGATGGTCGGAGACATGCCCGCGTGATATAACCAGTCGTGAAAATATTTTCATGCTTCCTCTGCAACATAAACACATTCCCCCTAGCATGCGATTTTGTTAGTAAAACGATTTATAGCGCATTTGCAAAGTTGCCTTAATCAATGATGTTTATGGGTCATAGCCGTGAAGCATAGTCTGGAATCACTACCAATCTAAGAAACTAAGTCGCAAATTATTTCCCTAAATCATATGCTGCTTCTAGTTCAACTTACAGGAAGCATCAAAAGAAAAGTTGCTGTTGTTATACAGATTGCTAATGCGCAATGCTCAATTTCACATACTCAATCAGTCTTCTTTAGAGTAACTGATCACATGTCCACCATGCTATAGTTTTCATGTTACAAACGCCTGTTTTCCAATAAAAAGTTAATGCTACATATAAATTTTTATCAAAAATGTTCTAATGAATGAAAAGTTTAACAGTGTACCTTCTTAAAGTGATTCATTTTCCAGACAAAGCAGCCGTAATAACATGCGGTTCATCGTTAGCTGTTCAGAGCTTTATGAATTCTATCATTGGAAAGTGCAATCCGGAAATACGTACTTTTTTAGTTTCAAAAGTAGACTGAAAAAGGTCGAATCGTGTGCGTCACGTTTACTATTCATGAACAAGTGAGTCCTTCGTGACGTTTGATAAGCCGCTAACTTGGAGTGATAATATGCGTGTGAGTGCCATATGATGTAGTAATAAAAGTCAATTAAGCAAAAAAACTTTGACCCAGCATCTTACAGGTTAAACTGCGATCTTTATGTGACGGTTCAGCGAAAGATTAAAATCATGTAAACAGGTGATAAAGATCGAAGAAAAGCATTCACGCTTAATAACGTTCCCCAAAATATCATGAACAAACAACTATCGACGGTTGACAGGTTGCTTCATTGATTGCCTTATTTTTAGTGACTGATTGACAGATTAATATTGTGATAGGAAAATGAAAGGTTTACACGTTCATTTCGCTTTCCTGTGTTTCATGAGTTGGTCTGTAATTGTGACTACATTGATGCAGCACAACTAGGACCACCGCAAGAAACGCAGAATTCAGCTTATTTATTCCCATTAGCCCATTTTTTCGTTGGATGTTACCAGGCAAAGCGAGTTCTGAATACAGGTCAAATAGGATTTTGTTTCAAGAGAGCTCGATGTCGAAAAACAAAGACTCGTTGGTTATATTTTAACGCAATCATTAACGTTCAATAATGATGGCTACTTTCAAATGCCTAATATTAAAAAAAACAATGATAACAATTTAGGCAAAATATATACGCTCCCATCAGAACCTGCATATATATTTGCAAGTTATTTATATATGGACAAGAATTAAAGAAAGGATTCATATAACAACGCATACATTTCTATTCTGCAACTTTACGAGTTGAAATCCCAAGTGGAAGTAAATTTTACTTACCAAACCCACAATAAGTCAGTAAACCCACTCATATTGACGATCAAATGCAACGTTTAAATACTAATTGCTGATGATATTAAACATTGCTGGCGTCATAGGAACATCTCTCGGCAAGTGATGGACAACTGAAAATGACACCATTTCACTAATTACGCTTTTTGGATAGTTATGAAAATTCGTTTGATGGTGCGGAAAATTAATTTACCTCATTAAAGCTTAATTCTTTTTTCATTATCACGAGCGTTAAATTTATATGTGCTAAATTTATGTTGATACCCTGGAATTCTGATATTTACACCAGTTCACATTTAATTTAGTTTAAATTATTATATATTTAGTTTAGATATTTATTTTATAACTGTAAAGCGGTATAGAGCTCTGTATATATCCGCTATATAAATGATTATTATTATTATTATTATTATTATTATTATTAGGAAAAAGTTATTGTTGTTATCTGAGCGGCAACGAGACATTCACAGCCATAAATTATTGTATTAGGTATGCCGCTTAAGAGGGTCCCCAATAGGTTTTTCGGGATCCGGGATTTGGCTAATTTCAAGGCCGGGATTTGGGATTTTGAAGGAAAAGGGGGACGAGATTCGGGATTGTAATTATGACCGGGACACGGGATTTGGCGATTTTAACAAGCGGGAATCGGGAAATGTCGCTTTAAAGAAACCGAGATTCGGGAATTCCAGAGACTGGAATATGCAAAGAAAATCAAGCTGTCATCTTAGCTCATCTTATTAAGGTCGGAAATAGCCGAACAATGACCTAGTCGACATCCACGTTTTCCACGACCCTATCACACTGCTCTGTGACCCTATGGTGATCTGTGGTCTATTTTCGTGAACCTTGGCCGTTTTTGCACAATGTCTTTGTGACCTTTGTTATTTGTTGACCGTGATATTTCTAGTGTTAAGTTTATACAGATCCTGATCGCGTGGGATATTCGACGAGAGGGAGACAAGCTAAGTTATCGTTTGCGTAGTTTAACGCGCCTAGCGATGTCGGTTAACATTGACAATGATGTTGTCGATGTTATGAGCTGCGTAGCTTTGTTTTATGAGAAGGGGAAGAGCGGAAATTCGTTTCTTCGTAAGGAGAAATTTCGGGCACAACTTCCACGGAAAGAGAATACATTTAAGTCCGTCAGGGAAACAGTTAGGTAAGTTCTGTTTCTTGCCTTTACTAATTTAGACTTTTGGAACCATTACATTGCGAATGAAGACAAGGAATTGCGAGAGCTTCGACAGTGAAAAATGACGCTTTTCTATTAATGGTCTATTAATATCAGTAATTAGTAAAGGACAATTTCGCGTAGCGTCATGTTTCCCATCACGTTTCCAGACAAACCAATGACCTTTGGTTGATTGTTGTTTTTTTCTAAATACAGCCGCTTCTTATAACCCTTCCGGAATTCGCTATATCAAAGGGTTCTAAATTATACATTCTGATTTGTTAAACGTCCCCAGTAACCGAAACCGACGAGAGGAGGCCCTTTTTGCGGGCTATAAAATTATGGAGTACAGTATCTTTACTAATAACAGAAATCCACCTACAATACCTACAATGAAGACAATGCAAGGCAAACCATTATAAGTAGAGAAGAACACGCTAACCGAGAAACCACACTGAGCCACTCTCTTTATCATTTGCCATTAGCCAATTCGGGGGTGTAAGGGAACTAGCCAAAAACATTGGACTTGGAAGCCATATAGAGGTAAAACTTGCAAGGCTCGACAAGTCTGACCAAAACAAAGGACCGCAGTGTTTTGCTATTAACACCGACGCCCAAGTTTTACTACGGAACTGCCAACAATAAGGACCGGTGCAGACACTCTACAACGTAAGTGAAATATATAACTGCAGTTTTTTTTCCATCTCTCTCTCACGTCACCATTCTTGATTATTTTACACCTATGTACTCTCTTAGAATGGTTTTAATTTTCTATTACATTGTATTTTTTTAAATCTCAGTTACCATATATCACATGGAACTAGCCTTTTCTACTAATTCACCGCGAATGGTAGTGGAAGTCGTTTCCAAAGACGGTGGTCAATCGACGGTAGAAGCGGCTGGGCAAGCTACTAACCCGGTCCACGAGGAGCGGACGTTGACTTCCACAGAGAGGGAAAAGATTGACGAAGGTACTCAAGATGTGTCATAATTGATCTTAACTCTCACAATATGACAAAAGCGCCATTAACATCTCGCACAAACTGATAAAACATGGATGGCACCACTTCATTTAAAGTATAACATTGATCCAAGTGGCCCTTTTAAGACAGATCCCTCATTAACTATAATTTTTTTTAGTTGTTCATATATTAATGACCATGACTTCCTTTTCAGAGTGAAAAAAACTGGCCAGCAGTGAGTTGGTTTACGGAGAGAAGGTTCACTTAAAACACAATAAGAAAACTGTACTCTGGGAATGGAAAATTAAATTTGGGATCTGCCGGAGTGAAGTTCAGCTGCGCCTTGATTCCAGTCTGAAGGGAAGAATATCGTACTTTCAAGCTCGTAAGTGACACTTTATGCAATACCTGTTCACTTTACTTTTAATTATTTATACCCGTCAGGGTCGTTTGTATAGAACTAGAAAGATGAATGAGAGCAGGCAGCATAACATACGGTATACCGAACTGATTTCTGTGGTCTTTTACATTTTGATGAGAATAGCAGCGGGAGAATGAACTAGTTATCTAAAAATTGCACTACAGTTCAATGATTTTGATTCCAGATCAACGAGATGTTATTTTGAAGTCTCTACTTCTCTCTTAGTTCATTTTAAATCGTGCCAATCAAAAGGGAAGAAAACACCGCAAAGGCAACAAACTCTCCTCGGAATGTTGAACCGAAAGCGAAAGCTATCAGAGGAGGGAACATCAAACGAGGGAAGTGCTCAACTGACTGTTGATTCAGATGTAGATGTTTCCAACACGGAGGACACGAGAGCGTAGTAAGTTCTGGTGACATAAAAATTGTTAAATGCGGAAGTAAATAAGAACAGCCTTTACCAAGCATAAACGTAATTGTTCCGTTTCGTTGATGAAACTTAGGATGGAAACTAGTAATATCACATTTGAAACAAATTAAAATCACCAGAAGTTAGTTTCATGATCCTAAGTCTCCAATTTTGCCCATTCTGCCATTTGTAGTTCAGAAGGAGAAAGCAATTCAGTGAACGATATGAGTGACAATAGCATGCAGCTATCATCTGAAGATAGCAACGCCAGTGCCTCGTCTGTCGAGTCCGACTCTTCATCTGATTCCATAATTATAGACAAGGAATGGCGGCTTATTGCAATTGGTGTAGAAAGTGCGGATCCCGTCTGTGTGAAGCTCAATGAACTAATTCGAAGGGGAAAAATATCGAAGGAAAGAATATTTTACAAATATCTTCAAGACGTAGTAGAATTCTATTATGATCCGCACACGAATACAACGAGGATGTCGTCGAATTTTTTCACACACTTTCTTCTCTCGGTGGACGTCGGACAACAAATATGATTCGGGGACCAATGTTTGCAGGACAAGGAAGGGGTTCTTTTCATAGTTCAGATACATGTCGAATGAATCTCGGGGACCCATCAGAAGAAACATACCGTAAACGGCAAGCTGGGTAAACAACCAAGTCGGGGGTGATCAAAAGTCTCTGCGACGCATTCTTAAAACTATCTTCAACAGATGGCGTTTCAAATACAGTTGTCCTTATTGACACTGATATACTGAAGGTAGTGCCATGCGCTTTAGCCAATGACGGTACCGCTTTAAAACCTTCAATTCAGTTCGATCCACGAACTAAACTAAACGTTGGACTGACTTTAAAGGTAGATGTCACTTTTGTTCAGGAGAACCCACAACCGAGCCCTGATATTTTAAGTGCGCACATCATCACCGAAGCACTAGTTTCTTCCGTTACCGCCTTAGACAACAGTTGTAGTCTTCCCTGTGCCGTTGAATATGTTGCTAAAAAAGGTAAAACCGGCGAGGAAATGAAGAATCGTTTTTGACACAACTTGCAAGCTTCTGCAAGTCTGTGAGGCATGTCGGAATATGGTGCCATCAATTGAAAACACCATGAGTCTTGAAGGAATAAACATTTGCGATAGTGCATGCAACGAGTGTTTCAAAGAAAAGGTAGTATGCGAGGAGTGCAAACAACATGGCCAGACCAGCTTCTTCCCGAGTCTTCGCGCTTGTAAACGATGTATAGAAGATGGTAAAAAGTGCGTTAAGGCAGCCGTCCTTATTGTGGCTGTTGATTGCGAAGAAGGCAACAAGAAAGCCATGTCAGACATCCTAGAAGAATTGGAAAACGGCACACGCGACCAGTCGTTGTCTCTGGTTATTCCAATTCCTGACAGTGTTCACGTTGGAAAAAGCCTCAAGGCTGGTTTTGCCAACTGGTATTTGAAATTGCAAAACGAGAGGGGAAATTTGGCAGTTTTAAAAACTTTAAGGAACAAGGCATCTCTCGAAGTGGTCATATGTGTAGTGAACAGTGAATTTGCCGTGGCACGTCGTGATATGTACCTTAATGCTCTTCTTTGATCGCTATCATCTCCGAGAGACACGTTTTTCAGGGATCGAAGTGATCCGGAAGGCAGGCGTCATCGAGCAAAAGAGGCAAAACAGAAAAAAGCAAAAAAGAAAAAGAAACGAGGTATAAAAGACTATAAAAACGACTGATTGACTGACGCAACTCGTTTCAAACTAGTTATGTAAAACAAATGAACTACTCTAGATCATCGTTTCAGTGCAGAGAGATTGAACCTAATAGTCAGTGCTTGGGTCTGCTGTGAGGAAATCTGGAACGGAACTTCAAGGATCGTTTTTGTTGAGGTAAGGACTTAAGAAAATATGACTGGGATCGGGATTAGCCGGTAGAAACCGTCGGGATTACGGGATTGAGGGAAAATTCCGGTCGGGATGGCGGGATTGAAGAACCCTATTGAGGACCCTCGCTTAATTTTCACATCTGCTAATGCTCATGATAATTTATTTGGTAGAATTACTTTCATCTGTCTCAGTTTCACTTCATGCATGGGTTGGGTGGGTGGGTGAGATCGAAATCGCGCGGAATATCGCCTGATACTTACCCAAAGAGGCCGTAGGAGTATATCGCAGGATATCTGTTGAGTGGAAAGACGAACATTAAGAGCGCCATGAACATATTTAGACATTGTTACAATATGTTGAATAATAAGGACAGACGGCCTGCCTGTTGCGCCTTTACAAGCTGACGTCCTATCTCACCCTCCCCCCTACCCCCCAGTGGGGGAGTCACTCCGCCTCCCGGGGACGGACCATCCGACCGAGTCACTCCGCCTTTTTTTTAGCTCAATGTGGAGAATAAAATTTCAATATAACGCAAAAGTCGTTTTCACACAAAATCTGTGTAGTATAAAACTTGAAATATGAACCTTTCCATTCAGAATAAAATCAGATATGAATGTTTTAATTGTACCGGCAGTACTGTGTGAAGTTCTTACTGTTATTAAGAGCACGCCAGTGGAACGCCGGCACTATAACCACCCATACATGCTCTCAGTGGTATCGCTTTATGCAAATACATTTGCCACTGTTCTTAAATGGCGATGAAATCCAGTGATAATGCCAATTTTTTTTTTCTGAACTTTGATAATTGCAAACCTTTTTTAGGTGACATGAAAGACATGAGCTAAGTTGATGTGTTTGCAATTGTGTTGCCACGCATGAAAGGTTTTGCGTTTTTGATATTATATTCTCCTTATGGGACTACAAAACGGCTTTAATGTTTTTATATTAGCCTTATAGAACGCCCCATGGTGTAAATGGTTGCCTTAAGTTGTTAATGTCTTTTTATAAATATGCCAAACTGCTTAATGAATTTGTAAATAACGAAAATGAATGACGATTCGTGTAAATGAATGTATTTTGACGTTAATGAACCTGATACCTGCATTATTGAAAGTATATTTTCTGGTAATGACCAGCAAAAGGTGTCATGATTATATGTCACGGTAACTAAACGTCCATTCAGAAAATGTTTAAAAAAATTGAATTACGATCTATGAAATTACATTCTTAGCAACCGACGCGAGCACAGGTTACTTGTAGGCGCCTCTTGTTAATACTGAAATGCACTATAATTACGTGTGTAAATGTAACTCTCTATTAAGGCGGTATACCTCGTCAAAGAGAAGTCCCATTTCAACTGAGTGCTAGGGATTACCTTCGGCCAATCAGAGCATCGTCGCTATAATTGCTTTGCACTAAGTTGCCGCACGATTGATTTGAGAAACAGTTAAATTTACATATGCAGTTCAATCGAAATAAAAAATCGGCTTTACTGTCGGATATGAAATGCGACAACCAATCAACGTTTCCACGAAAGTAAGATCTTGAGAGGCGAAAATTCGTTTACCCAGTGTTCGAAGTTCAAAATATGTTAACCAGTATAGATAAAAACAATGCTTGTCAAACTTAACATTTAGTTTATTTATGATATGTGCTTCGGAATACGCGGGTTATCTGTAAATGGTTTGAAAACGAAAGTGCTTTTCGTGCACGAATTCCAATTAGAGCGAAATAACTATCGGGGCGAAGGTTTAATATAAGCTTATTGTATGAGTTCAAGTATTAAAAATTGCCAAGAAATTAATCGATGCGTCATTTGTTCCAGTGTTCACATTTTTCGATAGTAATTCATTGTCAATCCATGGTTATTCTCCATTCACTTTTAACTGTCATTAACTCTAACCAACGTCGACCATGACCTCGATATTCAACAAAGCTGGAATGCAACTCAGTCATTGTGGCATAAGCCACCTGTGCGTGATTACATGTATTACAAACATGCATCATCAACTTTACTCCGTGTTCATATAGCCGCGATATCTATCGAAGCACAGTCCAGACACACTCCGTTGCTTGGAAATGTTTGGTTTACCATGTCTTCTCCGACCAGTTACCAGTGTTCTAGCGGCATCATTATTCTTTGGCATTTCTCACGGAATGCGCACGTCACCAAACCTGCGAACGGTTCTGATTTGCCGGAAAATCAGCCCAACAGACAAGGTTTTTGAACCTTCCTTTGAATGCGAAATATTTCAACTAGTCCGTCAGTAAATATTTAATTTTACAGGGTCTTATTTGCCCAGCAAAAAATTTAACATCTTGTACATGTTTTGTGTGACCTTTTCTTCAGAAAAACCTTAATATTGATGTTTGTGCCGTTATGTTAATCGTTGTTATTAAAAAGTCTAATTTGTCATACCTTCAGCAAAATGACCGGAAACTTGACTTACTAATGCAGCAACCAATTGAAATCCCCAAGGAGATGAATCTTGTGGCCAGCCAGTACCTATTGCAAATGAACATGACTCTGGAAAGGGCGAAGGAGAATGAGAAAAACACCATTAACTATAAAATAGTGGTCAATTCAACTAAGATTTCTTTACATGTGGAAAAATGTTGGCGTGGGATTTGTCCTTCTCAACAGAAAACTAAATTAAACTCGCCCACCTTGCTCTCTCCATCTTCAACATGTATTGTCTTGAGGTAACCTTTCAGCTCTCTTCTGGGTTCCCTCGCTACATCTCTGTTAGTTTTGTGACTGCTCTATGTATCTACTGTAATGTGTTTTATGTCGTCAAATTAATAAATAAAACAATCAAGAAAGAAAATTAAAAGCATCACTGAAGCAAATACGTTTTATTTAGCACAAAAAAGTTAGGTTAAACTGCCTCGCAAAATCGGCAGAACGTTTCAGGAATTTTAATTTAAGTTTGATAGTTTTGTCATCTAATCCAAAATCAACGTTGGATTATGGTCGTGATCCATGTGGGCAAAAATGCCAGTTTGAATTCCCGAAATTCCCAGGTGTCAAATGGAATGGTTTTTTCCACTTAATTGGACTGCTCTCTTCCCATTGGTATAACGCAGATTCCGCCATCTTGCCTTCGACATCTGACAGCAAGGAAACTGGGGGAGCCGAGTGTCTCACCGAAATGAAATGCCAAATGCAGCAGAAAATTTCCGGTAATTCCGATATTTCGGGAAAGTGGACAACCTCGAGAGGCTGACCTAAATTTTCGAGATGAACTTTCTGGAAATTACCATTCCATTTGCTTCTGAACCGAAAATTCTGGAATTTTTGACCAAATGGATCGCGCCCTATAACTTTTAACTTCTTCACGGAACGATAAAACTCCGTTATCTCTATCCTTTTGCTGCTTGAAGGAGGAAGCAAGAATTTGATAAGAAAGGAATCGTCCTGATTCAATTATTTATAACTACGTCTCGTTAAACAGCATACCTCAGCAAGGCTACTGTGTGCGTGTATTACGCCAGCAAATGTTTACAGTGTGGTTTTCCAAATATCTGCTCCCTTCCTATCAATTAATGGCGATAGTTTTAGGCGGTATTTCTGCCTTAAAATGGTCGCATCTGCGGACTAGACTGCCCTTCGACCAATAGGAACAGAACCGCTAATTTTAAAAGGATTTTTAATTCAAAAAAGGTTTCCTAACACGTGAAAACAGTTTGCGATGACGTCTTGTGCACGTGCGTAATGACGTGTTCTTTCTCTTTTGATGTTTTCCGAGTTTAAAGCAAAAATAAATGAAATTATAGAACTAATCTACAAACTTCTGTAGATGCACAATAGATGGTTTTCAGGTGACGTCATAAAAAACTAAAATTCAAAAGTAAACAGATTTTTGCATTTTTATCTTCATCACGTAAAAGACACTTTAGAAATGTATCAGCTTGCATGTTTTAAGCTCGGTAGCTTGCTTTGTTTTGAAAATAGAGCAGTTTGAATGTTAGAGTTTTTCACAGTGCGTGACGTAAAGATGACTGCTCACGAGCATGTCACTTACATGAAAACATCGATTCATCGTGTGTTTTTGAGGTTTGAAAAGCCAACATGGTAAGAGAACCGTCTATGTGAATGTTTGAAAGCTTAACAGAGAGAACAAAGCCTCGAGATAGCTAAAGTAAGAAACATATGTTTTAACTCGTTTCCGGCCGCCATCTTGGTGTTCCTCAGAGGTACACCAAGATGGCGTTTCCATACAAAACTCTATAATTTTGGGTGGTACATTTTGTCGAATAACTCGAGTACGGGATATCGCACGGCCCTGAGACTTTGGCATGTTGTTTATTTATTACTCTTCTATAATATCACAATTTTTTGACTTTATCTATTGAATGGTTGATGATTTTATTTTTGCGTGACTGAAAACGATCTTTAGACATAACAACGGAAAATTTTAAGTTCTATTATTTTCATTTTGCCGGGTAAAACTGTTTACAATACATGTTAATAAACTTTCTGAGCGAGTCCACGAAACATCCTTATAGAGAAATTTCTCATTTTCTTTGACATGCCGTTGTTTTCAAGCACGATAAAATTACAAAGGGTTCGATAAGTTATCAGTTAAATTTCGGATTGGTGAAAACGAAGGGTTCTGGAAAAAAATGTATGTGGACTAGATTAATGGGTTTAGCCGGTTTACAGGCATATAATCGTTCCTTTTTGTATTCAGTCGTTGTATTTCATGGTAATTAAAGACTTTTAATTCTACAAAGTTAAAATTCTAGTCACGATGTTCAGGCAGGTGTACTTTTTTTACTCCGACAAGACGTTAAAGACCACGTAACTTGTCCGTCTCGTCATTAACTGCTGGTTTAATCCCGCGTCCTCCCACTTAATCTGAGCCATGCGTTAATTACAGTATGCCAATTTTACCGCTCCGTCAGTTTGGCGTGTGCAACATGTGCAATCCGACCGGGTGTAGAATCGCCCTTCTAACCTAGCCCCGAGGTTTCAGTGTCATCAAGCTGTTGAATAATTGATTACTAAAGGCACGAAAAATAAATTAATGTTTTTAGTCTACTTGACTATCTTTATGAAAAGAAGAGTAATCGTTTTGAAATATTTTCCATTCAGCCGTTTCCTTTAAGTCTAAGTTTAATTTGCGGTTCTTTTTCCGTAAGTACCATCTATGAAAAGAGATGCATATGAATATTGGTATTGTTGATGTTTAGTTTCACTGTTATGATCGATTAGCCCACCAGTGGTTATTTGTAGTGCACTAATATATTCCACTGAAAGATATACCGTTCGGTAAAAACATTTTAACATCACTCTACTGAAGTGACTTCAAACGGCAATTACTATGACATCAAAAGCGTAAGAGTACAACTGGACCTTAATGTCGAACTAGTGATTATAAAGCATAGTATTATAGAATTCGCAAAAATAAAAGTGTTAGGTTTTCTCGAAGCCTAGACAGCGAGGCTTAAATAGCTATCGGGTTTCAATATGCAATGCTTCTAATTAAACGATACGACAAACTGAAGCAAAATTAAACCGTTTGTGTATTTTGTCCTGTTTACTGTCTTTCAATGAATTAAAAATGTTAATTTTCAGCGTCACTACTCATTATGCGTGATCATTTATATGAGAGCTGAAAGTTCTTCAGAGATCTTTAGCGCTACGCTTTTGAAAATGTTAAAGTCTTTTCTCGACTTTGATGAAAACATTAAAGTCAAAGAAAACTATAATTCAAGGAGAATTCAAAGGCCAAAATATCTCGCAAACATATCGCAAATTTGTATTGCTGTTACCCTGATAGTCAATGCTTTCACTTCATACACTATGTAAACATGAAGAACGTTGAACAGACTTGAAGCTGGCACTGCATCGGTTTGGGTTTCTCGCGGAGAGCATGTTGTATATGCGATCTCACAATAGCCAACTCCAAACTCCACTCCCTACCGGCTGCTAGGCTATGCGACACCTGGTCACAGCCACGGAAAAGGAGACATTGAAAATAACTGATATTTATAAACTGAAATATCAAACCTGAACTGTCGATTGTTGTCGTTCTGCGGCACGTAAAACCGGTAACATATCATTGGCTGCGTACGTACATAACTCGCCCACTACTGAAAAAAGCGAATGCAAATGAAAATAACATTTACGCGTCCCTAAGAATATTTTATAGTCTTTATAAATTAGTAAAAGGAGTGGAGACACCGCGTCTGCTGAAACCTAAAAATTAAGAACTCTTTCCCACCCATGCCCCCTAAAAAAACCTACGCGCATGCAGAACACACCCATATGAATACAAAGGAACACTTTTTTGTATTTATGAAGAAAGAAGATTTACCTGTTTTTGTCCTCTCAGTAGAATTATTCCAGTTTCTCTTATTTCTTTAACGTTAACACCTGTTTATGCTGACAAGAAGCTGAAGTTAATAATTAAACTTAAATAGACGTGAAATAGCCACAATCATTACCGAAATTTTTTTCGAAATGCATTATTCTTCCCACGATAGATTTCCCCAGAAAGAACGTGTTTGTTGAAAGTGCCAGGAATTAGTTAACACATTACTGACTGCGAAAACATCATCAACAACGACGGATTAGAAAGAAGGCCGCTCGATCCAAAAAAAATGTTTTTTTTTTCTTATGTTGGTAATGTCTATTTAAATACTCGAATAGCAATAAAAATTAAAAACCTTAAGTCCCAAATGCTGAACTCTAAGAAGGAATGGAAGAATAATTATAATATAATACTTCGGCAAAGTCACAACGTTCACACTATGGAAATATTGCAGTTCATGAAGAGCTGCGCTGGCTCTGCTCTCTGGTCGTAACTGAAATAAGCAGAAACTGAAGAGACTCTTGAAGAGACTGCGAAGGAAAATTTAGGAATGTAATTCTAAATAATATTACCTCAGCGCTTTGGTGGGCTTTGCTGTGAATTTCTCCAAAAATTGAGAAACTCTATAAAACGCTCGAAATGGTATTTAATCACTGATTTGCAAAACACTTCGGTGGTTGGATATTGCTTCAACTGCCCCTGTCGTGTTTGATGACCTTTGATATTTAACAATTAGATTATGAGCTCGAGATTTCTATCGCGACCTCGCGATTTACCGGTGCGATGCTCTAACCAACTGAGCTATGAAGCCACTGACGTTGGGAGCACGTCAATTGTGGGTTCATATGTTCCCGTGAAAGAAATGAGTGAATGATATATGAAATGAATCATATATGAACTGCGGAAATGAAATCAAATGAAGAATGATCCTCGCAGTTGTGAACGCAATTTATGCAATTGCGAAAAGAAGCCTGAAAAAAAAAAAAAAAAAAAAAATCAGGACTTCAACGGGGTGGGAACCCGTGACCTCGCGATTACCGGTGCGATGCTCTAACCAACTGAGCTATGAAGCCAGTGACGTTGGGAGCAGGTCATTTCTTGGTTTTCAGTTACGCAAGTAAAAAAATAAAATCATCAACCACTCGATAGATAAAGTCAAGAAATTGACATATTGTAGAATAGTAATAAATAAACAACATGCTTAAGTCTCAGGGCGGTGCGGTATCCCGTACTCGAATTGTTAGGCAAAATGTACCACTCAAAATTATAGAGTTTAGTATGGAAACGCCATGTTAGTGTTCCTCTGAGGGGCACAAATATGGCGGCCGGAAACGAGTGAAAACACCTGGAATTTACTTTTGCTTTCTCAAAGGCTTTCTTCTCTGTTTTGAGATAGCAAACATTCACATAGACGCTTCTCTTATCATGTTGGCTTTTCAGACCTTAAAAAATACGCGGGGAATCGATGTTTTCATGTACGTGACATGCTTGTGAGCAGACATGTTTATGTCACACACTGTAATAAAATCTAAAATTCAAATTGCTCTATTTTCAAAACAAAGCAAGCAAACGAGCTGAAAACATACAAGCCGATACATTTCTAAAACGTCTTTTACGTGATGAAGCTAAAAATGCAAAAGTTTGTTTAATTTTGAATTTTAGTTTTTTATGACGTCATGTGAAAACCAAGAATTGTGGGTTCATATGTTCCCGTGTTTGTAATATTGTCCAGTAAGAGGTTGTGTGAGTGCTTATCGTAAACGAAGATTGTTGAGGGCAGTTTAAATTCTAACATCTGCGAAAACTGTTCTTACATCGCCTCATATTTTATTTACGTATTTTATTTATATACCTTAATTGTTACTCATCCAGGCGAAAAGATCGGCTGAGCCGTTCCAAATTAAAATAGCCGTTCTTAATTGAGTCAGACGCCGAACTTTTCATACCCTGCGAGCAGAGGCCCTTCGATCTTCCCAGATAAGTTGACTTATCTAGGAAGATCGAAGGGCCTCTGCTCGCAGAGTAAACTTTTCATTGAACTTAATTGACTGCATTAGATTCGGCTCACGAAAATAACGCCGTCTGATACAAATTTCACAGACACGTTTCGGAAGAAACGTCTGCCTTCTTCAGTGCGGCAAATGTAACAGGAGATGCAAATTTGGATATAAATAACTATTAAGTGAGTACGTATACCAACAATAGAAAAAAGCGTGAAGATTTATACAAAGATAAGCTTAAATTTCTGGTGATATACCCGAGACTGCCCTTCGCTGAAACGGCGCGGTGACATAATATCTGAAATAACCAGCATACCTGTGGCTATATTGTATCATTATACATATATTGCAATTGTCAGCTGAAAGGTTTATATATTGCGGTATGAATCACTATCGAGTCAATAGCAGACTACTCGCCCACTGAGAGCACCAATATCGCAATACCGCTAATGTTAATGTCAAATTGGGAGATTTCTTTCCACGATAGACGCTGCTCTTAGATCTCGTAACTGAAGTTCTAGCAAAACTAGTGAGAATCTCGTTAAGTAATTGCAAAAACCACACAAGTGCTATGTTTGCGTTAAGCTATAGATGACAGAATCAGACTCGAAAATAATAGTTTAAATGGGGTGTTTGATAATAGCTGTGAACATACGAACGTCAAGAAGAAGTGCCTTTATTTTGCTACTCATTCAAAGTAACTCATTACCGTATTACATAATCAATAGGCAGAAGATTCAGCAAGCTCTGCGTGTTACATCATTAGTTAATTAAATTATTTGCCTTTATATTGAAACATCAATATTTTAGATCTTAGAATTATTTATACATTTTTAGATTGTTATTGATTTATTTATGTCATAGGATGTTTATATAGTTGGTATATATATTTCTACATATTTATATCTGTCTGAATTCGCAAAAACATACCTCCAGAAATTTGGAGCCATTCGACCTAAATAGGTCCAAAACTGGCGTTTTTTGGATCCGACGATCCCGGCAATCACACCACAGCACTCCAAAGAAGGGAATGTGAAAGTGAGCGAGAAGAAGGGGCGGAGAAGAAGAGAAAAAAGCACTGGTCACACTTTTAGTCTTTATAATGGCTACTTTGGAGATAGCAGGTACCTTTTGTCAAATCCAGTTAGATATATATTGACACACATGTATATCTTTTTTCTTCTGGGGGGTCAGCTTCTGTATGAAGATTAAGTTCTTCCTTGTTGACACCCTATTTGCATTTATACTTCTTTTTTTCCAATTGTATATACAAATAAAGTTGTTATAAATAAATAAACAATAGATAGTAACTGAAGGCGGACTGACTTCATGTTTTATGATACAAACGTGACTTCATCAGTCGCGAGGTTGCATATTTAAAAAACAGTTCCGACATGAGCTAAAAACGGGCCCTGTCGCTGGAATTTTGCGGTCAGGATTGCCGGAAACGGGCGTTCATGCTTGAATTAATGTCTCTCATATGCATGCAATCAAAGGCAGCTTGTTGAGCCAGCAAGACTAGCGCTTGCATAATTTGAAGATCCGGTGATTTTATCGATGTTCCGTACGAGCCTGGTTTTAACTAGCGACGCAAAGCACAAGCGGAAGCATAAGCGCAAGCATAAGTAACTTGTGCCAAGTGAAAACGAACACTACGCAAGCGAACGCAAGCATAAGCGCAAGCACAAGGAAAAGGAAAACTTTTGATCCTTGCGCTTGTGCTTGCGCTTATGCTTATGCTTGCGTTAAGCCCGTTTTCACAGTGAAATATGCGCTCATGTGCTTGCGCTTATGCTTGCGTCATTAGAGAAAACCAGGCTTACATATGCACAATCTAGACAGGTGATAGGTTGTATAGGTAATTTACTACGTATAACACGAATAACACGTTGAACACTGCACAGACATGCATTCCAACCTGCCTTTATTAGCCCCAGACACACGTAAGGGATTTAGTGGAGCATCATTACTTTAGTTCGAGGCTATCCAAAAATACTCAGAACATAAATACTCTTTGTCTTTGGCCATCGTAGCTTAACAAGAAATAACACACAAACTGCGGTGATAAACATGACAATAAAACGCATTGTTGGAAAACAAAAATAAAACTATATCGTTTAACTTGACGTTTTTTCGTATGTTTCGACATACATCTTCAGAAGTGACCGTTAGGAATTAAAGTAACAACGAAATTTTAAATTTAAGATAAGTAACTAATTAACAATAACCTTGACAGAAGCTAAAAATGTCAAAAGTTGTTTATAAGGCTAGTTGTTGGGACTGCCAGGATTTCTACATTGGAAAAACAAAACGCAGATTGCATGACAGAAAAACTGAACATTTTAAAGCCATCACGAGTAGCTGTCATGCATCTGCTATCGCAGACCACGTCACGTCAACTGGTCACAACTTAAAATGGGACCACTTTGAGATATTAGCAAAAGGTCGGTCAGATACTCATTGCAAGATAAAGGAGACTCTGCTAATTAGAGGATTGAAACCTACCTTAAATGAAAATGTAAGCAGCGAAAAGCTGTATCTCTATTAGTTTCCATCTTTTTATATGCAAATTATTTTTAGCTTCTGTCAAGGTTATTGTTAATTAGTTACTTATCTTAAATTTAAAATTTCGTTGTTACTTTAATTCCTAACGGTCACTTCTGAAGATGTATGTCGAAACATACGAAACGTCAAGTTAAACGATATAGTTTTATTTTTGTTTTCCAACAATGCGTTTTATTGTCATGTTTATCACCGCAGTTTGTGTGTTATTTCTTATTACTCAGAACATAATACTGTTTTCTCTATCGAGTTTTAAGTTACTGAGACTTGTTTTGAGACAACGAGGTCTCATTTAGTAGATAAAATGCTAAAAGAAGAGAAATTATTGGCTGCCCAGGGGACAACTATGTTAAACAGCGAATAATATAAATTCAGCACAGAAGAAGAATGATTCAGTGTCATCAAACAACGCTAAGCACCGGAAGTGCGTCATACTGTGATAAAAAATTCTTTTACGATGTGGTTAAAACGGGAAAGGTCGGTTATGATTGTCTCGAATCTCGTTCTCGGATAAGAAATAGGTCGTTGAGCGTACCTTAAACTGAAATACCTGGAATTTAAATGCTGATATACGTCTTAATAGTTTGAATTAACAGCAGAGAAGCGATCGTTTGCTCAATCAAATCACATACGGCGATTGGGTCGCCACTTCAGTAAGGTTTGTCAATACTAAAGCATTAAGACATCGTGGTAAAAGTAAACATATTGCACATATTTTATGCCAATTATTCGTTGTACAGGGTGTAGCTAAAACGAGGTTTAAATATCAAAGTGGTTAGTCTACGAGCCACATTGAGAGCAATTAGGCTCCGCCATTTTGGATGACTGCAGACAGCTGCAAACAAAGACCCTTGAGCAAGTATTCAACAGTGCGTTACCTTGAGAAAGCATTGTAAGCGCAGTCAGAACTCAAGATATAAAGGGAAACACTGTATAACTTAAGTTATCTGGATTTATACGTGAAACTACCCAATTTCTTAAACAGAGCACCACTGAAAGGAATCTTGAATTGACCGTGGTCCATGATAATGACTTTGTATAGAGGCTCGGCAGGTTCTTGCACGCATCTTCGCGTAGACATATCTCATATCTCATAACATGTTAAGTACGAGTTTCTCTTCCACATAGCAGCCATTTTCTGTTTTATTTGTTCATCACGTTGTTCATGGTGGTTGATAACTATGGCTTGTCCGTCGATAATAAGCGATAAGCGTCGATAATAAGCGCCCCGTCATACTGTTTTAACTGTATATAGCACACAAAAGTTTTAACTGCTGCATAATAATAATAATAATAATAATAATAATAATAATAATAATACCAGTCATTGTTGGTGCGCTGGGACTTATAAGAAAGGGAATGGACCAAAATTCAGGAAAGATCCCTCGAGCCATTAACATCAATGAGCTGCAAAAGATCATCCTCTTAATAATAATGATGATCATGTTGATAGTAGTAGTAGCAGCAGGAGCAATAGCGGTAGTAGCAGCAGCAGCAGCAACAGTAGTAGTAGTAGTAGCAGAAGCAGTAGTAGTAGTAGTAGAAGTAGTAATATTAGCAGCAGCAGCAGTAGTAGTAGCAGCAGCAGCAGCAGTAGCAGCAGCAGTAGTAGTAGTAGTAGTAGTAGTAGTAGTAGTAGTAGTAGTAGTAGTAGTAGTAGTAGTAGTAGTAGTAGTAGTAGTAGTAGTAGTAGTAGTAGTGTGGTGGTGGTGGTGGTGGTGGTGGTGGCGGTGGTGGTGCTGGTAGACTGGTATATCGGAAATGATGCGTCTTAACCGAGACTCGAATTCTTGGCATCTCGAAATCCTCGGGCTAGTTAGTATTTTGAACGTCTCGAAGTCTCGAATATTGATAATCTGGATCTCGAAGTCTCGTAAATTTTACCTGATGTTCATGCGTATTAGCTCGAAGGTCAAATTCAGCAAGCAAGAATTAAAAAGCAACTAACTGGTCTGGTTTATTTCTTTTAGCTAATGTTCATTTTCGCTTTCGCCGCATTCTGGAAAAATTCCCAGTCCAGTTTCTCCAGTGGTTCTTCCATTTTCTGAGAAAACCACATACTTCAAGCCAATCCAAGAAGCTACGAAGCGAACAAAGCTGAGAACATGGGCAGAAAAGTTAGCTAACTGCTCGAGCGCGATTTTCTGGCGTTTCCCCTTGGGCTCGAGAAGCCACGGCGCCTCGCGCTGATATAACACTGGGCAGATTTTGCGAAAGACAACGCGACGACAGTCGGACAGTGACGGCAGCAAGCGCCGATCCAAAAACCGGAAGTCGCGTTCAGTCCTTCTGTGAGCTTTCGCTTTCTCATCTTTGCTAAATCTGAGTATACGTCGGACCGTCTGAGAATAAGTCTATGCACATAGGAGCTCACATGATCTAGGGCAGCCTTTATTTGATTGAAATAAAAAATAATAGTCGGTTATGGCTATGGTTCACGACCCTGCGTGAACTGCGTGATCTGCGTGGTAAGTTGGAGATCTAGTAGCACTATCGTATCGACTCGAGATTTCATCTCATCCGTTCTCGGGCTCGGAGTTATTAGAGGTTAAATTTGATAGGAACACGAAAGTCTGGATCTCGGATTTTTAAATACGGGACTCGCGGTCTCGCGCAGAGTTGGATTTGACATTCTATTAACCCTTTCGTTAGCATGTGCAAAATTTTACAAATCAAATCGTCCGCCATTATGAGAAAGGTCTGTGCCCTTATCATCCTTAAGTGCATTCAAATGAAAGCTACGTATACTTATTTCCCCGGAGATGGTGCTGCTCGTTTTCTCTCGATTTTCTCATAGTTCACAAAATAATTTCTGCAACGGTCAAGACTCTGGCATTGTTGGCATAGTAAGCGACGGAGGGTCCAACTCTTTGGTAAACACACTATATAATAACTTGTAATGACTGATTTGATTTGTTCTCGCACTCCTGAAAACTACTGATCATTTTAAAGCTAGAAATACGCTTGAACTTTGACTTTCCCGAAAACTTCTAGCAGAAATATAATTAGTAAACAGATTTACAAAAATTGTCCCGCTGGTGTGACTCAAGCACACTGCTGTAATGTGAAGGGTTTAGAGTGGTTCTCGTACATAGGCAAGAACGTGATTCCATCTGTTTGGCTAGTGATCCTGGGCAACTTCATATTCATGGAATTGGAGGTAAAAACCTCTCAAATTGAGGCTTAGTTTCTGATAATCGCTCACAGATCGCATTGATAGTTAAAATCTATCGACGATGTCATGTAAACGGGCCATCATAAGGTGTCATAATGATAATAGATGATATGTTCAACAACAACAACAACAACAACAACAACAAACAAACAGACAAAACCAAGCCAAAACAACAGATTTTATTTTAAAAACACCGAAGGACGGACAAAAAGGAAAGCACAATTCACTGCCATTTTAATCAATGATCACTCAAGGATTTCATCCACTTAATCACAACTCATGACAAGCTGTATGATGTGTTGGCTCTTTGCTTTTTTGAGCACTTTTACCCATCTTGATTTTCACTCCTGAACTGATTTTACTTGAATTTGCTCGCTTACCACAATTGTTGTCAGGTTTTGTTTTGGTGACGGAGAACTCGCTTGTTTCGTCGCGTCTCTGTTTGTTGATATTGAAACTGGTGTCATTATGTTGCCCCAAGGGACAGCCATTCCCGTTGTCCGCCTAGGCGGCGCCTTATATAGTAAGTATTAGTTATCTCGGTCATTTGATATCTTTGTCATGCAAATTGCTCTGGAATTCACATTGTCGTTTGTAATTAAGATCTGAATTAGTGAAATTTTTTCACGTCGCAGTTTTTGAAGACGTATGTTCTGTGCTAAAAGTATGACATGCATCGTGGAAGAGAACAAGTAGAAAACTGTAGAAAAGAAGAAAAGTAGTATCGTCATAGAGCGGAAACGATTCAAGGTAACTTCAAATCTTTTTATAGGTTTTGCTTAGTCACAAACTTTGTTTTGAGATCATTTTTATTTCTTGTTGCTTTCCAATGTAGCAGAAGGTTTTATAGTTCTCCGTTGATAGACTAACTGCGATCTAGCAAACAGGGGTAGTTCTAATCTCAGTAGTCTCAGTGGCTTGTAAATTGTTCTTCTTTTGTTGTCTCTCACGTCCCAGCCGCTTTTTAGGGCGTTTGTGACTCGTTAATCCGCGTCTGAGTACGCAGATAGAGACGTCTCAATCAAAACTTTCCGATAACGGCCAAAAATGGAAACTTTGGCAAAATGTTAGTAACGGGAAAAAAATTGAGAATATATTGAATGGCAATTTTCACGTGAATGGTCACAGTTTAGGGTGTTATTTGCATATGTTGCTTGATAAGCGTGGATACTTATTGACTATCGACTCGTAAAAGCGAAAGACACATGAGACATGTTAAAATGGCTCTAATTTCATCGATAAAGAAGGTGTCAAGACCTTTGTTGAATAAAGACACATCACTAAAGCAAATCACAAGGAAAGCTACCAAATGAAACTGACACTTGATGGAGTCAAACAGATGCAAAGGAATCATTTATCTGTGCTTCACACGTGAAATTAAGTCGCTATTTTCCCTTAAACTGGTGACTGTTAAAATTGCGTGCCTCGGTGAACACGAAAAGTGATCCAAAAAAATGCCATTGTTTTGTGGTTAACAGATATTGTGCTGTCACCAGATCAAAGATTAACAACAACACAGTTTGACGGTTTTGAATAAATTAACATATCATATGACCAAAATTAACATAACACTAATTGTTCATGCGATTTCTTAGTTCAAAGTTTGTTGCTAAAGCGGTAGGGTTTCGCTTTATTGGTCTGCTTTGAGTCTCAGGCAAAACCAATGAAACAAAGTTGGTGTTAAGTCTAAAAAGGTAGGCTATATGATTCGACCTGTTTTTTGCAATTATCTATCTTGTTTCCAATTGATTTTGAAGCATGCAAACGGATGTAAGGTGTGATCAGCCACAATCCAACAAAATACAGTACTGTATTCTTCGCGCTGTCTAATTGAGAACTTTTCATTAGATTTGGGTCAAGTTATTTTTCCCGGGAATTTCGAATGTAGAATGACTCCTACCTCTGCGACTGCCCTCTCATATTTTACGGAAAAGAGAGTAACGATGCCTGGCGAACAGGCGACAAAACAGACAAACCCTTACACCTATGTTTTGATGATCTTTCCTTTGCTTTATGGATAGATTGATCATTCGTTGTGGCTGGGAAAAAGCTAATTGAAATATGCAGATTTTCAAACGTAAAGATGGTTCGACTTGAATCCTTTCCCCTGAGTGTCAAACAATGGAGAAAGCTATGGCGCACTTTATTTTGAAGTAGCTGGGGTCTGGTCAAATGAGAGCATTTTAGTTGTGTTTTATTTTGCAGATCAACCGTCTTCGATTTCCGTTTTCTTTGTTTGATTCGAATTCGCTTTTGCATTCTCAACAAACCGTGGGAGAATGTGAAATATATACACAGACCAAACGGTAAATATATATCTTCACTTGTCTGTCAGTTCCGCATTTTATGTTTGTGAAATAAAAGTAAAATTTTAGCCACTTCCTCATAGTTAATAGTGGTTGTCAAGGATGCGCCCGGTGCTATAAAAAACAGACGGAATGCAGCTTGTTAAGATGTGAGTCGCGTAAAGTATACCAACTATGGTTAAATTGTAAATTAATATGGCTTTTGTCATGCTTATTAGAGTGGACGCCAGATGGCTTTGCATACGTGGCAAACGGCTGATGAATTTCACAATACATGTTTTGTAATGCTAGAATTATTAATGGTTTAATAATTATTAATAATTAGATTTTTAGAGCCCTCACAACATAAGCATTTTACAGTTCACTGGTCATGAACAAGCGTTGAATATAAAAAAATTCCGCTTGTGACAGTGTCTCCGTCACCGTATGTTGTTGATAATTAGAGAGTTTAAGCATGGCGTTTACGGCAGACGGCAAACGGCAAAGAGTACCTCTGTGTTTTATTCTCTTCTTGTAATCCTTAAATAAATCACACAAAAATGGACACCAACCGCAAAAAAATATATATTTTCACTCTACTGTACAGACAGCTGAAGACAGACGGCAAAATTTTCCGTTTGCCGTAACGTCATTCTTTATCTCTCTAATATTTGCGTCAGGTTACCTCAACTTCTCAACCTCAAACATCTATTGAATCTATTATCATTGGTGACACCCTCATTAAAACTTTAGAAAGCGTCCGGAACCTTGGGTCCTGGTTCCATGATTATATGCGAATGAATGTTCATATAGGCAAGATTTGTAGCATAAGACAAATCAGAAAATTCCTTACCGTTCAATCGACAAAGACACTAATCCACGCCTTTGTATCTTCACACCTTGATTACTGTAACGCATTTGTCTTTGGTCTACCTAAATATCAACTAGATCGTTTACAGAAAGTTCAGAATGCTGCGGCTAGAGTGATTTTTCAGATTGCGAAATTTGATCATATCACGCCCGCACTTATCGACCTACATTGGCTCCCAGTAACTTTTAGAGTTCAGTTTAAATTGCTCCTCCTTGTTTACAAGTCATTACGCAACCAAAGTCCTCCCTACATTAAAGATCTTTTGTCCCTGAAACCAGCTACTAATTATGCTCTTCGCTTGTCTGTACAATTTCTTCTGTTCGTTCCAAAAGCCAACTGCTATTCACTTGGGGATCAGGCCTTTGATCATGCTGCACCTGTTTTATGGAACTCGCTGTCATTCATTAACTATAAGAACAAGTAGTAGCCTCGCCATTTTTAAAAAGCAACTTGAAACATTTTTATTTAGAAAAGCTTTCAGTTTGTTTCAATAGTCCTAATGTTTAGTGCCTTTGAATATTTTAATTTTAAATTAGTATAGAACTTTAACTTATGTACAGCGCTTCTGAATATTGTTTATAGTTTTAGCGCTATACAAATTCCTTCTCATTATCATTATCATTAACTTCAACTTTATTGATATTATGTTTTGATTTTTATTTATATGAATTGTTGTTATCCGCAAATAGCCAACTTACTAATCGACGCGGGTACTATATAGGGAGGTGCTGCTGGTGTTGATCTGTAAATGTTTACAAATTAAGGCTCTTCGGAGAGAGAAAGGTCGACGCGAATGAAACGAAAGAAAAGATAGAAAACTACATAAATTTCAACCAAGATGAACTGACGAGCAATGTATGAATAGTTCCTAAAACACTTACCGATCAATTACAAGACCGAAGAAACAGTACAATATGTTCCGTCTTCACATAAAGAATATGTTTGTCAGGGGAGTTAGAACGATGGACACGTTGACGAAGTTGATTGATTCATTGACCAATCATTGATTCACATCCTTCTGGGGTCCTACTCCTACCTTATGGCACTCCTGATTTCTCTCTTGTAATACTTACAAGATGGGCGGACCCCTGCCAGCTTCAGGGTTTGATTGATTGATTGATTGATAATAATAATAATAATAATAATAATAATAATTTATTATTTAATTTACATCATTTATATAGATTGACTGATTGATTGATTGCTTGATTGATTGATTCACTGGTGGGTGGGTGGGGATGGTTGGTTAGTTGCCGGTTGGTTGGTTGTGTGATTGATTGATTGACTGACCGATTGATTGATTGATTTATTGGTGGGTGGGTGGGTGAGATGGTTGGCCGGGTTAGTTGGTTGATTATTTTGCTTTTTCGGCAGTATTAAATTTTATCCTAGAGCTTAATAGGAGAGGGGGAGGCGTTATCGGCTATGCCCGAAAGCGGCCCCTTCTTTTTTGTTAATATTATTAACTTGAACTTAACTTGACTAACAACGTGTGTCGTTCCGAAGCAATGTATGAATAGTTCCTAAAACACTTACCGATCAATTACAAGACCGAAGAAACAGTACAATATGTTCCGTCTTCACATAAAGAATATGTTTGTCAGGGGAGTTAGAACGATGGACACGTTGACGAAGTTGATTGATTCATTGACCAATCATTGATTCACATCCTTCTGGGGTCCTACTCCTACCTTATGGCACTCCTGATTTCTCTCTTGTAATACTTACAAGATGGGCGGACCCCTGCCAGCTTCAGGGTTTGATTGATTGATTGATTGATAATAATAATAATAATAATAATAATAATTTATTATTTAATTTACATCATTTATATAGATTGACTGATTGATTGATTGCTTGATTGATTGATTCACTGGTGGGTGGGTGGGGATGGTTGGTTAGTTGCCGGTTGGTTGGTTGTGTGATTGATTGATTGACTGACCGATTGATTGATTGATTTATTGGTGGGTGGGTGGGTGAGATGGTTGGCCGGGTTAGTTGGTTGATTATTTTGCTTTTTCGGCAGTATTAAATTTTATCCTAGAGCTTAATAGGAGAGGGGGAGGCGTTATCGGCTATGCCCGAAAGCGGCCCCTTCTTTTTTGTTAATATTATTAACTTGAACTTAACTTGACTAACAACGTGTGTCGTTCCGAAGCTATAGTTGAGGGTTTTTGCTTTCACACCTAACGGGAATGTAATTTGAAGAACTCGTGCTTCTTTAGTCTTTTTTAAGCGACTGATCAACCTCCCTGAAATGGCATGAGATTCACATTTATCCTTATGTAAATTATTAACAATTTTAATACAAGCCTCACAACAGCAACATTTTATGTGCGACCAGTCTAAAACTATCTTGCAAAATAGATTAAATGTGAGTCCTAGTACTTAATTATGTTTCAGTATGATTTCGCCGCCTATTTATTCTTTATATTTAGTCTTAGGTTAATGAGGGAGCTCATATAATAAGCCCCTAGGTTTCAATTTGAGCCTCCTCAACAGGAAAATACCTTTAATTCATTTACTTACAATTTACGTCTCTTTATCTAGAACTTTTTTAAATATATTGAATGTCTGTATGTCTGTATTTATTTTTTTTTCTGGCAAATAAATAAATAAAATAATTTAACAATTTAAATCAATGTATTTACATATGGGTTATTGGCCAAGCGTGAGGTCAAGATGGCGGGATATTGGCCAAGTTCTTTTTCTGCGTGTTTATGGACCGAGACGAAGTCGAGGTCTATAAACACGCAATCATAGCAGGAGAATTGATTCATCTTGACCGCTGAAAGAGCCAGTCATATAATAAATGTATTTATTTCCAATTTTTGCAGATGATTCATATCCGAATACCCACGCTTAATGTTGTGACCAGCTTATTAGCAAGTTGGAGTTGAACGGCCATCTACCAGAGTGTTGGAAGGCCAAATGAATGTGACCCCGGAAGCAATTGAACGCTTAAGGCGGCTTGCCCGTTCACTACAAAGCAACGGACGTACGGAAAAGAAAGAAAAAGGGGGCAAGAAGGAGGTGGAACAGAACGGAAAGGACAATGAGGAAGTAAACCATGCCGCCAATGGCGGAAGTTTGTCAGGTAAAATGGAAAACTTCCTCATTTGTCAAGAATACTCTTACCCGAATAAAGAAAATAAAGGAAGCCATGAAATAGCCTCTTATTGAAGTACCATAGTGGGAAATATTGGCCTTCGGTCGTTTACGACCTCGGGCCAATAATTAGACGTCTACGACCTCGGACCAATAATTAGAGAGCATAAAAGACGGCTACGGCAACGAGAACGGCACAAAACAATAGGCTTAATGAGCAAAAACAATCACTCTGCACGTGCTACATTTTGGTACATAGACCCAATCGGCTAACTCAATGTTGTACCCAATTTAAATCTCCTGGGCTTAAGATTCTTTGTGTACTGTATTTGCATTATAATGTAGCATTCATATTTAAATGATATGGAAATACCTGGAACAAAACGTTTTAATCCCAAAGGGTTTGAATTGGGTACAACATTGTGTTAGCCGAATGGGTCTATTTCTTTGCTGTCCTCAGCAAAACAGCAACGTGAAATGCGGACCAAATTTTGGGTTTTGTCGAGAACGTGAGCTTATGACGGTGAACTCTTCTTCCTTTTTCCCAAGTTCAACGCAGTTTTCACTAACCTAGCTCCAGGATAGTTCGCCCACATGTAACAAGTTAAACAAGTTGGAAAGAACGTGGAAGAGTTACAATGACAAGACGTTATTATTACGAAGGCGACGACGGCAGCAAAACTTCATTTCAAAATGAAACTTCCTGTTTGGAAACTCTTTCACGATTATTCCAACTTCTTTAACTTAAAAAATGCTGGCAAACTGTCCAGGGTCTGAATTACTGTGAACGGTGTTAAAGTAAAGAAAAAGAAAGAAAAAATTGCTGTCACGCGGTCACGTTCTAGTGAAAACTGGAAATTTAGTCATTTCACGTGGTCGCTTTGCAGATGACAACAAAGAAATGTACCAAAATGTAAAACGCACGTGCAGAGCGATTGTTTTTGCTCATTAAACCCATTGTTGTGCGGCGTTCTCGTTGCCGTCGCCGTCGTAGTTGCTTAAGCTCCCTAATTCCCAGCACGGCCCTAGCGCTCAATCAACTCCGAATGCCACATCTGTTGCATGCCTTGAGTCCTACCTTATAAGGGACCTAGACATTAATAACTTAACAAGCAAACGCCACTACTATGACTGAACTGCTGACCTCATCCATGTGCATATATTTAACAATTAGATTATGAGCTCGAGATTTCTATCGCGTGATAGCTGATGAGGGCGCAGCCCGAATCAGCTATCACGCATAAAAATCTCGAGCTCATAATCTAATTGTTTTAGTATAAATCTACTAGTCGTTCAAAACTAAACAAGTAAATTATCAAAATTCTCCTCACAGACACTTCGAAAACCCGAAGAAGCGTGCGGCATTTTGTTGACAGCTGCTACTCACTATCTATCACAGAATAGATAGCGAGTAGCGTAGCCAATCAGAGAACGGCATTCGTGATAGAACGCTGGTAGATTTATACTAAATATATATATATATATATATATATATACCACTTAGGGAGGTTCTGCATAGTACCAATTTAGATTTAGATTTAGATTAAGAATAAGTAAATATTTAGGAATGAGTATCAGAGGCGCTGTAGTGTAGTGAGCAGCGCAGTGAGAAAGCGCTCCTTAGGGATTACAGCCAACTGATTGAAACGGTGTTTTATCTTGTTCTGTTTATTAATTGAGTAAGTTCAAGAAATTTTTTGTTTTTTTTTTCTGAAATGTTTTTGTTTTAGTGAATGGGAAGAAAAAGGAAGTAACGTCATCTAGCAGCAAACAGACAAAAGACGAAGGTGAAATAAAGATGGATGTTAACGTCTTTCACCAGGTTCGATCTTACGGAAGTTGGTTTTTCTTGATGGTCTCTTTGTTTCTTTTTATGATTCTCTCAGTCAGTAAGTCAGTCATTATTTATAATATTCAGTAAGATTGAAGTGCTATTCGTAGTCGGAAAAAAAGACATTCTACAGGAACTTTTTGATCCTGTGCTTAATTTTCCCAAAACTCTAAACAGAATAAGTTTTACTGTAACAGAAGTTATAATACAGTAACTTAATTCGAAGCTCAAAGTTTAACTTTAGCTTTTCTCTCAGAGTGCACATATCAAAGTATATCTTTCGTGCCAAATGCAAAAGATGGGTTTTGTTCTTTCACAACGATTTTCATGTGTTCGTTGTTTTCCTTCCTCTCAGATTTTAAAAGAAGTGATCATAAAGCGGACTTTATCAATGGAAAAGCAGTTAATGGGAGATGTGGAAGGTCTGAAAAAGCAAGTCTCTGAATTGGAAGCGCAGAAGAAGAGGTTACAATGTGACTCAGAGCGACTTCTAAAGGCATTGAACGAGATCTCCTCTAAACAAGGAAAGGTGCGCCAACATATTCTGATGCTTCCTGTGGTCTTTATGTAACACGCAACACACTAGATGGTGATCTCTATGGGTATTTAAAATATTGAGCCGTTAGGCAAACCAGTCTGAATCCAATTCATTGAATCTATGTTTTATGTCATCAGAAAAAGGACCAGATGATATCTTGTGAAACTCAAGTTGACATGGACTTGGTACGGTATTGTTTCTTGTTTGTCTTTGCTTTAATAGTACCTCTAAACTTCACCTTAAAATCCCAAAGTTTAATCTGATATTTAATACCTCAACAACGGAATGCTCAGTAAGTCTCAGGTAAACGAAATTCGTTTTAAGATAAAACATAAGCTATAGAAAGGGGAAGTGAAGTGGCAGTTGTGGTCGCTGTAGGGTATCTCAGCAGTCTACATTTATTGATTGTCAACTATTATACCCGTCTGTACGGCAAAGAAGCCCCATCCCAGAACGGTTCTTATTAAGAAAAATTGAAAAAAAATTATAATAAGTGATAAACATGAAATATGCCAGAAAGACTAGAGGGAACATGTTACTGACAAATGCGGCGAACAACGAAAGGCAACTAAACGACGGCCAAACTTACAACAAATAAAAATGCGGAATGAATAACGTACGCAAAGACTGGCTAAAAAGGAAAAGATGAGACAAAGACGATCTACATACATAATTAGGTGTTAGCGAACATGTGATTATGTGATCTGGTAAGCTGAAGCCACTCTTTGGGCACTAAGGCCACATGGTAGCGGACATTACCCCTTAAATCTACCAAATCAAAGATTGAGCCCAAGCATTAGCAGCCATGAACAGCTGTTTGGGCTTTGTTAGGCCTCATCAGCATGGCATCGCTAATGCTCAGGCTCAAGTACGTAGCCACATATGAATAAAACAAGCAGTGCAAATGTAAAGCTTGTGGGATGTGACTGGAGTGACAAGGATACCTCACAAAATAATGTGATCTGGTAATCTGAAGCCACTATGGTGTGGTAAACGTTATGCAATAAAAACAAAGGAAAACGAAAGGGCGCGCAATACAAGAAATACAAAACAAGTTACGCAACTCCCAGTAAAAGCAGTTGTCTCGTAAAGGAACTTAGGTCAATGCATTTTTATTTTGGTTTGATGAGTTTCGTAGAAAATGGTTTTCTGTAGCAACAAGGTAACCGAATTTCATTACCGTAATGAAGATAATCGCATATTTAAACGGGTATGCATTCTCCCTCGATCAGCAGTTTACATTATAAAAAAGTTTTAATTTTTATTAGGTTACGTAGGTGCAGAAGGTCGTGAGGACTTTGTATTCTAACTTAATATGCTTCCTTTTTTTAGCTACAGGAAAGGTCATTATCTCCTGAAATTTCCAAGCCAATCAAGCTGACTTCCTTTTCTGACAAGTCAATTACCTCTATCCGGACCCAGCAGTCAGAGATTGTTAATGACAACCCACCTACAATAATTGAGTTGCAAAAGATGGTCGCCCACAAAACCGACGTAAATAAGGAATCTCTTGAGGAAGTTAAGACTGACGATCGCAATGAATTTAGAGTTCTCTGTAACAGCTCTGGGATAAATACAGGACACCACATTCCCGTCGTTGCCGAGGTTGCTTCAAGAGAATTAAATGGCGGTGAAATTGAGATATCGATATGTCCTCCTTCCCAAGCACAACGAATAGCCACGGAGAGTTCCGCAACGCGAGGTAATCAAAACGGGCAGCACATGCCACAGTATCAGCCACAAGTTGCGCAACCCAATTTGTCCACCTATACGCCTCATAGTGAGTTAGGTTTTGATGTGTCGTTCGTTAGGCAACAACAAGGAACAACAAGGCAACAACAAGGAAACATGAATCAACAGTTACCAAGGCCCGAGATACCACAGCACACCCAAACGCGCGTAGCAGCAACTGAAATTCCCCAGCACACTCAAACATACGGACCGCCACCTTCAGGACCTAGAATTCAAGGGGTGTCATCTATTAACTCGTCCGTTATAGCTCAGCATCAAGCACATCATCCACCTACATTAACGGAATCGCTTCAGTCTCGTCGACCACACTATTCGTCATCGAAATGGATGTCCTCACAGCAGCAACAACCTCATCGACAAGTACAGCAGGTACAAGCTGCCGGTCCTGGCGATGTTCCTCCTCAACCACATCTTTCGGCCAATCGTGGCCCTTCATATCAGGCTAATCACCGTTCGGTTGCTAGAGGTCCTCGTGTTCCTCCTAATGTGTCACCATTTCAACCACCCAAAAGACGAAGGGTTGAGAACCACCAGGCCTCCGATAGTCTACGAATGCATGTAGTGTCGAGTAACAGCAACTATGTCATGCACAATTTTAAGGTCCAGAAGAGCCCTTGGTCTTTAGTAGAACGTGGTCGACAAGACGTGACAGCAACTGGACCTTTGCCAACCAATCAACTAGTATACACCAACAGTCCATCCAACCCACCAGCATCTGAACCTTTGCCAACCAGTCAAGTAGTATACACGAACAGTCAATGCAACCCATCTAACCAGCTTCCAATGACATATCTGAGCCAGGGTTACCAAAAACGTCAACCCGCCGGTCACCGTGGACAATATCCGGCTCCAAATCGTCCACCTGCAGGGCTTTCGCAAGGTCAGTTAGTAGAGAGAGTGCTATACCCTTCTACTGTATCACAACCTGGCAGAAGTGAACATTACAATGACCCAAGGGTAATGCCGGCCGATCCTAATCGACATGTGGAGGGAGTGAGTGATACTAATCAGCCTGTGGAGCCTAATGGCACTGTTTACGTCGTCCAAGAATACCAGGTGCTTGTTTTAGTTCAAAATATTTAAGAATGAATCTACGTCGTTTTGGTGCTCTATTAAAACCTTAGAGATCGCTCTTATACTCTTGGGTACACAAGAGTCATTCCTTTCATCCCTACCGGCATACTTTCAAATCGTTTCCCTAGAGGTCAGCACAGCCGGTGATTATGGTTTAACTGGGTTAAAGGTGTTAGATTTTCACTCTATCTATCATAGTATTATTCCTCGACGTTTTGACTCGGAAAATGGCTATGCCATTTCTGAGTTGTAGGTGTGAAGCTGATTGCATTGGATGCTTGGCTCTTTCGATTCCTGTTAAACATTTTGTGAATCTACCTTGCATATATTCCGCATATGCAATAAACTAAATTTCCAACCATGAAATGTACAACTACAATTACGATCATGATAAAAACGTCCGAATGAAAAAGAAAAAACAAATTTCATCAAAATACCACAACAGACTAAAGAACGATATACAGAGAGGAAGAACTTGGCTTTGATAATTTTTTGAATGAAGAATATTTGTTTTGTAGAGGGCTGTTACACTTAAATTTGACCCTACGAAGACTTTTAAAATCATGTGTAAAATATATAACGCAAGAGTCCTCCTTCTGTTATGGAGCTTACAGTAACGTTCCCTAACAAAGGAATCAAAATCACAAACCCGAGAGTAATTTGGAGATGAACGCTTCAAGAATTTAAACTATATAATATTCAAATCAATATTAAACCTTTTAAATTAAAATCTTAAATTTCCTTAGGTCACACAAAACAGAGGTGCACCACTTCAACCAACTGCGCCAGCACCGACTGCTGTACATAGAAATCTCGTTTGCGCACCCGTCCAATCTCCTGGGATCTCATCTACGGCGTCGTCATCCGGGTATCGTCCTGGAGATCAAAATGCCGGACACATTCCTCGCAATGCCCCGAACAAACCGGATAGTTCTGTGCTCAGTTCCGACCACTCACAAGTTGATTTAAAGAGTCCTCCAAAACCTACGGCATCTATTGTGGTGGTTCAAGACGGCATCGTATTATCTTGGAACTTGCAGCTGGAAGATAACTCAGCAAAAATTGATAATTATGAGTTATTCGCTTGTCAAGATGGCGCCGAGAGCACAAACCCTCCGATAATGTGGAAGAAAATTGGAATTGTCAAAGCCCTACCACTTCCTATGGCTTGCACTCTTACTCAATTCTCTGCAGGGAATAAGTATCACTTCGCTGTGCGGGCCGTGGATGACCAAGAACGCGCAGGACCATTCAGTGATCCTTGCACGATTTCGTTAACGGCATAGTTCACGTCTTTCACGGAAGACCAACATCGATAAAATGGCTTATCTCATAGTTACACGATTGCGCGATTTCCTAGAAGGCATGATGCGAAGTTCATGATCTTTCTTTTCCGCTGTACGCATCAGAAACTAAACCAGTAAAAATCCATTTACAAACGTCCGGGCCCAGTTGTTCCAAACTGGATTAAAATCCGACGTTTTCAACTGGCTCATTGAAAATTTTTGGTAAAGTGCTACTTGACAGGTAGCACTCTCGTACCTCGAGTCTTTGTTCCTATCTGCGCAAGCTTAAAGAAACAACTGAGCGACTTCCAAAGATCCAGTAGGTTTACGATTTGATTGATTTTCAAACATTACAAATGATCAAAAGTAAAACGTACTCCCTCATGGTGCTGAATTCTAAGCATGCGCAGTTCAACCGGACCCTGATATATTCGGACTTCTGCATCAGATCCAGAGTCGTTCGCTTCCCGACTGCTGGACAAGGGGAACAAAGACCCTGAGTACGAGATTAGATATGGTAATCAAAGACACTCATGTCCAATACTGTCGCACTGATACGGATCGTCAATAGCATTTGTCGATTCCTACGGATCGTACGAATCGACAACCTTGCTTACGCTCCGTATGCTGAACTCATACGGAGCGTGCATCTCATTATCACATCAGGAGTGCATCTCATTATTACGCCAGGGCACAGTGTGTCGATTCGTACGCTCCGTACGGATCGTACGAATCGACAACCTTGCTTACGCTCCGTATGCTGAACTCATACGGAGCGTGCATCTCATTACCATATCAGGAGTGCATCTCACTATTACGCCAGGGCACAGTGTGTCGATTCGTACGCTCCGTACGGATCGTACGAATCGACAACCTTGCTTACGCTCCGTATGCTGAACTCATACGGAGCGTGCATCTCATTATCACATCAGGAGTGCATCTCACTATTACGCCAGGGCACAGTGTGTCGATTCGTACGCTCCGTACGGATCGTACGAATCGACAACCTTGCTTACGCTCCGTATGCTGAACTCATACGGAGCGTGCATCTCATTACATCAGGAGTGCATCTCAATGCGTGTATCAAAACTACTAGTGCGGTAAACAAGCCGGTAGAAAGACTATATATTGTATACCTCGTTCTTTAAGCGTGAAACCGAAAATCATGCAGGCGTTTTTAAAACTGGTCGCATGCACAATCATACGCCTCTTCAACAAGCGAAAATAGTACGAGTATCAACAACACTCGAGCCGTAAAGAAGCGGCAGAAAGAATGTATATTGTATACCTCGTTCTTTAAGCGTGAAACCGAAAATCAGGCGTTTCCAAAACTGATCTCATGCACAACCATACGCCTCTTCAAGAAGCGAAAATAGTGCGAGTATCAACAACACTCGTGCTGTAAACAAGCGGCAGAAAGAATGTATATTGTATAGTATTACCTCGTTCTTTATGCGTGAAACCGAAAATCAGGCGTTTTCAAAACTGGTCTCGTGCACAATCATACGCCTCTTCAACAAGCGAAAATAATGCATGTATCAACAACACTCGTGCGGTAAACAGAAAGCCATCCACATCTCCGGCCAACATTCAGCGAGAAGAAAGCGTCGTCGTTGATAATTTTAAAAAGTTCCCCTCTTTCGTCGGAGATTTCACGCTTTGTCACGTATCGGACTGTGTCACAATATTCTCGTAGTGTACTCATCGTTGTGGATGAATGATCTCGTGAGAGCAAGCGTTACTGAATTTTGGTCATAAAAGCAGTTACCAATCAAATGCCACGCATCCTATATAATTATTCAATTGCGTTGTAAGTTTTATCACATGTTTCGCTTCTTTTGCGATATGTTCTTCGCTTTATTGCTCGATTAATTTCCATTGTTATAAAAAATGTCTCACTTACGTCCATTTTGTGGCACAGTGATATTACATAGGGGCAAACATTCAAGTTATAAAAGCAATAATCTTTGACAATTTTTTTCTTTAGTGCGAGTTTTTGTATTTAAACTCTGGAACTCCGTTAGAATTTTGCTACCAACGGGCTATCCTGCGTGCCCCGACCGCCATTATGGTTGTTGTCCCGGCGTATGCTACAAAAGCCTTTGCTTCAACACGATGTTTTGTGTTACAGTGCAGCCCCATTAATACGGTCACCAACGGGCCATAACAACTTGGCACATTAAATGGGTGGCCAAGTTGGCCGGGTTTTCTTAAAAGAAAATGTATGTATACGCGCTTGTCGGAGCGAAAAAAAGTTGCCGTTATAACGAGGTTTCCGAATGATACGGTTTCACTAACATTGTTTTGTTTCCTATTCACGGAGCGTACGCCACTCATTACGGATCCGGTTTACGCCGTATGGCCCCCCACACCAACATCATCCTAAGTGTATGCTACTCTTTACGGGGCAACTGCTCGGTTTACGCTCCGTATGTACGGATCAACAAAACGTATGACCGCCCACACCAACAGTATCCATGAAAATATTCTAAGTCCCACTAATGAGATGTAATGCACGAAGGGTATGCCACACTTTACGGATCGACTGCTACATTTACTCTCAGGGGCACCCAACGAGCCAAATCAACCAAAAGCTGTAGAAAGGCATTTTTAAGTACCTTATGGTGTTTGAAGTCTGTTTAAAGATATGTTTTCATAAGCTAGAAGAAATTCATCTGTTCGGATTCCCTAGCTGAAAATTTAATTGCCCGAAAATGTTAGGGAACAAAATCTTACTTTGAGAAAATGCAAGCTGAAATGAACTTTCCACGGGCTTTCTAGGGAACTATTTTCTTTCCGAAAATGCTAGCTGACGTTTTTGACTGCCAAATACAGCAATTACGACCTTTCCGAAAATCTCAGTAGCTATGATTTCCCAAATGCGAATATTTTAGGCCACGTTTTGGTTACGAAAATCCGAGTGCACTCTTTAATCGACGCCGAAAACCCAAGGCGAATTACCCTCCACCGAACAGATATCTACCGAAATTTGTCGTCGGGTGCCCCTCTACGCTCCTAACATTCCGTACGGATCGACAAAACGCTCCGTACGTACGGATCAACAAAACGTATGACTACTCACACCAACAGTATCCATGAAAATATTCTAAGTCCCATTAATGAGATGTAATTCACGAAGCGTATGCTGCTCTTTACGGATCGACTGCTAGGTTTACGCTTCGTACGGATGGACAAAACGTATGATTACCCACACCAACAGTATCCATGAAAATATTCTAAGTCCCACTAATGAAATGCAATTCACGAAGCGTATGCCACACTTTACGGATCGACTGCTACGTTTACGCTCCGTACGTTCCGTACGGATCAACAAAACGTATGGCCGCCCACACTAGTAGTATCCATGAAAATATTCCAGTCCCACTAATGAGATGCAATTCACGAAGCGTATGCTGCTCTTTACGGATCGAATGCTAGATTTACGCTTGGTGCGCTTCGTACGGTTGGACAAAATGTATGGCCACCCACACCAACAGTATCCATGAAAATATTCTAAGTCCCACTAATGAGATGCAATACTCGAAGCGTATGCTGCTCTTTACGGATCGACTGCTAGGTTTACGCTTCGTACGCTTCGACAGGACGTATGGCCACCCACACCAACAGTATCCATGAAAATATTCTAAGTCCACTAATGAGATGCAATACTCGAAGCGTATGCTACACTTTACGGATCGACTGCTACCTTTACGCTCCGTACGTTCCGTACGGATCGACAAAACGTATGATTACCCACACCAACAGTATCCATGAAAATATTCTAAGTCCCACTAATGAGATGCAATACTCGAAGCGTATGCTACTCTTTACGGATCGACTGCTAGGTTTACGCTTCGTACGGATCGTATGGATCGACACAGCGCTTATACGGATCGATACAGTGCGTGTGTATTGGACAACCCTCATCAAAGAGCAACCAAAATTCAATTCAATTCACTCTCGGCTAGTTTAAATATTGAACAAGTGGGCTCTGAAGTTCTGAAATTCATAAAATGAGAAAGCTTCTTCCATGCATGGGGGAGCGTGTCGCACTGATTGCCCTGTGGTTATTGCGCATGTGCGAGTGACCTCTATTCCTCACTCCAGAAACTGAGAGGACTGGTACTAGTGAAGGATTGTGGGATGGTTTGGGTAGACGGAAATGACAAACATGTCCGTTTTCGGTGTTTTAAAGGCCGGTAGCGTAGCTCTTGTTAATTCTGTTTCGTCTCAAGCAACCTTCCCTCCACAACAGACTATCATTATCATTGCTAAACGCACCGTGTCTACCCAGACGCTCCCACAATTACTCACGCCAGTCTTCCCATCGGTTCGTGCTGTGTAAGTAAGTAACAATATTCGGACCCAGTCAGGAAAGGGAATTCAAGAAAAGTAATCGTCGTCGGAGAAAGTAAACGTTTTCATGCGTAAGAATGCACATAACATTTCAACCTGAAATTTTTATCATAAATGTCATAAAAGAATTCTTATGACAATATAATACGATCGCGTCTTCAATCATACTTGACTTTCCTCTGATGGAACAAGACTCTATATATGCATGTATACGTACTTTCATGTTTTCCTACAGAGACTCTTGAAGCATAACTTCCATACATTCCATATATGATATTCTCGTACAAACCAAAGCAAATCTCCAAAGGAGGTATCAAAAAAGAGGAATGAACTGACCACAGTTACGCTTCCATGCTTCCTGTTTTGGACCAGGGCAATGACTGTGGAATATGGAGATGTTAGTGATATTATTCGTGTTGTACAAGTTATCTTCAACATTTGTATTCAGTTGTGCGAACCTTACTTTTTCAAACAACCAGAAGGTGATATCAATTCTCCATAAAGAACTAGAAAGCAAAGTAGAAAAGAAAGGGAGAGCTTAATAGCTTTCTTCCTTCGAAAAAAGAGGGGCTTATTAGAGTGGGGTGGGGGGGGGGGGGGGGTGGGGGTTAATAGAGGATTTACGGTACTTATTTATTAGTTTTGTATCGAGCTTGAACAGATGTAAATTTCTGAGTATGTAAATGATATTTATGCTTTTGCAGATGGGAAATACATTTTTATTTTTAATAAAACTTGAGCTCTTTCTGTTTTGATCCTTTAATTTTCGTTCTTATATTTTTTGTGATTCAGCTTTATTTCCTGGAGGTGCCCGCGCCTAAAATAGGTCGGGATGTCTATCAAAGGTCTTTGGTCGTCGCCGTAACAAATGCATGACATCCAAAGACTTCGGATATTTGACATTGTTCACAAAATGCTCAATCTATTCCAGCTAACTGCAAAAGCTGTTGAAACGCGGTCATTATGCTACCTCAATGCCAGCGGCTTAGAGATTTAGAGGTCACGTGGTCTGCTTTCAGCTTCGCTTCACCATTTTGAATAACAAAGAAGCCCTAAGGACAAGAAACATCCGGTGTTTTAAAGGCCGGTAGCGTAGCTCTTGTTAATTCTGTTTCGTCTCAAGCAACCTTCCCTCCACAACAGACTATCATTATCATTGCTAAACGCACCGTGTCTACCCAGACGCTCCCACAATTACTCACGCCAGTCTGAAACGCGGTCATTATGCTACCTCAATGTGCAATATATTATATTATCACCAGCGGCTTAGAGATTTAGAGGTCACGTGGTCTGCTTTCAGCTTCGCTTCACCATTTTGAATAACAAAGAAGCCCTAAGGACAAGAAACATCCGCAGGCCATGAAAAAATCTACCCCCCCCCCCCTCCCCCCTTAATATCGACACTTTATAGTTGAAAACTATTTTTTTTTAATCGTTTTGGACCACAATATATAGTTTTCAGTAGAAAAATCTTTTGTTTGGTCTACAGTATGACTAATTACCATATGATTGGCTTATGACAATTCCTAATGAGGTTGGTATAATGGAGTCCTTTTCCCATTGGTACCACACGTCCACCAGCCAACCAGATACTAATTTGACAGATATCGACACGGAAAGCAAGCAATGTATTTACATTTGGGAAAAACAAATCACCAATCAGGAAAGAAAAACGTATGACAATGGTGAACCGGTCGCCAAGTTTGTGGCAAATCTAACCTGTCGTGTGCCCGCCTGTTTAGGCCTGCTTCAGTGAACTAGAAAGGCTACCTGCACTGGGCACAGGCCTCATAATAGTGTCACCAGCGACGAAATAAAATATTTAGTCTGATAAGAGGGTCATTTCAAAGAGCTCCATAAATGTTTTTTGCAGCTAGCTGAAATATGGAGTTTTTTTGTAGAGACGCCTTGCATATCGGTTCCGAAGAGCAGCCTTTATTGGTTGCAAACTTACAGTTTTCTTCGCACTGAAAAACTTGTGTCACTTATCACATTAAGTAATTACATTATTTGGCACATTGTTGACCCCTTCTATAATGAATGAATACGGGTGTTGCATAAATAATAACGTTTCTCTGGTGAGCTAGGATCTCTGTTCTTTGCACGATAAAAAATCCTGAGATTTAACCCTCATATTCCCGCGACATATTAACTGGCAAGCCGGTAAGTTTGCAATGAGGTTGTAACACTACGATACAGACTGTTCAACCTGGCCAAAATTTCAGACAAATTATTGGAAGTTAATCTAAATAATTATTGTTTTGTCTCCGAGGAGATCCACTGATTCCAAAGCAAATTTCTACATTTGCGGTACATTGGGATCTCTCCACAGTACATTCCACACTTTGGCTAGTAAATGGCTTTTCGATTCCTTACCCTCTGGTGCTGTACATAAGTAGCTGCTGTGGAAGAAATTTGTCGCGACGTGAATTTACCTTCATATGAATCTGGCCCAACGTCAAAAGTTAAGAAAACATCCAAGACTTCGTTTCATAAGGGATATCAGAAGAACGTATTTCTCCATAGGTTTATATGTTCGTCTAGCCTATTGTTCATTTATATTGAAGAATCTTGAGAAGCAACTTGTCACAGAGAAATGAAGTACAAACGAGAGAAAGCTCTCGTCGATTCTCAAAAAAATTAAGCGGGCTCAAATTTGATGAGAGATGACGAACGAGTGAAAGTTTCCGGCCTGGCGAGAGAGAGATGGCGAGTCTGGACGCTCGACAACTCTCAGTTCTCGTTCGGCTCGGCTTATTTATAAACGTCTTGCTTACTAACTTTTTAATTGCATTAACAGCATTAATTTAATCTCAGTGCAGTCAGTCCAGAGGTTAAGACACTTTGCACAAGTCAAAAGTGAAAAGTATCACTCAGTCGCTTTTATTAACATCAACATCAACATCAACATCAACATTTTATTTGGGCAATCACACAGTTGGTTTTTAATTTAGTTTTGGCTGTGGATTTGTAGGGATAAATATATTTGGCCTCGTGTTTCTTTTACTTGCACTGAAGACTTATTATTAGCACCTTACGTGAGAAAAGCTACATGTGTTTCTAGAGCGGATGATCTCCTTAGACGAGTTCCAAAGTTTATCCCCTAGATTGCTGTAGTTGTGCCCATAGTCGCTTCATGCAACCTAACCTGGCAGTAGCACGCTCTTGAACCAATACTTTCGATGACAAACGAACTTTGCAGAACGACTGCAAGCCCATGAACACACTGTGTTATTGTGGAAACACGTCTCCCATAGTAAACAGTGCTATTCTCACGTTTAGTATAGTCTTGCAGGTTTGCAATATGTAAACGCGGTATAACGAAGAATCGCAGTCAGAGTTGTGTATTGTTATAAAACTTCATTTTAGATCAATGCTATTTATTCATTTGAACAGACCCAACATGAAGTACTGGAATTACATTTGCCTAGCTCTGTTGCTAGTTCTTATATCGCAAGGTGAGATATCACAGCTTTTTGTGTCTTTCTATCTCCTTTCGTGGCTCATAAGTAGGGATCGGCCTCGTAACACTTAATCGCGCTTTAAATCCAAACTGATTCTGTGTTAAACTTAAGATTTACAATGTACTTTTGTATGGAGACTGGTTAGGACTAAATGTGTTTTATACAAACGTGTCAAGAAAACTCTCATGGTGCCAAGAATTGTCTGATTTTGTTGTGAAAAGAACAGGTGGTTAATTCACCTTCACAAGCAAAACTATTGAGTCAAACGCCTTGTTTGTGTTCTCACATAACGTTAATCATGGGTTTGTCCAGGTCGAAAAGTTGTTTCAGTTTCTGGTCGTGGAGTTGTAGGCAGTAATATGATGAAACTTCAAATAAAGATATCCCGTTTTGCCTTTGGACACCATCCAGTCACTTGTATACTTTATCTGGAACAGGCTTAGTGTATCCAAGAAGAGTTTTCCTTAGGAAAACCATTTTAGGGAAGCTGCCGAGATGTTTTGAATTCGAATTCTATGTACTGTAGTGAAACATCACTTGTTAACGTCTATTAAGTTGGAAAGAACTCACTGAATATAGCATTTAGATTTTCACAAGAAATTGGCGTTTCAACTGTACTTCCCTTTCGAGGGAGTACTGGCGTACAGACTGTTTTTGCGCCAACGGCCTTTGAAGCGGATTTTTCATAGTATCTTGACATGAAATTTAAGGACTATCCTTCGACCTCCGACGTTCGTAACTATGGACATCTTGTTTTGCTGGTACCTTCAAAAACTGGTTGTCAAATGAACAGCTGTTGTTCACACATAAGGCGGGAAATTTCGCACTTTCCTTCAGGTTGCCTAAATCAAGGGCGTAAAACACAGAAAAGTCTTTATTCCTTTCCCTTGTTTAAGTAAAAGCTGAGAAAATAAGACAATCAAACAGCGAATCAAATGACAGAAACACAACAAACAAAGATGGTGTCACAGCATGGTAGAAGATAATTTCAAACAAACTGAGTTAAACATGACCTGCGGCCAACAGAAATCAAGATAGAAGAAATCTCCAGATACATGTATGGTACTGACCATTCGCACTCCTAAGTTTTGGTTGCTATCAGTTCATTACAAGTTCTTTTCTATTCTCTCTTCTTTATGTGTTGTAACCATTATTAAGTGCTTTGTCAGTTCCATGGTCAAATTCCCAAAAGTATGATTTTTCCATAGACCATCATGCTAGAATTGAAAGGTTGAAATGTAAACGGAAAAGAGTTAATTGGAAGAACAAATATGCAGCGTTTGAGGGGTTCTAAATTTAAAAGGACCTATAATGAAAAAAAGTGTGGTCCAAGTTGGAAGAAGAACTATCAGCTGCATCACCATTCCAGATGTGATCCACGCTCGCCCTGCAGACATTCACCCACCGGTACCGGACACCCCTGCGTCACCGGAAAGTCCAGAGACACCGGAAACTCCGGTCACTAAGGAGACACCAGAGACTCCCCAGACCCCGGAAAGCCCCGTCACCCCTCTCACACCGGAAACTCCGAGCACTCCTGTTTCACCCCGCACGCCGGAGACCCCAAGGACTCCGGAGACACCAAAGACGCCGAGTACACCACAAACCCCAGAGTGTCCGTACGTTTTAGGGCCGTATGGTTTTATTTATCTTAAGGTGCCATGTTTGTGGATATTCCCACACGAAATACCCCGCATTCCTAGTGTTGGTGACATCCCAGACGTTCCAGTGGTTCAAGATCAGTACGATATTCCTAAAGCCCCCGAGCCTCCAAAGCCCCCGGAACCTCCCAAGGCCCCTGTGAAAAAGAGAAATGACTTGGCGAGAGGTAACTAGAACATGTAACGGGGCCTGAGGTGATAAGGTGCTGGTCTCTGTCTTTACTCTCTCTCTCGCTCTTTCTCTGTCCGTGCAGTTTCTAAAACTTTATGGATTTGCCATTTAACTAATGTATATGACTTTCCATGGCGTCCATTTTTAGATTTTTAGACTTGTAGACTTTTACATGTAGAATTGTAAGTAAGTATTGAAAAGTCCGTTCGGGAATATTTAATAAAGTATGTATGTATGCATGTATATCTTATAATAAACATACAAAAATACCTGGAAATTTTTAAGTTACTCCCGTTTCGTACCTTGATCTGGAGGAAGATAGCGTCTTATATAAAATGGTAAAACTCAACTGGAAAGCAATCGCATACCATACTGTACAACTTCCGTAATAACACTGTTGTTACTGATTAGACATCAGTTAACATTGCGATCATATGTGTAGTTCTTGAGAGACGGTTAGCTTTATTCACGCAATATTATGACACAGGCCGTGCAAACTTCGTCTGCCCTTGTCCACCGAGGTTTTATCCTATTAGTGATAATGAAACACAAGCTAGAAATGAAGGGATCAAAGAAATGAAATGGCACGCGTGGGTAACTTAGGATGTAAACGCCTTCATCCCTTATCCAAGAGCAAAGTTTAGCTCTTTCTGTTAGGAAAAGATATTTGTGCAAAGAAGATAGAGGCCCCAAAGCTATTTGTTAATGAATGTAACAGGTGTGGTAAGACACTGTTTGTGTTTGATATGTAATTAGCGACCGCCACTTGCAACAGTGATCGCATAGTAAATGTACCTCCTTAGTCGTGGCCAACGAAAACACCATGTTCTACCACAATTGCTCGTAATCTCGCAATCTTATAGGCTAATTTGCCGTTGTCGATAAGAGTCTAGACAACGCTGCTCGCGTCAACGTGTCGCGCAATGCCTTTTTTCAGCTCGCGCTCTGGAATTAACATTTTCTTTGACACTGATATTGCGGTAAAAAACAAATCGAATGTGGTTTAGCGTTGTCTATACTCGGCTGCGCCTCACGAGTCCACAACATTTTGACCACTGTGATGACGAATATCGTTGTCGATAAGACTATAGACAACGCTAAACCACATTCGATTTGTTAAATGGGATATGTCTTCTGGTTTTCGAAATGACTTTTTTATCGTCAAGTTCCTTATTGACATATTTAAATAGTAACAGCAAAACAACAGTGCCGTTCAGTTCAAAATTGTGAGTTTATACATGTACGATAGGTTTCAATAAATCTTGGCAAAAGTTATTTCCTTTTTGTCATCTGATAAAAGTTATCACTTTGTTTGGAGTTAATTTCCAAATTAATAGCTATGACCGTCAAAATGTTAGAACTCTACAGTTATAACTGAGTCTTTCATCACCAATGTATTTGACAAAATGTTAGAACTGAAGTCGGGACAGAGATCTTTTTATTACAGAACTGTAACTTAGTGGAATGCCTTAAATCCCCATTTTTAATTAAGTGAATCTCTTATCATTTTTAAACGTAAATTGAAATATGTAAATAGTTCTTAATAATTTGTTTATCGATAATTTTTCTGCATTTTTAGTGTTTTATTATTATTATTATTATTATTATTATTATTGACTCTGAAAAGCCCCCATGGGGAGTTGACAATAAAATTTGTATTGTATAGTATTGTATTGACTCTTGCGGTAATTTCTTTCTTTGTATTGTATTGTATTGTATTGTTTGACTCATGCGGTAATTTCTCTTTCCACACAGGTTTTGCCAAGAAACATTCAAGTGAGTACTAATGAATCTATTGTAACTCAGTTTATTTACATTTGAATTTGAAACAACAAATTATAGTTCTTTGAAGAAGAGTAACGAAAACAACTACACCAAAACAAGATTCAAGGCAACGATTAGAATATAACGAAAAAAGATTGTTTTTTGAATGGACTCTCTTTAGCCAAGTCATAAAGCGACTATGAATTTGTCAATCTTTTTGGAGATTTCCCGGGAGGCCCTGTAGCTTGGTTATCACGTATAGAATAAGAGCTGAAAGAAGACAAGGCCAAACTGTAATAATGGTTGATGTTACTAACATTCTCATCACGAAATTTGACGATGTATGTTTATCTTCAAACTTCCAGTATTGCGGCATAGCTCTTCCGCTATAGGCACTGAAATATAGGCTATAAGCATCGAAATAGAAATTCATTCATTCCTGATTTGTTTCTCATTATTTGGTTTTCCTGAAGAAAAAGGACGTGTAACACACAAAGCTACCAAAAAACAGGGAGGTAGGTGATCTGTAACACTAGCGACAGTTTAAAATGGAGGAAAGCGTCTTCTCACCTACATTAACCCGATCAACTCCTGAAAAAACTACTTTGAATCGTGATGCAGTAACACGCAAAATCAACTTGAATTGAATTCGAACATGAATTGAATTCGAACTACGTAACCGGCTTTAGTGTACCGAACGTAAGGAGATGCAGTAGCAAACTTGCGACAACTGCATGAATTTTGTGGTCATCCGTGGTGAACACATACCAGGAGAGTTTGAAGCATCATGCCATTTCAAAACCGAGGTAGAAGGAAAAAAGCTCCCTCAGGCCCAAATTCGTGAAGACTGAGAAAAATGAAGGTTGTGTTTAGCTAATTAGTGGACCAATGAAATTACACAAGGAATGCCCGAAAATATTTTCTATTCAAAATTACAGTTCGATTTTTGTGAACGTCTTTTGGCTGAAATAAAACAGATCTTATTCAGCTGAGAAACAGTCATCAAAGCAGCTTGTTGTGTTAATATTGAAACTGATTTTGTGATAAAATTTGACTCTCGGTGGTTTTGTGGTGAGTGGTACACTCAGACTTTCCTGGTAAACAGACAACGTAGCGTTCTTTCTGCAATTAGTAATAGCTCGTTCTTTTCTTGTGGTTGACACACATAAACAGGACATCATCGCCATGGAAATATCATACGAGGTATGTCCAGGACAGAGATGTCAAGCAAAAAATCTGGCGATTTCCAACAAGGTTAAAACTAATTTTGCTTTTTGCATGCCAGAGTAGAATCTTACCCACAACAATTCAAAGGTCAGTTTGATGCTAAACAATGTCACGAAGAGTTTTTTTTATGACAAAAGGGAAGTGTACCATACAAACACTTCTAAAGAAACGACCTTGGAGGACGGGCAGTTTCACTTTGACTATTCCCTATAGTGATTCTATTCCCGTAGGAATACGAGAAGACGTTTTCCTTTTATTAGTTAATCAAGGCATAATTGATTGGTTTCTATAACGAACGAACAAATTAGCACATAAATTAAAAAAACCGAACACCAGGATGTAATCACTCGAAGTAGATCACAACGGTCCACAACGTTTGTGTACGTTGCTTGCAGCTAGTCGTTATACATTTTGGCATTGACAGTAACACGTATTCCTTATGGTATAATTAGGCCTTCTTTTGTTTTTTATTAGTTCCTGGACTGGTGGACTCCGGACCAAACTTGGCAGGAGGCCCTGGTGGTAAGCACATAGTTCAGTCATCTCGCTCTTTTAAGGAAGTTCAATGTTTGGCAATGCATGCATATAAATACTTAAATTGCATGCCTAATCTTGAAGTGAATTTGCTATTGTCTGTCAGAACAACGTCCAAACAAAGATACCTACATTCCAGTGCTCTTGAATAATATTGGGACGCCTAGCACTTTGAGACTGTTTGATAACATTTCCATGATTTCCTTCCACAGCATGACTATTTTCTTGTGATCATCCAATCCAACCACAACGTTTCATAATATATTTTTTTTTCATAATATATTTTAAAAGTTTGATTTGGAGTGAGGAGAAGGGGTTGGGGAGACACATGAAGTAATGATAAGAATATCATGGACTTTTTCCCAGCAGAAAATTCAGGTTGATGTGAAGTGCTATATAAAGGCATACTCTTTCTATTAAGTTAAATTAAGAGCAAGTCATGAGGCGTGGTAATAGTTAGATCTATAGTCCTCCATGAAAAGGTCGCCCGTAAGCTGTTTAACAAGGTATTTATGTGATAAACGACTTTCTAAGCTGCAAAGAGGTCTAAAGTTAAGTTGAGGAGGGCAGCAGAGTAAACTGACTCTTGCTGCTATCGCAGGAATGAACAGTATGGGAGGAATGGGTGATCTGAGCATGGGCTTTGGTGCAGGAGCTACCTCCATTGGCGAAGGTGGTGGAGCCACCATGGAAGGAATGCCATCAATGATGGGAGGTGCCATGCAGCTGCCAGGAGGTATGGCTGGAGCCGCTGGAATGCAGATTCCGGGAGGCCTTGAGGGAGGCCCCATGGGAATGCCACTTGGAGCAGGAGCTGGAGGGCCCCAGGAGGGTGGGCTGATGTCCAAGCAATTTATTGAAGGCGCTGAAGGAGGTGTGTATGCGTGTATTGTGGTTGGCAGGTTGACAGTATCAATTAAATTTTGCCCTCGAGATGGCTCACAGATAGAAACAATGAAAGATCAGGAATGAACTACCTATTTATTTATGGCTTTCTTGTTTTCGCTGTTTATGCTCTTCCAACTTGGCACAAAGTGGGCAGCTCATCTTTCTAGAAGAGTAAAGCCTCGGATACACGTTCAAACATTGTTATAAAACATTTGTTGGATGTGCAATGTTAGAACGTGTAGCATGCATGTTTGATGACGTTTGTTCAACATTTTTTGTTGGAAGAATGTTTTCATTTCGATCAAACATTTTCTCCAACATACAACAAATGTTGAAGCGTGTAGCCGCCCTTTCAACAATGTTGTATTCACTGGTATTGCAAAGACCAATCAGAGTCAAGGGCTCAGTCTCCAATTCGAGAGCCTAATTGCAGAGGTGGAAATTGTTGAAGTCAGACCCCCAAAGCGACGTGTTTCCAACAATGTTATATACGTATCCAACATTGTTAGAAGCGTTCTTACAACAATGTTGGGACGTGTTCTTCTAACAATGTTATAACGTGTAGCCGGGGTTTAAGACCCTCTCTCCCTCACAACATGGCAGCCTTTATCAAAAGTCAAAGGCAGTCAGACTCTCTACATCCAGAATCATGTGGTTTCCGTTTGATTGATTCAAAACCGTCTTTACTTTCGTGAGAACACTTCTTTAACCTGCTTTTACTTCGAGTGCACAAAAGTACAATTTCTTTGTAAATGCCGCGTTAGGCCAGCAAAACACCATACAACGAAAGCACTTTAAAGGGTAGCTCTCACTACAGCAACTGACAACGTTTAATCCGTATTGAGTGTTAAAGCTTTTATTTTCAGGCATGGGAGGTGGTATGCACGGTATGCCAAGCATGGCAGGCATGGCAGGAATGGGAGGAATGCCACAAATGGGAGGAATGCCGCAAATGGGAGGAATGGGCGGTATGGGTGGAATGGGAGGCCTAGGAGGCATGGGTGGTGGAATCGCTGGAATGAACATGGAAGGAGGTATTATTATTCTATTGGCATCACTTAACTACTGAACTAATCTTTATGTTTTTAGTTATTACGTCGTATTTTGGAGATGTGATGGTGGTGGTGGGGAGCGGGTGGCGGAGCTAAAGTGACGACTAACCCATTCCGTACGCTAAGGACCCGCCAGTTTACGCCCTGGTCGCATAGTTGCCGTTTTTATTCCCTACCCGTCTTTAAAATTTACTTTCTGTCTTCCTTTTCATAGCTCTGAAGAACTGACCAAACTTCTTAGAGGTAAACTTAGATATTTTTGAACAACGGAGCTCAAATGGCCGTGCTCCCTTCAACTGACCACTCGTGTTATCCGTTTTTTTTTTTTAACTAGGTATGCCTAATATGGGAGGATTAGAAAATGCTGGTGGGGCCGGAGCCATGTTCACTGGAGCTCAGGAAATAGGAGGCCAGATTGGAGGTTCTATGGGTGGCTCCATGTCCAGCGCCCTTCAAAATGCCATTGGTGGTAGCATTCCGGGTATGAATCAAAAACGAACGAAGATGGGAAAAGTACACAAGGCTTTAAGTAAGCTTCTAAAGAAAAAGAACGTCAAGAAACACCACAAGAACCACATATAACGGAAAATGTACATCTTAGAGCATTGGCTAATTGGCCCTGGCTGATTCCTTAAAATCCCTCTCGCGATCGATTTGCTAAGACACTATAAGCTCGCTTCCTCACATGATGGCAGCTTGATATTCAAGTTCTACAACGACCATTGTTGAAGTAATGTTTTCACACTATTTTTAAATTGGACTTATTAGACTGCTGAAGGCCGTAATCAATACTGAATATTTTCCAGTCTATTATATAGCGCTGAAGACTGAAAAAGAGCTCATATTTGAGCTCATTGTTTGTTATAATTTGTTAAACAGTACAACGATAAGGAAAATTGTTTTTAATTGTAATAAAAAGAAATGTTATATTAAAACTGTGATATTACTTTTTTTTATGTGCGCATTACTTCTATTCCATATAATGAACGCCCTAAAACTGCAGATAACACTAAATAACTTGACCTTCGGTGGCAACAACCCGACAAGGTTATTCGAGTTCAGATATGTGCCTTTGCTCCACTCCAATAACGCAACGTTAGGATGGTGTGCGTGGTAGCAAATGAAACCTATCATGCTAGCTCCCAGAAGCTATCTGCATCATATACCATCATCTCCTCAAAAATTGTTATGTCGTTGTCTTATTGGTGCTTAGCCGTGTGTTTCCAAAATATGCTGATCTGCTTGACACTCTAGAGCATGCAACTAATAAGAAAAGAAGTAAGAGGTGGAATTTAGTGGTCCGATTAATTACTACCAGTTCTTAACACTACCCAGTGTTTCTTAGAAAACCACAGCACCAATACGACTCCGCTGACTCAAGGAGAGTAGGAAGTTCTACCCTCCAGTTTATACATGCCTCCAAGCTCGACTTGTAGTCATGTAGCATCGTCTGCAACAACTGGGAGGCGGCTGCACACGTCCGTGGCACCTGGCACCTGTTCAACAAGGCGACCGTGTAGCCATCGAGAGAAGAAGCCAACGGGCAGCTGAGAATAGAGAACGCCCACAAGGGCAATTCAGCTTCTTCTTTACCTTTAGCTTTCCTGCTTCAAATGTGCCTGATGACTGTCACTACCGGATTAGGCTATTCTTCCGCATCAGACGGTGCGGTGCCAGCTCCAGACGCATTAGCATTGTCCTCCGGGGACACAGCTCTCCCAACGACGACCAAAATTTTGCCCCCTACGTTGTCCCGTCTCCTCACAATATGGAGGACTCCAAGGGCAGCTGTTACCATCCACTATTCTATCGATGTGAACCATTTTGCCGGAGTTGATAATGAACCATCTGGCTTTGCCCAGGAAAACTCGTGAGAATAGATATGTTTAACACCGAATTTGAGGACGCCATTTGTGCACGTCCTCAACGGTTCGTATAGAACGCCATGCTGGAATGCGCGACAAGATACCCAGCCGGAGTAGCTGGACACAATAGCAGGTGACCAAAGGTAATTGACCCTCCAAGAGGACCACAAAACGCATTGGTGTCGAACGGGTCATAGACCTCAGCTATCCTTCTAGGTACGTTACGGGAAGTACTTCTTTACCAGACAAAGCCGCCAAGTCATCAAATCTGTATACCAAAACCATTGAGAAAGAAAGGCACGCAGACCTCCAATGTGCCGTCATAATCCTATGCTCTCAGGTTCCCGTTTGTGGTTCCCGTTTGTGGCGGTAGCTCATATTTCAATACTCTAGGTTTCTGAGCTGTAGCCAGTGACAGAATTCTGCCCTCCCACCACACCCGCGAAAGAGTTGGCAAGGTCAAGAGCCTCATGAAAGAACTAGGCATGCAGCTCTTTCACCTGTACACTATTGCAGGCCATCCCTGTATACGGCATCGGGACAATGGCTATGTTTAACACCTTATTGGAGAACGCTATTAGTGCACGTGCTCAACGGTTTGCATACAATGCCATGCTGAATTAGGTGGACATAATAACACGTGAGAAAAGTGTAATCAACCCTCCAAGAGCACCACTAAACTCACTGGTGTCAAAAGCAACGTGAAGGATATTGTTCTGGGTCGTGGTCCTCAGCAATTCTTCGAGGTACTAAACAAGGTGTTTCTTAGCAATTGGAAAATCGGCCTCATTGTCACACCTGAAATTCTATACTTAACACTTGAAAGTCTATACCTAACCACTTCTAGGCCTGGAGAAAGAAAGCCACGTCTTTGACCAACAGTTTGTCGCCATGTAGCGTGGGGCCTGAGCCCAAGTTCAGTCGCACATGCGTGGTTAGTAGTCTAGAAAAACATGTGCTTGTAAAGTTAGGCTTATGAGAAACTATAAAGCGTTCTGGACGTTATCCGTGTCGTTGTTTGTGTTACATTTGGTGGCAGCGGTGGAGATTTTAACCATGGAAGACACTGTGAAAGCCTTGGAGGCGAAATTGGCCCAGCTTGAAGCGAAACTCGCGACGAAAAGTGAAATTACGGCGGCCGGTTCAAGCAGCTCCACGAGCTCATCGACCACATCCCCGGATCATTCTCTTCGCATTAAACCTGAAACTTTCTCGGCTGCTTCGGGAGAAAACTGGTTGGTGTGGCTACGGAAATTTAAAAACATTGCGTCGCTGAACAAGTGGAATGCCGAGCTTCAAAGTCAAATTTTGCCGGCGTACATGAAAGGCCTCGCCGAACAGACATATTACAGTCTGACTGCCGAGCAAACTACTACTTGGGCGGCTCTGGAACGCGCTCTAACAGATCGTTTTCATCCAAAGGAATCCCGCCAAGTACACATTTCTACTCTACGAGCCAAATTACGTCGCCCCGACGAAGATTTACATCAACTGAGGTGCGAAATCTCCCGCCTTGTGGAGCTGGCCTATCCAGATGACCCGCCGGATATACTTAATCGTACCGCCAGGGATTTCTTCATAGGCGCTTTATCTCCCCTAACTTTACGAGAGAAGGTGTTGGATTTGGGCCCAAACACCTTAGACGAGGCACTGGCGGCGGCTCAGCGATTTGAATCAAATCAAAAAGTGTTAAACAAAGGAAGTGCTCGAGTCCTTGCTTCAACTTCTGGAGTGGAAGGAGAAGGGAACTTGGCCTCGCAACAGGGGTCCCCGGAACCCCCAGTATGGGCTAAGCAGCTATTTCAACAACAAGCTGAAATCTTAGAGAAGCTGAAGAGCATTCCTCAAGGAAGGCAAGGTAGGAATGAAAGTGTAGAGTCTGGACAAGGCCCCAGAGCATGTTTTAAGTGTGGCAGTTTGACCCATTTTATTCGTGATTGTCCACACCAAGTCCGTCCTGACCAGGGAAACTGGCGACGGGCGGGGCGCAACCAGAAGTGACCCCGCCCGATAATTCAAAAGGGGCATTTTTGTCATGTGATGTCAATGGTGTTAAGTCCCAAGCTTTACTGGATACGGGTGCAGAAGTAACAATTATTAGTGAAGACCTGTACTATCGCACTAAGACCAACGTGAGTAAACTTGAACCGCCAAGGAAGCCTGTTCTGGGAGCCAACAACATGCCGCTTGATGTCGTTGGTGAAACAGAGTTGACACTCCGGCTTGGTGGGATCAAGGCGCAGCATAAGGTGCTTGTGAGTCGAGGGTTGCCACAACCAGTGTTAATTGGTATAGATTTCTTAATGGCTCACAAGTGTATAATTAACTTTGACACTAAGACTGTCTACAGTGAGGGAGGACCCACTGAGATGGTGTTTGGACACCTTGACAAAGTGTACAGGATCACTGTTGCTGAGACCGTAACATTATCACCAAATATGGTTGCCGATATACCTTGTGAGATTCGGGGGGTGAGTGGCCTGGACGAGTGTATGGGTGTGGTGGAACCATCAAACATGTTTTCAGAAAGATACTCCGCTGGGGCCTTGCGCACTGCAGTAACTGTAAAAGAAGGCCGAATCCCAGTCCGTGTGTTTAATTGTCTTAACAAGCCTATCAAAATTTACAGATGCAGCAGTATTGGGGACCTCCATCCTCTAGCCGGCATGGAAGAACCGCCTGACGGGAGCGCCACGGGCAAGGGGTACAAGATTGTACCGCCTAGTGTTCCGAAGGAAAATGTTGAGGTTGACTTGGGGGCTAGACAGTGTAGTGCAGTTTTTGTGGGTGACTCTGGCAATGGTAGTATTCCGGTGGAAGAGATGTTCCCCATAAGTAGTGGTTCAGTTCCAGAGGAGGAAAAACGTAAGCACTATGAGGTGTTGTCCACTTATGCTGACTGCATTTCAAAGGGGCCGTGGGATTTAGGTACTGCTAAGGGAGTGAAACATACCATTGACACCGGCCCTGCACAGCCAATCCGGGTACCACCTAGGAGGGTCCCCTTCCATAAAAGGCAAGAAATGCGCCGTCAGGTGGATGAGATGCTTGAAGCACAGATTATAGAGCCATCTGAATCCCCATGGTCCTCTCCAGTAGTTCTGGTTGCGAAGCCTGATGGCACTCAACGTTTCTGTGTGGACTATCGTGCTCTAAACAAGGTAACCACGCGAGACTTGTACCCACTTCCTCGGTGCGATGACATATTGGAGAGCTTAGCTGGGGCACAGTGGTTTTCTCACCTTGATCTTCTCAGGGGGTACTGGCAAATTGATGTTGCAGAAGAAGACCGGGAAAAAACAGCCTTCGCGACCCCGGATGGCCTTTACCAATTCCGCAAGCTAAGCTTTGGTCTAACAAATGCACCTGCGTGCTTCATGAGGGCTATGCACCTTACCTTGAAAGGTTTATGCTGGTCAGACTGTCTAGTGTATCTAGATGACATTATTATCTTTGGTCGAACTCTACAGGAGCACAGGGAGAGACTGTCATTGGTCCTGTCGCGCTTGTCAGAAGCAGGATTGAAGATTAACCCCAAGAAATGCAAGTTCTTGTCCGAACAGGTGGTTGTGTTAGGTCATGTGGTGACTTGCGATGGCATATCTACTGATCCAGAGAAAGTACGAGTCATAAAGGAGTGGCCAGTGCCGGAGAATGAGAGCCAGTTGAAAGCATTCCTGGGAACAGCTGGTTACTATCGAGAATTCGTGCCAAACTACGCTCACATTGCTTCCCCTTTGCACAGTGCTTCTCAAAAGGGTGATCGTTTTAGATGGTCAGCTGAGTGTGAAGAAGCCTTTCAGGCTATTAAGCGTAAATTGATGAACGCCCCCATCCTTGCTTTTCCCCAGTTGGATGTACCATTCGTTCTAGACACTGATGCCAGCGACAGTGGTTTGGGAGCAGTGTTGTCTCAGGTTCAAGGTGGGAAAGAGCGTGTAATAGCGTATGCAGCACGTGCATTATCAAAGGCTGAAAGGAACTATAGCACCACCCGTAAGGAACTTTTAGCCCTTGTGTGGGGAGCTGAGCACTTTGAGACTTATCTCTATGGGAGACGCTTTCTGGCTAGGACTGACCATAGTGCTCTACAGTGGCTAAAGAACTTCAAAAACCCTAGGGGCCAGGTTGCTCGGTGGCTCGAAAGGCTAAGTGATTTCGATTTTGAGGTGGAACATCGCCCTGGGCAGTTGCATGGTAATGCAGATGGACTGTCCCGCTTTTTGTGGGAAGGGGCCGCATCAGCTGAACATGACAAGGGGGAAGCCACATTGATCCAGTCTGTCAATATGGAGCCTCTTTCAAGGGAAAGTATAAGAGCAGCCCAGAACCAAGATCCTGTTCTGTCACAGGTGGCAGAGTGGCTTAAAACTGGTGTCAGATCCCCAAGGAGTGATGTGGAAGGAGGCGGGCGCAAACTTCTATCATACTGGTCACAGTGGGGAAGGTTGTTTCTCAAGGACAGTCTGGTGTTCAGACGCTGGGAAGATGAAGTGTCAGGTCAAGAAACTTCGCAGCAACTTTGCTTGCCAGAGAGCCTAGTACCACAAGTGCTGTCTGCCCTTCACGACAGTCCTTCTGCAGGTCACCTTGGCGTGGCGAAAACTCTGGCGAGAGTGCGTAGAAGATTTTACTGGCATGGGATGCGAGAGGATGTCGAGAATCACATTAGAAGGTGTGGTCCTTGTGCGGAAGTCAATGACCCTCCCAAGTTGCCAAAGGCGCCCCTCATCAACATCAAGTCGGGTCACCCTTTACAAAGAGTGGCCATAGACATAGTTGGTCCTACACCGAGGTCTAGTTTGGGTCACGAGTGGCTGCTGGTGGTTTCCGATCACTTTACTAAATTTGCTCAAGCTTTCCCAGTCAGAAACACTTCAGCAGTAACGCTTGCAAAGAAGGTGATGGACGAATACATATGCCGGTTTGGGTGCTTTGAGAGCTTACACTCTGATCAGGGAGCCAATGTGGATGGTGCTGTCTTCAAGGGACTGTGTGATTTAATTGATGCAGCTAAAACTCGGACAACACCTTACCACCCCCAAGGAGATGGACAAGTAGAGAGACTAAACAAATCACTTGTGAAGATCCTGTGTAAGCTGATTTCTGACCATCGCCGGGACTGGGCAGACTTTGTGCCGAAAGCGGTTCTTGCGTACAATACTAGTGTTCATGAATCGACGGGATTTACCCCTTACCGCCTAATGTTTGGCAGAGAAGCTATCTTGCCTGTGGATGCTGTCTTGAAGTTTGAAACCTCACCTCCCCAGGGAGAGGCGCAGACTTACCCCGATTATGTTATTCAGCAGAAGAAGCATCTGGAGGAGACGGAGCAGATCGTGAGAGAGAACCTCAAGCGAGCGCAGAAATCTCAGAAAGCTTATTACGATACTAAGTGCCACGGTCAGCGGTTTCATGTAGGAGACCGAGTCTGGTATCGAAACCGAACCAGAGCAAGAAGGAAGAAATTCCTCAAACCTTGGTGCGGTCCTTGGAGGGTTGTGAAAGCTCTGTCTGATGTTACCTATCGTATTGAGGAGGAGAGAAGGAAGGCAGGGAATCGTCGTAAGAGGAAGGTGGTCCACTTCAACTATCTCAAACCATGCTTTACACCTCCAGAGATTAATGAAAAGCACTCCCCGGAAGCTACCTTTGGAGGTGCAGGTCGATCAGAAAGATTGGGAGATGTGCAACAGCCAACTCAGATTCAAGGGGCATCCGATGATACTGGGGGCGTTGATTTGGAATGGCTGGAGGATCCAGTGGCTCCATCCACAGAAGTTCATCAAACCCCTCAGGTCCAAGAATTGAGTGGTACTCTAGGTCCGGATTCGCAGCCTGCGGATATACCTTCCCATCCAGAGGTTCCTTTGGTAAACAATGAATCTTTTCCAAGTCAGACCCCAGTGAGACCGAGACGTGAACGGAGAGAGCCACTGTGGCTCCAGGACTATGTCAGAACAGTTGTTGTTCATCCAACTTGGCCTTTTTACCTTGTTGGGACAGTTGCATACTAACTTTTTCATGTTTCTTACTCTAACCTCTGTCTTCATATGGGAGGGGGTGATGTAGCGTGGGGCCTGAGCCCAAGTTCAGTCGCACATGCGTGGTTAGTAGTCTAGAAAAACATGTGCTTGTAAAGTTAGGCTTATGAGAAACTATAAAGCGTTCTGGACGTTATCCGTGTCGTTGTTTGTGTTACAGCCAACTTTACCAGACAGATCCGCCAAGTTATAGCTATAAACCAAAATCATAGAAAGAAAAAGGTATGAAGGCCTCCAATGTGCCGTCATATTCCTATGTTCTCAGGTTCCCGTTTGTGACGGCAGCCCAAACATTCTGCCCTCCAACCATACCTACGGAAGCGTTGGCAAGGTGAAGACTGTCATGGAAGAACTAGACTTGGAGCTCTTAAACCTGTACACTACTGCACGCCATTCCTTATGCGGCCTTGCTGTAAAATCAACGTAGCCAACGAACTGGTGACCAGTTATCAACAGGCAACCGCGAATTAATCTCCAGGCAACAAAAAGCCTCTATCCATTGTGTCCCTTAGTGGGGAACGTACGCCGGAAGGGGACAAAAAACTGAAAGCTCATGAGACTCATCAATGATTCGTTCATCATCATTAGTCCCTCGCCGACAAATGGCACATGGTGATCAGTGGTCAACCCATCGCCCAACCTTCACCCAACTCGGAAGTGTGCGAGGGCAGACCACAACACTGGAGGAACTACGTTCCGTACTCTTTTCGGTCAGTGTGTGGTTGTCTTACGTTTCCCTCCGGCAATATTATGTGTGGAGGTGAAGGACACAAAACCAACGGCCTGACGTCGCTGCCCTACTTTTATCAGTGTGTGGGTTCTTGTACGAAGCCTTCCAGTTTTGCGAGTGGAGGTGAAGGAGACGAGGCCAACGTCAATGCCCAATAACGGTACCATGATCTGAAGTGAAGCAAAACGAACCGGATACGACGATAGAATCGAAGAATTGGTCATGGAATCGACCGATCCGACCGATGGCGGTCTGCATTTGGAAGCACCTGGAACGGTGAATACAGAAATTGGGACCTTGAAAAGTAGGCGAGCCGTTGTGAAGCAACGAATTACGAATACCTTGTATTGAGCAATTTGGAAGAAAGGCCATTATCCGTCCATATTCTGGAAGAATCTATAAACGAAACACGTGTTCTAAATGATCGACTGGTGGCTGTTTATTAACATTCCGGAAAACGAGCACGAAAATGCACTCATTTGGTACGAAGCGGAGCTGGAGAGAGTTCAGCAAGCGAAATTAGAAGCTCAATCCCATCTTGAACAAAGAGCAGATGAAAGCCTTAGTGGAATAAGCTCGGTAAACGCGAGTAAAACCTCGAGTACAAGTTCACGTTCCCAAGAAATTGAAATTCGAGCAAAGGTGACGTCGGCAGAAATAAAAGCAAAACAACTTGCTATGGAGAAACAGCGACAAAAGCAAGAGTTGGAACTATAAAAAAGGAAACTTGAACTGGTCCAGTGCGAAGCTGAGAGTGTTAGATTTGAAGCTGAAGAAAGGAGAAAAACGCAAGAAGGCAAAGACGAGGCTGTACGCCTTGCAGCCGAAGCTGAAATCCTTGAATAGGCATCAAACACTGTTAAGTATGATCATGAGTCTTCATCTAATCGATTGCTTGATTTTGAGGATGATTATTTGGAAATAATTCCACCTTCTATTGCTGAACAATGTGTGGTCTCTCAACCACGCCCTGGTCTTGTGAAACAGGCACCAACACATTGTGGAACTATGTTGTCAACTAACAACACCTCGTGCACTGTTAAATTATCGCCATCATTTCAAGAACCAGAGTTTAGTGTTTTAGTTTTAGTGTTGGTCATTTGTTGGTCCTCTGAGTAAGTCAAGGTCTGTAAAGGTACTACAGTCATGGATTGGAGATTTGCCAAATTCATGTTCCCAGCCTGACATTACACCAGTTATAGGTGACCAAAACGAATTGGTTTACGGCTATTCTACACGTGATTGTCTTCCTATGCTACACCTTAACACGTTTGACGGAGATCCATTGCGTTGGTCTGACTGGTCGTCTATGTTTAAATCAATTGTTCATGATGCTAATCTCTCCCTTAATGGGAAGATGGAACATTTTCAGAACTCTGTGGTCGGTAAAGCTAAGTCCGCAATTTAAGGGTATGGTTACAGATTGTTACCACTAAAGGAACTGGAAAGTAGATTGGAAAACCTTCTCTTGTTGAGAAAGTTACGCTGGAAAGATTGAGGAAAACTGTGCGATTACAGAATGACAAACTCCATGAAGTAAGGAATCTGTGAGATGTGGTGTCAACTACTGTGTGGACCTTCAAGAGGTTTGGATACGAGGATGATCTAGCAGCTGAAGCTAACATTTCCCTTGCGGTGGATAAGCTGTCCCCAGAACTCAGAGTTAAATGGAAAGACTACATCAAGACTGCAAACCAGCAGCGGCCAACTCTGGTTGACTTGTGCAGCTGGTTGAATGGACAGGCAGAGATCTATGATGATTGCTATACAAAGATATCAAGCTCCAAGTCCGCATTTCAGCCCTTTAAGAGCGCATTTCGGTCAGGTATCTTCAGTGGAGGGACTAAAAGGCAGAGCACTTTCTATGGTAATTATTCATCTCGTCAGAAGCCCTCACAATTGTGCCTTTTGGGAGACGGACAGCAACATAACTTCTCAGATTGTTTCAAATTAAAAGCTTTGGGTGTTAAGGAACGTCTCAGTGAAGTTCAGAAACTTAAGCTGTTTTTTCTGTTGCCTTCAATCCGGGCATTGGCTCAACAACTGTCCTCACTCGAAGCAGTGTGCTGTGAATGGATGTACACGACCTCACAATGCATTATTGCACTCCCTAAGGAACGTCATTCCGTTGGGAAGCAGTGATTCCGTAACAGCAACTGGCCTCACAGTACAAGGAGAAGCTACCTCATCCAGTGAACATTCTAGTGCATCTCATAGAAAAAGAGACTCTGTTTTGTTACAAGTGGTGACTGTAACCCTGTATGGTCCAAAGAGATACTTCAACACTGGAAGTGTCTAACACTGCAATGTTAGACACTGGAAGCACTTGCAGTTTGCTGTTGACAGATGTTGCCCGTAACCTTGGTTTGGATGGTCCATTGGAAAGCGTGATGTTAAGTGGAATTCGGAAAACATCAGAGCTGCTGAGAAGGCGTGTGAGTCTACAAGTCGGTCCATTGAATGGCCTTGGTAATCGATTTGATGTGAATGGGGCCCTGGTAGTTTATCGCCTGAATGTACCTGAAAGAAAGGTGGAACTCAAGGGGTTACAGAAGAAATGGCCACACCTGTTGGACTTAGAGTTGACAAAAGTTGCTGGAACACAGGTAACTCTACTGCTAGTAGCGATGTCCCAGAGCTTATTGTGCCACTGGAAACCCGAGGTGGACCGAGAGGGTCCCCAGTTGGAACTCGGACTGAACTTGGTTGGGCTATTACTGGCCGCCTACCTGCTTATATTCAAGGCAGTGAGGCAGTATATATGGGTTATTGGCCAAGCGTGAGGTCAAGATGGCGGGATATTGGCCAAGTTCTTTTTCTGCGTGTTTATGGACCGAGACGAAGTCGAGGTCCATAAACACGCAAAAAGAGAACGAGGCCAATATCTCGTCATCTTGACCGAACAAGCTTGGTCAATAAAGGATTCATTATATGACTCAAAGGACGCTATTAAGAGACAGTCAAACGCGGGACTAACGGGCTATCCCGAGAGGTCAAGATGGCTCCATCTTGACCTCGCGGGTATCCAATCACAGCAGGAGAATTGATTCATCTTGAACGCTGAAGGAGCCAGTCATATAATAAATAAGGTTCATGCCTTGACTCCAGATGAAGAACTCCATGAAACAGTGAAATCCTGGTGGCGGACTGAGAACTTTGGTTGCCGCTATGGCTGTGATACCCAGCGTTCAGTCGAGGATGCAAACGTCATGAAGTTCCTGAATGAGAAAACCCGAAAGGTGGATGGTCGATATGAGGTTCGGTTGATTTGGAAAGATCGCAACATCAGACTCCCTGACAACCGTGTTGTGGCAGTCCATCGTCTTAATGTTCTTGAAAGGAGACTCCAACGTGATCCTGAGTTAGCGGTTGCCTATGAGAAGACCATCAGCTCAGACTTGGAGAAAGGGTACATCAAGAAACTAAGGAGGAAGCAACTGAACCCGCGAAGCACAAATGGTACCTTCCTCATCACCCTGTCCTCAATCCTAGTAAACCTGGAAAGGTCAGACGAGTATGTGATGCTGCTGCTAAGTTTCAGGGCTGATCATTAAACAGCCATCTTCTGAGTGGTCCAGACGTGATGAACAATCTTGTGGGAATCTTCATGCGATTTCGAGAAGAAAGGATTGCGCTTTCTGGAGACATCGAAGCGATGTTTAATCAAGTTGCTGTCCCGCCAGAGGATCAAGTTGCCCTTCGTTTTTTGTGGCGTCAATCACCTGGATCTGAAACAGAAGTCTATCAATACCAGCGTCATGTCTTTGGAGCAAATTGTACCCCAACTTGTTCTAACTATGTGCTTCTCAGAAGTGCAGAAGAAAATGAACTGCAGTTTCCAACTGCTGCCCTTGCTGTAAAGCGAACCTTCTACATGGATGACTTCTTCAAGTCCGTGAAATTGAGCGACGAAGCTCTGGAACTGCAACAGCAAGTAGTAGCAATGCTGAAGCTTGCAGGATTATCTTGACCAAATGGATCTCACACGAGAAGGAAGTGATTGAGCGTATACCAGAATCAGAGAGCTCCCTCTGTCAAGGTGGTAGTAGAAGAAATTGTCATGCCTGTGGAACGTACCCTTGGTGTCATTTGGGACATTAACTCCGACTGTTTTGTCTACAAGGTGGTTAAAGATTCTGAGTCTGATAGCATCATTGTTTGACCCAATTGGGTTCCTGGCTCCATTCCTGGTGCAAGTAAAAATCCCTCTTCAACAAGTGTGGCAGTGTGGTATTGGTTGAGATGATGCACCACCACCAGAATTCCTCATGTAGTGGTCCCAATGGCAGGAGGAACTGGATGGACTTTCAGAGTTCTTTGGTCCGCGATTTTACCGTCATGTTGTGGATAATCCATCTGTTATTGAGCTGCATGTATTTGGAGATGCTAGCGAACAGGCGTTTTGCTCAGTAGCTTCAGCGTCAGTACATTCAGCTACACGAGTGGAACAATCAGTTGTGTCTTTGTTACAGCCAAGACGCGTGTAGCACCCAAGAAACCGTTGAACATTCCTAGACTTGAATTACAAGCCGCAATATTGAGTGCGAGGTTATCTGCTGTGGTAATCAAGGAACATGATTACAACATTGATTCTATTTACCTTTGGACTGACAGTAGCACTGTATTTCAGTGGAGTCGTGGAGAGTGGGAATGCCACCCTGCATTTATCGCGAACCGAATTGGTGAGATTCTTGACACGACTGAACCCAGTCAATTGAACCACTGTCCTGGCCCATTAAACCCTGCAGATGATGGCAGCAGGGGATTTCCGGTTAAGTCGATCGGGTCAGAGAGCAGGTGGCTAAATGGTCCTACCTTCCTGCATCTCCCTGAAGAGAGGTGGCCAAAGGGGAATTCAAACCTTGAAGCCTCCAAACAAGTTATGAATGACCTGCAAACCCAAGAAATGGCTGTAAATTGGACTGGTGCAGATTCAAGGTGCGAATTCCTTTCTTTGGACAAGTACTCATCCTTGACGCGACTCCTCAGAGTAACTGCCTTCATTCTTCGGTTCATTTACAACTGCAGACGCACAGTGGCTGAACGTCGAATTGGTCCATTGTTAGGTGAAGAGTTTGCAAGCTCGGAAATTCTTGATCCGCAAGGCTCAAGTAGAGTCCTTTTCCCAAGGCGTTGCCACTCTCAAGAAAAATCTACCCATTTCAATCAAGAGCAAATTGGTTTCCCCTTCATCCTTCCTTGATGAAGATGGAATGGTTCGTGTTGGTGGTCGGATTGAGAGAGCCAATATATCATATTCTGGTCGTCACCCTTTCGTGTTGTCACCTGACCATGAGCTGAGTCGTCTTATCGTCATGAACTGCCGCGAGAGACTTAAACTTGAAGGCGTTGAACATGTCCGAAACGAATTAAGACAACAGTACTGGAACCTACGCTGCCGTGCAACAGTGCGAAAGGTTCTATATCAGTGTTCATATTGCGGATCGCGAAGAGCGAAACCAGAAGCACCATTGATGGCTGGCCTTCCCTTTGATCGTCTACAAGTTGAACCAGCATTCTCGAAAGTTGGAGTAGACTTCTTTGGCCCACTGAAAGTGAAGCATCTCAGGAATCAAGGAAAGAAATATGGTTGCCTCTTTACTTGTCTCGTGACTAGAGGTGTGCATTTGGAAATTGCGCACTCTTTGTCTACCAACTCCTTCATCATGTGTCTTCGACGATTTATAGCAAGACGAGGTATACCGACTGTCATCTACTCTGACAATGGAACAAATTTTGTGGGAGTCAACCGTGAGTTAAAGGAATGCCTTGCTGAGTGGAATCAAGATAGAATTGCAAGTACACTGAGTCAAGAAAGAATTTAGTGGGTATTCAACCCACCCGGCGCATCCCACAGGGGGGGAGTGTGGGAGCGTTTGGTGAGGTCCTGTAAGAAAGTTCTTGATACTGTCCTGCGGAATCAAGTCCTCACGGATGAAGTATTAGTGACCACTATTACCGAAGTTAAGTGGCTAGTCAACAGTCGTCCATTGACTGAAGTGAGCTCCGATGTGGATGACCGTGAAACGTTAACTCCGAATCATTTCATTATTGGTAGAGCATCTCCTAACTTGCCACCTGGTGTCTATGCTGACAAGGAGATATCGAGTCAGAAGCGCTGGCGTCAGGCACAAGTTATTGTTTGGAATCGTTGGTTGCGCGAATATCTGCCTGGTTTGGTTGTCCTCGAGAAGTGGTTTCAAACTATGGCTAATGTTAAGATCGGTGATTTGGTGCTTGTGGTTGACTATGGAACTCCTTGAGGCTCCTGGCCTTTTGGCAGAATTGTGAGAGTTTTCCCTGGCCATGACAACGTTGTGAGATCAGACAAAGTGAAAACCATGTTTGGTTTGATGAAGCGGCCTGTTGTAAAACTAGCCCTCCTAGAGGAGTGTTCGCCCATTTAACTCGGCCGAACACGGGGGGGGATGTTACCACCAGAGAACCATTAGACTTTATTCTGATTTGTTTACACTTTGATGAAATTTCATGTAGTTGGACATGACGTTAGTAGTTTATTCGTACCCGGATGTGACGACATGGTTTTGGAAAATGTAACTAGGTTCAAAGTCTTTTTTACAGCTGGTGTAAAATGCTTGTGGGCAAACCTTGGACATTAAATGGATATCAAAATGTTTCCCGGTGTAAGTAAATTGGATTTGGAAGCCGCGGGTACATGGAGGTTATCAAATTTGGGGTGTGGACGAGTAAACCATAGAGCCGCGGAGTTGATCACTGTGAAGACTACCGCTGTTGTGGGAAAGATGCTTGTGAGAAGTGTAACATAAAGGACAAAGGCTGGCATTATAACTCGATCGGATGGAGTCGATCCGTCGAGATTTCTGCCCTCCTTATCCGTGTGTTATCTTTGCTAGTGACCTGACTTCCGGTGGTACGGATCTACTTTCGTAGACAGGTCGAGTCGACCCGAATCGGAATATTACTTTGTAAGTCGCGCGTGCGTGCTGACTTCCGGTCAGTCCGATCGGACACGATCCCACTCAGATTGAGTGTATTGGACATGCGTGGTTATACTAACAATGATCACCACGTGACGTCAACCCCAATAACACTTTGACATTCCATCAACGGCGCTAATCTAGTCACCAGTACTAACACAAAGAACGCGATAGTCTAAAACCGTTCCGATGTAACTTTATTAAAACATGCGAAAATATATTATTTCATAGGCAGCAGAAGGGTCAATTTCATTCATAAAGAAAATATCACTATCTAAATCCATCTGAAGTAAATTGATCCAACTTAGCGATAAAAATATAACAAAATATATCTTCACTTTCATGGATAGGAGAAGGATCAACTTCAGTTCACAAAAGTAACGTTAAAAATGTTGAAAATACTTCTGCGATAAATATAAATATATCAAAACTAACGTCAACTCCTGTTTTGCACAACAATGAAACAATACAACACGTTTGGTTCTTATGAAATGCTAAATTTCCATCATCACTCTAGTCTACTTTGGTTGTTCAAGGACCAATTAATTACCATTAGGACACTAACTTCGAGATTACTTTGATCTGCGGCTACAAAGGATGCTTACATGGAAAATCTAGACATCCCGATTCCAAAATAAAATGGTATGCATCATTCCATTTGGAATACAAACCAGTTCTGGTGCTGCATTATAAATACTACATAATAAAAGAGACTGGAAGCATATATAATTCATTTGAACTGATATTAATTCATGGCAGTCACAGTCACCTGTGGCGTTTCCATTTTTAGGACATTAATATTAACTAAGCACTTTGTTCTTTTCTATTTCTTGAAATAAAAGTAAATACGTCTCTATTAGTAAATGTTCAAGTATGAACCCTGCAGGACGCTGACTGGCTTGGATAGCTCGAAAGGTAGGACTTCAATTACTCTGTGTCAGTGATGTTGTTAGTGCGAGGTAAGAACCCATATTTTCACAAGATCTTAATTAACTAAACGATAGCTAGCCAAGGCATTGGTAAGTTAGAGACACCAGTCAAATGCTGCTGTAATGGCCCGTGGTTCACGCATTTTCCTTTTCATTCTCATCAGCGTCCATGTTTGGAATGGAGAAGCCAGATTTATCAGCAGTCATTAGCATCTCTGCTTACCAACCGTGTGTTAGTACTGGACACTGCCTGATTTAAGGTGGCTTACACCGGTTTCTAGCAATTGTTTCTTGTACTTTGATGGATCATCACTAGCTATCTTCACAAGTTGTCCGCATTATAGTATATTGGTGAACAAGTTATGAAAAGTTTTTTCTCTCAATAGGTTACCATAGCAACACTATAACTTGTTAGAACCACCCTTAATTTTAGCTTTAAGCAAAAATAACTCAAACACGAACTCGGTGACCGACATTTCTTATTGTTGAAAAGTAATAAGCATTTCAGGATCCAACTTTTTGCAAAGTTAAAAAATATTATAGGAGCAGAATCAGAGCCAACATAAATTTTCGAAAATTAAAGATGGCTCTGAATCCACTCCTGCAATTTTTTTTACCTTTGCAAAAATTGTATTTTAGTATGCTAATTATTTCCTGAAAATACAAAAAGGACAGTCGCCGCGCTTGTTATTGTTGCTTAAAGCTAAAATTAGGGGTGTTTTTAACAGTTAATAATGCTGCTGTGGTAACCAATTATGTCCAAAATGTTTCATACCTTGTTCACCAATGAGTTGGCATTTCTTTGGTACCACTATAAAGGTTATAAGATACAATGATTGGCAAAAATGATCCATCAAAATAAAACTGTTGGAAAGTGCTGGAAACCGGTGTGAGCCACCTTAAAATAGATGCTTCAAGAAGTGCTTAATGCCCGTGCCGTTTGATTGTACCATGCAGGAAAGGAAAAATGACCAGCCCGTATATAGCATGTCTTCATGTGGATAATAGAGAGCTTAAGCAACGAGGATGACGGCGGCCACGAGAATGTCACAAAATAATGGGCTTAATGAGCCAAAACGATCGCTCTGTACGTGCGTTTTACATTTTGGTACATTTCTTTGCCGTCCCCTGCAAAACAACAACGTGAAAGGACCACAAGGACAGTTCGCCAGGATTTCTTAAGTTAAAAAAGTTGGAATAATCTTGAAAGAGTTACAAAAATGAGAAGTTATATTTCGAAATAACGTTTCGTTTCCGTCGTCGTTGCTTAATCTCCCTATAATTTGCGAGAAGACAACGAAGAAGACTTATGTGTTGTGAGTGCTATGTGATCGAGTTGTGGTCCATGTTTGATTTGTCAAGAGCAACTAGATAATAACGTTATTCTGATGAAGACCAGGGCTATGGATTGATTTTCAAAGCAGCTAGGAAGATCTTTCTCACTTTAACAGCATCGACTTGAAAACTCCCGTCTCCAGGACCGTGTTTCCTTCCCTGACCACTGCTTCCATGTTGTTGTTGACCACAATCAGTACTGTTACAATTTTCTTTACTGCACACACTATCATCAGCACGCTGTCCAGTAAGATCTATCTCCAAACCATTCTCAGTTGCCTCTGGAACAGTCTTGGTGTTGTCAGCTCACCCCAAAGTCTCTTTTGATTCTGCTGTAGTTCCTGTAGGTACCGAATTACTCCTGATATCTAGGTTAGGATTACCTGCAGAGTGCTGTGACTCAATAGTCAGTTCATTTCCTTTGTCAGTACTATAGTTGTAAGCCTCTGCAGATTCCTCTGTCCCAGCTACACCTGACCCAAATTCAGAATCATCTACACCGTTTTCCTCATGCATCGTAGACTGCTGCTGAGGCAGAGATTGTTGTGTCTTAGCTGCAATCTGTTTATATTCTTCGACAGTTTCCATATATTTCTTATGTCTCCATCTTTCACAGATTCTCTGTTTTCCACCGCATTCTCTAAACAGTCACAGTCATCTCCGTCAACATCCCTTGCACTCGTTTCAGCTGCTGCCCATTGAAAGTGTTGTGGCTACATTCTACCTCAGTCTCCATGCCTTCACCATCCCTGTCTCCATCACTTGCAGTCTCCTTTGTTTCCACTGCACTACGAACAAATTCGGGATCGACGTGGGGATTACACTTTTCTTCATTTGTTAAAGCTTGTGGCACCATATCAGCAGTACTCTGTACAAGTTCTACGTCCTTGCCCAGATTTTCCCCATCATTTGAAGACTGTGTTCTGTCCACGACACTTGGCAGAAAATCAGAAACATTGTCTGCGCCAAGCGGGAAGTCTGCTAATTTTGTTTCCATGTTTTGTTTGGGATCTCCATCAGTTTCCATGCCTCGATCTTCCCGCTGTCTCGCAGGAAAGTTACCTTTTGGTTCAGTTTCTGTACCTTCACAAGCCTGATCTCCCTCTTTTGTGGACTGTTCCATCTCAGACTCAGGCTCATTCAGTAAATTTTCCACCCCAGCATTGTGAACATTCTGCACACGATACTGGGTATCGGCAACATCACATGCTTGTTCTACGTCATTTCCAGCTCCTTCCATCTCACTTACATCTTTTGGCTCTGGATAACTCCCCTCCGTAACTTGCAAAGTATTGTGTACACTTTGGCTCGCTGCACAACCACCTTGACCCCCACGGGTATTGGTAGTGTCAGATGTATGCTCTAGGTCATTTCCACCTCCTTCCATCTCACTTACATCTTTTGCCGCTGGATAACTCCCCTCCGTATCTTGCAAAATATTGTCTACATTTTGACTCGCTGCACAACCATCTCGGTCCCCATGGGTATCGACAACATCAGATGCACGCTCTACGTCATTTCCAGCTCCTTCTATATCACTTACATCCTTTGGCTCTTGATCACTCCCCTCCGTATCTTGCAAAATATCATCTACATTTTGACTCGCTGTACAACCATCTTGGTCCCCGTTGGCATCACTTGACCCAGTGGCAAAAACACTGCCAGTATCATCGCTACTCGAATCGGAGCGTGCAATTCGTTCCCGAAAACGCCTTGCTGTGGATATCTGAGGTATAACAGGAGACATGAGATATATGTACAGCTCATCACTGTTTTTATCTTTGTCCCCATCACTTCCACTTCTGCTTTTAGAGGGAGTTAGTGGAGCAATGAACACACTGTCTGGATCAGTAATTGCGCTGTTCTCTGTACCATCACTGGTGATTGCTGCTTTTTCGCTGTCATCAGTATCCGCCATCAAAGTATCTGGAATCCATTTCTCTCTGAACACCTCAATTGCTCCACTAGAAGTTGTTTTGACAGCATGTCTTGGTGAGTCCTGCTGCTGTAAAGGTTCGTTTTCCAAACGAGTTTCAGTCAGGGAAACATCTGCCCTGCCTGGTGATGCTATTTCTGGTTGCACCGATTCCACAGAGGTCTCTTCCTTGGATGTACCTTCAAACAGTTCATCAACAGAGTTAGGAGTTGAGCACCTTGAATTAGCTGGAGATGATGAAGTGTTATTTTGAAGAGCCAATAGCTTCTGCACTGCATTCTCCAAAGCGCCACTTGGTGTTTTTTGTGGTCTCCTACAAGGGTCCTTATTGCTGGACAAATGATCCATCTGCTCCATACTACTGTCGTCTTGCTTTTGTTGCAATGGACCTACTATGGTTGTCAAACCACTAGAAGGGCTTGATTGGTTTGAATTTGGCGAATACGAATTACAAGCCTGACTGGAGTAGGATTCTTTAGGCGCAGTATCTGATGAAGATGAAACAAAAGTATTGTTCAACTTGTTGGACTGGTTAGTTGAAGCCATGTGTCCAGTTCTTGTAACACTGCTGCTGTCTGTTGTTACACTTGTACTCCTTTGTTTCTGTTTATTACGATTGATTTCGTCCAAACTCTGTTGAAGTTCATTGTATACCCGTTTAACCTCGTCACACAGACTAAAACCTTTAGCACTGGGTCGCGCTGTTTCCTCTTTTCTCGGAATGGCTAAGCTCCCTTCAACTGCCACCTGCCGAAACTGTTTCATAGTGTTGTCACAGCTGCCTGATGAATGAGTTTGAACCGATACTGCACCTGGAGACGACTGTAAAGATTGTTGCACACTCCCTTCAATTGCACTTCTCTGAGTTACTGATGAATTAAGACTCCCTCCTTGCTGGTTATGAAACAATGTCTGTTTTTTTTGTGCGCTCAGCTGTGTACTTCCTATTGCAGGACGTGACTGCTGCACAGGCATGTCTGCAACTGGTGTATGATCGAATGACGAATTTAAACTCACTCTTCGTTCACTTACCGAAGGTGAAATTGACGAAGAGTTTCTCTGAGAGTGTACTTGTTCATTTGTTACTGGAGGTTGGGAACGAAGATCTTGAACAGACCTTGCAAAAGAAATCAAATTTACCCCTTGTTGATAACGTGGCCAGAAACCATTATTGCTGTGAACGTGTCCGCGTCCTTCCACGGATTGCGCAATCGAGGGCTGCGAATTGCCCCCATTGAGAGCTGACTGGATATAGATCGAAGAATTTAAATGTGCTTGTTGTGATGTTTGTGACATTGATATTGGATTCGCTTGAGTTTGCAGATGTCTGCGTACTTGTGTCTCAGGCTGTGAGATCAAAGACTGTAAGTGTTGCTGATGGGCCACTTCACTTGAGAAGGAATGTTCTAATGACTGCCCAGTGTTTCTTAATGACGGTGTCGGCGCAATTCGACTTTGCATTGCATTTTGTGTTACCACATTTATCCTTCTTTGAAACATGGATAGAGAATTTGCAATTTGCAAAGATCGTGGAGTCTCCATAGGCTGCGCAGAGAGTTGTTGCCTTCCCGCGTGCGGCACGGATCTATTAACCTGCGTCAAGTTTTGATTTGTTATTTGAGACGGAGGCATTACACTTCTTTGTGTCATTGCATTCAAATCAGAACTCAAGGTCACAGTAGCAAGGGCCTGGTTGTTGTGTGTCTGATGAGCTACCACAGGTGGACTTTGGATAAGATTAGCCGGAGACACAAATGTAGACTGCGAAGCACTATAAACCGGTGGGGTCCACAAATGAGAAGAAATTACTGCGCGGGACTGGTAACCTGTAGATGGTAAGCCAGCCGTCTGTGACACGGAGCAGGATAATGCTGTAAAGCACTAGCTGGAGTCAGAGAGCTCGCCTGCCTTTGTTGAACTGTCTGTAATGAGGTTTGTTGAGATGGCATTCTCACTGGCAGATGGTGCAACTGGGCAGACTGTGCATACGGAGCTCGTAATAGGTTTGTGGCCGGTGCGTTCTGAAGTGGTACTGAAGTAGTGCTTTGAACGTTAGGCAGAGCCATTGACTGAGCTCGTGTAGGGAAAGCAGACTGGAGTGCTGCTGCTGCTGCTACTTGCTGTGGCCACAACACCGTTGGCATGCAAAGATCGGTTTGACTGGCCGCAGACACTAATATTTTTGGAGGTATAACATCCTCATCAGTCTGGCAGAAGGACGATGCCACCTCCTTCGGAGGTTCAACTTCACCTCGACTTGTTTGGCATCCAACAGAAGAATGTAACATTTCCAGGTCTGGAGAGGGGTCTCTTTTCCCTATTGGGGAGGATCCCCTATCAACTGTTCGTCCACGGCGAAGACTCTGCAAACAATGAAATATGACGTGAGGAAAAACTGCACGACTTTCATTTCACGTCTAGGTCTTTCATTTCAGGACTGTATTGCCAGATTAACCCCAATCCCTTCGACATTGATGCTTTGAAACAACACCTCAATGCCCCTCAGTGTTTTCTGAACGCTTGACAATTTTCGAAATTAGAAAAGAAGAGTTTTGCACAGGGTGATATACAATGGGTGAAAAGTTGAAAAAAGGGAGGACACTGAGTTACCCAAAAGCTAACGAAGAACGCTCCTGGCAATTTTAAGCCAAGTCGGTTTAAACATGTCCTTAAGTGAACTTTCATATCACCGGCCATGAATACAGGGAGTCAAAAAACCCCAGTTGAAAGCGTTAGACATTGAAAAAAAAATATGGTAATAATAATAATAATAATACTAATAATAATAATAATAATAATAATAATAATAATAATAATAATACAACTCTTTATTAATAAATAACATTGCCATAACTTCGTGACAATAACAATATTAACAGAAATTTCAAGCTCACGATACAACTTTTTAAAGACATGTTTCGGCATGACTCATGCCATCATCAGTTTAATGTGTTGTTTCCTTTTCCAGTGTTTATAAGTACGTTTACAATTTGAGTACGTTAGCAATTTGAAATTTAAAATACAGTAACAGTTACAATTATGCGCGTGCAAATGCATGAGTGTGAATTACGTAATCGAATCACAAGAAGCAAAAATCGTTGTTGTGTTGTAATTGCGCATTTAGTTCTGGTTTTAAGCGGCTGATGTAGATCGCTTCTTTGAGCTTAAGACAATGTCTAGTTTTAGCTGAATCTATAATCTTGAAGCAGTCAACCGAGCATTTGCGTTTACAACTAAGTGAACCGTTCAGGTGTTTGAAAACATGAGAGATGCTCTTTTACCCTGGTTGTAAAGTGGCGTGACGTCTCGCCAATGTAACGGGAGTTACATCCCGCACAAGTAAATTGATACACAACCAGAGATTTTAACGAAAAACTCTGCCTTGCCATTCACGCACCATGAAACGGTCACGAATCTTTCTTCGTACAGACTAGCTGATAACGAGCTGGATATCCTGAAGAATGGTTTAGGGTTCTCAATCAAACCGTTACAACTTAATGAGGCGGAGATCTTGGCCACGTTTGAAATGATTCACCAGGAGATGAAGAAAAATCTCAGAAATCGGGAACATTCAATGACTTTGAAAAATAAAGTTGCCAATCTCGCCCACAGTTACATCTCAACACATCATCCCACATCACAGGACATAAGAAAACACTGCATTCTGCGAAAATTGAAGAACAATAGCGGTATAATCGTGTTAAGGCCCGACAAAGGAAATGGGGTAGTTATCATGGACATTGGTTGTTGTCTTAACATAGTTAATGATAGAGGGAAATATAAATGTTTACTTAAGTATCCGACACAGATTCGTGAAGGGAAGCTCCAACGTTTTTAAAGGAAACTTCGGTCAGAAGGCCAATTAGATGAAACTACCTATAGGAATATTTATCCTACGGGTTCGCAACCGGCCAGGTTCTATGGACTTCCCAAACTACATAAAAAACGTGAAGCTGGTGCCCCTCCTCCTCTTAGACCAATTGTCTCCTCCATTGGTGCTTATAATTACAACCTGTCTAAGTACTTGGCTTCCATTTTGGGCCCCTGTATCTCTGACAAACATACCACACAAGACTGGTTCTCCTTTGTGAATGAATTCACTAATATTCAATCCCAGAACAAATTTTTGATCTCGTTTGACTTTGAAAGCCTTTTCACTAATATTCCGCTTAGTGAGACAATCGACCTCGCCGTAGAGACCATTTTTAAGCACAACCCTCAGTTTCCTATTAACAAGGCTAATCTTAAAGAATTGTTTACTTTTGCTACTTCACAAACCCATTTCCTGTTTAATGGTTCTTTCTATGATCAATGTGATGGAGTTGCCATGGGTTCTCCCTTGGCACCTCTTCTCGCAAATTTATTTATGGGGTATCATGAAGAGCAATGGATAGATAATTACAAAGATTCTCAGTTGCTCTGTTACCGCAGATACGTCGATGACACCTTCTGTTTTTTTACAATGAGCAGGACGCAATGAAGTTTTTAAGTTATCTCAACTCTAGACATCCTAACATTAGGTTTACTTATGAAACTCAACTCAATGGGAAACTCCCCTCTCTGGATGTTCTTGTGGATAACTCGGGGATTCTTGTATCACTTCAATATATCACAAGAGCACTTACACTGGGCTTCTTACTAATTTCCTTAGTTTTACTTCCTTTAGGTATAAGGTTGGTCTGATTTACACCTTGGTTCAACGCAATTCCTTTCCTAGCCATCTCATAGATAAGATTATTAAGGGGTATAAAAACAAATTGTCTTCTAGACCAACTCAAAACAACTCTTCTACCACTGGGTAAAACACTACAGGTATTCGATACTTCAAACTGCCATTTGTGGGTGATTTCTCTACCGTCGCTCGCAAAAAACTAAAACGCTTGTTAAGGTTACCGTGTACCTTCAGGGGTGTCTCTAATCTAAGTGTTGTAGCGGCTCCCGATTACATCCCAGATACCATAAACCGTATATCAAATTAAAGCTAATTGAACTAGCTATTTGAATATTTCATTAATTTTGTGAGAAAGTGAATTACTGAACGCTCCGTCGAGTTTAAACTCGAAGGTGTAAATTAACTTTTAAAAGCTACAACTAAATGTGATTTTCGTATTTAGGGAAATTGAAATTTTTCTCGAAGTCTGGAAACCAGACGCTAAAAAAACGTGTTGGGGTTTTCCTTTATTCGACTGCGTTCAAAAGTTACAGAGCATTTTCAAATTCGCTAGAAAAAGAGACGGAGCGGGCGCACGGAAATGGCTCTCGGCGAAAAACGGTTTTGAATTATCTAATTCCCCAACACGTTTTTGTTGAAGATAGGTTATTCTAGCGACTGTCCAAGTTTGATCGAAATCGAACAAATCGCCCTTGAGTTGTAACTCTTGAAAGTGTCCTCTTCAAGACAAAAATAAACTTTGCGAAAACAGCGCTTAAAAAAAATCTTCACTACACAAACAAACACCGCCCGCAAACACCTCTAGCGACGATCGGCCAATCAATTTACGCTAACTTTTCTTCCGGTCACCTACTGTGGAAATTTTCCGCGTAATTTTATCTGCACGCAAACTCTCATGCTACAAACAGTTCACTGGTTTATCATTTTGTTACATATTCTCCGGCTTTGACTAAGTTTACCTGACCCATCGTCATAGCCGAAAAACTAAAAGCGCACAACCTTCATGAAGCAAAGCAACTTTTTCGCGTGCAATATTTCCCGCGCAAATCGCTCCGGTTGGCTGCATTCGCATTAATATATTGTCCATGTTTACATCCGGTGCATATAGGTTTTTCCAATCTCTCGGCGACTATTCACTCGTTTTGAATTGGGTTTTTTTTGCTTGAAAGATCACAGCAAAAAGTTCATTTTTATGGAGAAAAATAAAAATAGAAAATTTTATACCCTGAACGTACACGGTAACCTTAAACGTTTATTGCAAAGATATAGACATCAGAATTGTTTTTTCTTCTTTCAAAATCAGGAATTTTTTCAGGTTTAAAGATCCTATTCCAGATGCGTTAAAATCTCTGGTTGTGTATCAATTTACTTGTGCGGGATGTAACTCCCGTTACATTGGCGAGACGTCACGCCACTTTACAACCAGGGTAAAAGAGCATCTCTCATGTTTTCAAACACCTGAACGGTTCACTTAGTTGTAAACGCAAATGCTCGGTTGACTGCTTCAAGATTATAGATTCAGCTAAAACTAGACATTGTCTTAAGCTCAAAGAAGCGATCTACATCAGCCGCTTAAAACCAGAACTAAATGCGCAATTACAACACAACAACGATTTTTGCTTCTTGTGATTCGATTACGTAATTCACACATGCATTTGCACGCGCATAATTGTAACTGTTACTGTATTTTAAATTTCAAATTGCTAACGTACTCAAATTGTAAACGTACTTATAAACACTGGAAAAGGAAACAACACATTAAACTGATGATGGCATGAGTCATGCCGAAACATGTCTTTAAAAAGTTTATCGTGAGCTTGAAATTTCTGTTAATATGTTTATTAATAATAATAAAAAGAATACCTATTTACATATCGATAATATTAATTATTAGTATATACCACACAAGTGAATAGTGCTTTTCGCGCGCTCTGATTGGTTAACTTGGAGGTGATTAGCAAGTACTATTCACCTCCGAGCAGCTGGTGCGCAAGATTTTACAATTTCCGACCACTTGTCGGTATATTGTCACACATAGAGTAATGTTTTTGTTCGCTAATTCAGTTTGTGTGGTATATGCTAAAACAATTATCCACCTCAGTGTCAGTGAAAGTGGTGAATATTTACCTCACCGCTTTGTGGTTCGGTAAATATCCACCACTATTCACCTCCACTTCGGTTAATAATTGTTAAATAACATTAATATTTTTTTGAAAAAAGCTTATCTAATATCAGCTTATCTACATGTAGCTTATCTATTAATAATAATAATAATAATAATAATAATAATAATAATAATAATAACAACAACAACAATAATAACAATTATATAGCACCAAGAACATTAAGAAACAAAAATAGAAGACCAAGCATAACCAGCAGTTCAATCAATGCGATTAAAGGATTCACAACAGCATAACCATAGTTAAAAGAAGGATAAAAATGTTCCTTTCCCATTGCCTACACTAATACTCACATGGCAGTGATTCCTATTGAACACAAGAGTGCATGTCTGTATGCACTTTCACCTCAAGGGTCGTTAGACTATTGAAAACTCAGGACTCACGAAACAATAAATTGGGAATCTTTTGTCCTTCTCCTCTAAGATACAGTACATGTAAACTGACACTTGTTTAGAGAAAGCTGTTGCGATACTTACCAGGCTCATATTTATTTGTGTCCCCCTAGAGACTGTTGCAGCTTTTTCCTGTAAACAAATCAATGATTAATGAAATTTGAAGCAATCCAGCAGAAATTATTTTTTTCTCTAAATATCAGTGAGCAAACATTTAAAATAATGGTGCTGATCATAAAAATTATGATTAACGGCAACAATGATGCAACCTACCTTGCCATACAATATAAATGAATGAAAACTACAAAAAATGGCCTTACACAAAGAACTGCTTACTTGGATGTTTCCAAAGCACCAAAAGGTCTAAATTGCTTAAAGTTCAGATCTTGCTACACAATAAGAATCTGGGACTCCAGAAAGCAGTTCCAGTGACATGATGGCTTCTGTGAAGCTTCGGAGAGGTCAGCTCCACAGGAAAAGTGGGCCTTCATAAACAAAACAAGTCTCCCATTCTGGTTGCCTCTCAGTTATTTTCAGACTCTAAGTAGCATGCCCTGTGCCGCTGGACTCTGATTTCAGTTTTCAGAAATTTAATTCATGACTGAGGATACAATCCTCAAAGAGGAGTTTAAAGGCAAGCTTTCACACAAGTTCTCAAAATTGAATCTTGTAAACAATTCATTATTATTATGCCTTAACACCAAATACATTCTTACGGGTTCAGACATGTCAAAATACCAGTTAATGAGACTGTTATACCCAGCTATAGCTGGGTAGCTATTGATTACATGATTGTATGTCCCTGTCTACTGAAGGGCTGCATCACTTTCTTAGTACCTTAGAGAGATGAAGAAGGTCATTTACAACATCCCTGAGGTTTTCAGCTTCCAGCATAAGGTTCTTATTATCTTCTTCCATTGAGGTTAACCTTCCCTCCAATTCCTCCCTCTTGTTTCTTTCTTCATTCAAGTCTAACAGCAAGGAGTTCATTACCTATAAAGTTTGCAGCATAAAATGGAAATAAAAATACACATATTGTAAATGACGTCTATTTTGAATAATCTTGCCAAATATTAATGTACATATTTCCTTAATACAATTTAATGTAACTTACGTGTCTACAATTAGTAGAAGGGACATTCCCTCAGCCATCATCATTGACACATTAAAAAGGTGCATTCATTCATTCATTCATTCATTCATTCATTCACAAGATGAGAAATGCCTTTGTGAGCATACCAAAGCATAATACCATCTTTTAAATCTTGTTGAATTGGAATTTAGGTACATGTACTTAAAACTTTGAATTCAGAAAACCAAAACGTGGACACCATTTTGGATAATTTTTAATATCGGCATTGGCCAAAGATTTTTGTACTTCCTGTTTTCCTCGCAATGCCAGAAGATGAGCAATTGGGACACCATCCTGTTTCCTGCTCCAATTGCTGATATCTATTTCTTTCATTATCCATTATTTATTTTTATTTATTTATTGTTCATCATTATTATTATACATAATGAATGCAACGAATTCAGTAAAGTCTAAAGTCGAATTGTAGCAGGCATTTACAATATTATGCAATGGAAACGTAAAGCTTGTGGGATGCGGCTTGAGTGACAAGGATACTTCACAAATTAATGTATAATCACAAGTACAATGTAAGCTGAAGCCACTATAAGGGCACTAAGGCCACAAGGTAGCGGGCATTACCCCTTAAATCTACCAAAGCAAAGATTGAGCCCAAGCATTAGCAGCCATAGACAGCTGTTTCAGCCTAGTTAGGCCTCATCAGCATGGCATAGCTAAAGCTCAGGATCAAGTACCCACATATCAATAAAACAAGCAATGGAAACGTAAAGCTTGTGGGATGTGGCTGGAGTGACAAGGATACTTCACAAATTAATGTGATCAAGTAAGCTGAAGCCACTATAAGGGCACTAAGGCCACAAGGTAGCGGGCATTACCCCTTAAATCTACCAAAGCAAAGATTGAGCCCAAGCATTAGCAGCCATAGACAGCTGTTTCGGCCTCGTCAGGCCTCATCAGCATGGCATAGCTAAAGCACAGGCTCAAGTACCCACATATCAATAAAACAACTACTTCAATATCAATATCAACAAAACAAGCAATGGAAACGTAAAGCATTGCTTGTTTTATTGATATGTGGGTACTTGAGCCTGAGCTTAAGCTATGCCATGCTGATGAGGCCTAACTAGGCTGAAACAGCTGTCTATGGCTGCTAATGCTTAGGCTCAATCTTTGCTTTGGTAGATTTAAGGGGTAATGCCTGCTACCTTGTGGCCTTAGTGTCCTTATAGCGGCTTCAGCTTACTTGATTTACAATATTATGACTGACATTCTGCTGTGGTAAATGTTTTGATAATGGCATTTTATGGCAATACATGTAAATACACAAAAGGGAAAATCAAAATTATTATTACAAACCTCAAGGGTATTGTAGCTACTTGCATAGTCAATCAAGTTATCTTGTGCAGAACTTGACAATGAATCTCTAGCAGGTTCAGTTTCTATTTTTCCCTCACAACCAACAAGGTCAGGTGCTGCTTTTTCAGTCTCCTGTGAAAAAGCTCCACTGGAAGGTTGATTTTCTGTGACATCAGAGCAATGAGATGAATTACACTTTTGGATATCAGAAACAGCATCACCATTAGATAACTGTATTTCATCAATGTGCTCTGTAACATCATTCTCAGAATTTTTATCCTCCATCCCAGGTGTAGCACCAACATGGGGTTCTGGACAGTAACTGGCTGAGGAGGAGTCATTTAATTTCTCCTTCCCTTGCAAACATGTCCTTTTCACAACATCTGGGTAACAAGTTACAGTGTCACACTCTTCTTCCTGCACCAAAGGGAGGAGTCATCACAAACTGAAGGGGGTTCCTCTGGATCAAACAAACGAACCTTCACAGAATCAGGATTTTTAAACTGCACAGCATTGTTTGATTTGTTATCTACACAACTGATGTCTGTAACAGTTTGACCTTCATTGTTAGAGAGTTCTACATTGTCTTCATGTCTTTCAACAGGCAATGTTCCACCAAGGAGGTCTGACAATCTATGTGCCACAGGGCTCTCCCTTGGTTTATTTGATGAAGACCCTGGTGTAACTGTGCTAGTGAGCATGGAGACATCTGGCTTCTTGGCATTGTCATAAGGTCCATTTTTGGGTCTTTCTGATTGTTTTTGAAGTCTCTGTAACTGTTCTTTGGACACTGGAACTTTGGGAATTACAATTTGTAGTCGAAGTTTCTTTGCTGTTGACAGAAGTTGAAGTAGTTATGATAACTAGCTTTCAGTAAATACATACTGTATCTCTAGAGGAAAGGCAACAGTCAGATAAGACAAAATCCACAAGATGCCAGTGAGTTTTTTGTCAATAGTATTAAAAATACTGTTTGACACCTCTCAAAACAATCACCAATTCAAGATGAAGCGACAAGACAAGGCAGCTTGAAAAAGTATCTAAACTAGAGAATGGTGTATCAGCTATTTTGTTTTCACAATAAGATGGGTTGTCCACATCAGACAGATAACCCACCTCCAGGGTAAAAAGGCCAATGGCCAGTAAAGAATTGCAAGACTGCCATTTTATACACTTCTGATATTGATTTTGCTGATCCTTATTCTGTAAACTAGTCAAATGCTATTGAAAAATGCTTTATTTCTGATGCAACCGTCCAACTTTTGTCTACATGTATCTCAACACCATGCACATGTTCTCAGCTTCTCCAAGTGCAGTGACCCCAGGACTGTGAACTTGTTCTAACCATCTCATTCCTTTGAAGAAGCTGGACAGTTGCAGTATATGACTACATGTATGACATCATGTGAACATGTTTTTCTGGCAACAATAGCAAGGTACAAAGACGTGAGTGATCTTCGCAATTATGAACACCTCTTAAGCAGTGGCGAAAATAAAGCCTGAATTGTTTTCAGGTAAGGGAATTCTTGTACAAGCGTGATTTTTTTTCAGGCTTTATTTTCACTACTGTTTATAAGTAGTGTTCATAACTGCGACAATCACTCACATCTTCATTCTTTAATCCACAGTTGAACTAAATGATTTTCATATATTCATTCTCATTTTTCGTAACGAGGCACTCAATACTTAATTATATATTATGTACATATATTTTGTTTTTCAGCTCTTTGTTTACCCAGTTAGTCTGGAGCAGTTCACTGTAAACATTCAGAAAAAAAACAACAACAAAGTAAGTTTACCATTTGTGCCACCATTAACTGATCCTTCAGAAAACCTGTAACAAAATTAAAGCAAGTTGTAATTTTCTCATTGTTGTTACACATAGTTATACCTACATAAATTTGTAAGTGCGTCTGTTGTGTCTCAAGTATTTTCTATAAAATTATTCTGCTCAAAAAGTATTTATAATAACTAAATCCCTTTGCTGTCCTTACAATCAATACATCATTACACCTGAATCATTTGTAAAGCATCTTTAAGCTATTTGACCAATATGACCACAACAGAAACATGTAGTTGTTGCTTGTAAGATGGTAAATTTTAACACATTAACACTAGGGAATTTGCACTGTGTTGCAAGTCAGGCCTGGTGCTACTGCTGTACCACGTGGTTCAGTATAGGAGAACTACTACATCTCACACCAGCTTCTGGGGTTTTCGCTGGCATTTTAATAAGGGAAAATGGTTTTCCAACAGTCAATTTGCCTGTAATGACACCCTTGAAAGTCAATGCTATGCATTTGTGAGAAAAAAAATAATATCATCTTTGCTTTGGTATAAAGAGTTCCAGATAAGAGGGGGGTCTCAGGTCCAAACCCTACAAGTCAGATTAGCTACATGCCCCAACAAATTAATAGAAAATTTATAATGATTTGGTGGGAGCCGTGGGAGTTTGACCCATTGGAAGTCCTTGTTGACACCCTGCCTTAACATCTTATCTGGAACCCTGGTATTAAGTTCAAATTATAAGAGAGATACACATATATTCAACAACAATGAATAAAATCTGAGTCAATGCTACATTAACATCAGGTTACATCCCAATCAAATGTTTTTGCAACTCACTTTCGTTTTGCAGGTCTGAAATGACCCTCCATACCAAGACTTAACTAAAGAGGGAAAAAAAGCAATTAAGTAAAATGCTGTATGCACAAGTATGAAAGCTCAAAATAATAGTTTCCTGTCTGTTTTATCTCTCCTACAGCTGTATATCTAATGCAGATTGATAGAAAGAAATGACATTGATGAAAAAATCATTTTTTTTTAGTCACAGCCAATCAGCAACACGAAAAATGAAATTTCACTTGTGAAAAATCATCGTTCGCGGCATCTGATTGGATGAATCGTTCAAGAAACTATGTCATCCTTGGTGTGAAAACTTGCAAGCTGTCCTTTTATTTTCAAGACGAGAAACGTTTGTGGACACCGGTTCGGTTGACAATTTCATTGCTGAACAAGAGAACAATCTCTGTTGCCATTATATTTTGAAAGAAATCTCAGTACTTATAAAATAAACAAATAATTTACTGGTTGGTTTGCTCGTACAATTTTTATGCACTCGTTGTGAAGAATCACAAATTCACATGCTCATTTGTGATTGTTCACAACTCATGTATAAAAATCAAACACGCTCACCATCCTCACCTAGCAAGGCTAAGCAGGCCACTAGTTTAAACAATTTTTATGCTTTAATTAATTAATTAATTAAGTAAGTATTAAGTTATTTTTAGGACTTACTGTAATATATTTCAACTTGTCTAAATTTGAGTAGTAGATAAATTAGACTTTTAACTATAGATTCTTATTTTAGTATTTTTAAATTAATGGTCATCGTTAAATTAATAGTCATCATATTTGTAATGCATGGCTTCATGGGAGAGCACTATTTAGTGAAATGGACTTCATGGGTAAACAGTTTGTGATTTGATTTGATTTGATCCATGAAGTAATCTCTATATCTCTGAATATGTGGTTTACATGTATGTAGTAGGGCACACCACAGCACCAGGAACTACGTTCCCTACTCTTTGCAATCAGTGTGTGGGTCCTTTTACGTCCTCTTCAAGTTTTTCATGTGTGGAGGTGAAAGAGACAAGGCCAATGGCTTAAGGCTGGTTTTCACTAGTCAGAGTCGTAATCAGAAGCTTGGAGCGTTATGATCCCGTGAAAATCAAAGTGGCAGAGTTGGAAGCAAAATACTGATTCTGTTATGACTCCATCGCTTCTGATCTAGTGAAAACTAGATTGTCGGAGTCGGAAGCACTATTTTGGTATCAAACTGAAATCCAAGAGCATGAGAACAAGCTTTGTGATTGGTTGGTTCTTCCGCTTCTGCTTCCGCCTCCAACAATCTAGTTTTCACTGAATCATAAGCAACGGAGTCATAAGCAGAATCGGAACAAAATGGAAAGGTTCTAATTCTTCCGACTCCGATTCCGTCGAGCTTATGACTCTGCTGATGACTCTGATTTTTATTTTCACTGGGTCATAAGCACTCTTATGACTCCGACTACAACTCCGACTCTGACTCCGTTGCTAGTGAAAACCAGCCTTTAACGTCACTGCCCAATGATGCAATCATCTGAACTGAAGCAGATGTTGACCACACAGCCAGCATGATCTTACCAGTTAATTTTTGTAGTCCAGTCTGGGGTTTGAACCCGTGACCAGGAGTCCTGTGCTCTACCAACTGAGCTAATCGGGTGGCAGAAGCTCATGTGTGGGGAAATCCTTCACAATATCTCAGTATTGAAATACATGTAACAACGACTCCATAAAAAGTTCTTTCTGCTGCATTATGCTGTCATCCGTTTTGAACCTGAAATCTCACTTTTTCGATTTCTGATACACCGATCCCTAAAGCACTATAGTACTCTATTTAAATGCACTTGTAAAGCCATACAGTATTTAGCTAGCTGTGAAGTTTCTAATAAAACGTTGAGAGTTGTAGTGCTAATGTTTAAGCCTGGTTCCTTTTGCAGTGTGACATAACGACATACAGCAACACATTACGACACAAGGATAAAACTGATCTTTTCCTTATGTCTATATGTCGTTATGTCGCTTGTGAGAACCAGTCTCAAGTGTAACATGTTCACACATCCTGTGATTTTAGACATCACAGTTCATTTCGTCCACGATATGAAAAGAGCTGTCACATTTTTCAACTAAGTAAAGCGGCCGTGGATGTTCGGCGATAAAATTACAGATTTCAAGTCAACATTTTTTCGATCACCTCTGGTGCGGTATGATTTGTAGTATTCGCTGCAACGGGGAGTATCGAATAGACAGTTTTAGGATGTCATGTAAACGCGCGGAAAGAAGTAGAAGACCTGACGAAAAATCTGCGCGCGAAAATTTTCAACTTTATTCAAGCATGCATGAAGCGATTCGAATTATTTCAATCAACAACTATTACCCTTCAAACATGGACTGAAAAATTACATCAGATTTACTCCACTCACCTAATTACTCGATCCCAAATTCAATTTCCGTTGCATAAAAACAGTAAGCTCAAAGATGGTCTCATGGCGCAAGATGAAAAGTCCGTGACACAACCCTTGTCTGGCTCCCAAGAGTTGACGTTAAAAGTGACACTTGTTGTAAAATTTATGTCAAAAATGCCATCCACACTTCTGTTGTCTTTGAAGCGGAAATACGATTCAGTGCTTTTCAACATGAGAGTATTTTTGCCGTAAGACACGTGACAACATCGACCAATGAAACTCTGTTTACGATTGAACTTGCCGGACTATGACCCTTCAAAAGGATTTTTCGTGGGATAATATTTTTCTGACTTTCATATCAATGAATTATTTTTCTTATAGCGTGATAGGTCAAGTATGGCGCCGAACATCTATAATTTGTCGATATGCGGCGAACCGCTTCTAAATTAGTTTCAAAATTTGTTTGACTATTCGCCTTTAATCTCCTTGAGCAAACAGCGGCAAAATCAATGCTGCCGCCCTGACAAAAATTGAAAAGTTCATTTCATTGTTTTCGTTGATCCTCATCATGTTGTCCGTCAATAAGGTTTGGACACAAGGCTCAATTGCAAATAAAATGTCGACAAGCCTGATTTCTTTTTCGGAATTTTGGAATATCGAAAAATCTAAGTGGAATCAGGTGATGAGGTAAAAATAGAACCGCCGGAGGGAGAAAAGGGATGTCAATACGGGCGCCGATTCACTGGCGACGTTTACATAGCTGCACGTACGTCTTCTTCGATACGTACCCGGGGATACGTATGAGTGATCCTGAAAATAATCTTTTTTCTTTAAACTTGATTACAGCTATTCACTGCTTTACTTTCCGAATAAAACTTTTCAAACCTACACGCACTTTGGTTAAGTGAGCTTACATTTGCATGCGTACAATATCTTTTAATGTGGTTGGCACCTTTCCTGTTGCGGCAGGTGGTAATTTGCATTTGTAAAAGAGCCGAACAATCGTGTTATTAAAAGCTTTTTGTTACTATGTCCTGTTTTTAAGAAAACACTTATGGTTGCCTCAGGGATTCCGTCTCTTTTAGAAAATCGAGATAATACCGCCTTCAAGCTAAGCCAGTAATTGGTTGAATATTGTCTTTGAAAAGACCGCAGGTAAACGTAATATTGCCCGACGTCATTACTTATCACGGTCCTTTTAAAAGTTAGGAAACATCACGTACAACACAATTTGAAAACAATGTAAAATGTTTTGATGGATTAGCTTTAATTTCGTGGAGATTTATTACTCAATCCCGATTTAAAAAAACCTACAAGGACAAAAAATAGAAGTCGGTTGTGGCTTCACGGGTTTCTTGATCTCATTAAAGTATGCGAATTGATTTAAAGTGGTGAACAATGTTTTTGTTCCGATATTTTGTTTTTGTTACTATAGCAATTACGGATTCGACAGAGTGCCGCATGGAAACAACGCTATCCGTTTAATGGGTTCAAAAGGTCACCATCGGTAATTGTGATTGGTGAATTTCTCATATAGGTATTTTTTTAGTTATGACTATGGCGTGGCTGACGGCCGATCGTCATGGTAACTTAAAGCTACATCCCATGCTATGCTGATGGTGAGCACGTGCTAAAGATCACGCCACTTTTTAGTCATGCACTGATCACGTCCTGTTGAATCCGGCGCGGACAACAACTGCGGAATTGTATCCAGGCGTGCGTTTCTTAAAACTCCGGAAAACAATTCGGGCCCGAAAAACTATTTTACGTGCACTACATTCATTACCAGAAATTGGTTTGTAATATTTTTAATAATCTTTTAAGAAAGCACGCTATAAAATTGAGAAATACATTGGGCTAGTTTGCTCAACAAGGTAGTACCAAGCGATATAAAACTGACTTGAAAAATACTTTTCGGGCCCGAAATGGTTTCCGGAGTTTTGAGAAACGCACGCCAGATCAGGATAATTTGAATCTGATCAGGGACACGTGATCAAGAATCAACCAATCACAGTGCTTGTTTTGTTGAGTGAAAGTCTAGGTATATAACAAGACCAAATATTGCAGCCCATCACAGTACATCTTGATAGTGCGACAGTTTTACAATGACATGCAGGCGCGAGCCCAGGACAATAGTGTGACGTCTGAGACGTTTCCAATGGTGTTAAGCAGGGCTACGTCCTGGCACCAACTCTGTGCAGGGTCTTCTTTTCTGCGATGCTGGCTGACGCTTCCAGAGACGGCGACATTGGCACTGACATCTGATTGAGAACTAATGGGAAACTGTTCAACCTAAGGAAGCTTCAAGCTAAGGCCAAGGCTAAGACAGGCATCGTCAGACGTCCTGTTTGTGGACAACTGTGCCCTCAGTGCTGGCTCAGAAGCTAAGATGCAGCACAGCGTGGAAAGGTTTTCCAAAGCATGCTCACACTTTGGTGTAACCATCTGCAGAAAGAGGACTGAAGTGCTGTGTCAGCCTGCCCCAGGAGAGCTCTACATCGAGCTTACCATCATGTTCTTTGGTCAGTGACGCATTAGAATGAACAGATTCACCTACCTTGGCAGCACATCGCCCATAATAGTACCAATGATGATGAATTGGACGTCAGAATTGCTAGGGCCAGTGCATCGTTAGACAGACTACATGCCAATGTTTGGGACCAAATTGGAGGTGTGCAGCGCAATTGTACTCGCCACACTCCTTTACCCCGTGAGAACCCTGGACATACCAAGAAGCTGAACTGTAAAGGTATTGAACCATAAAATAGACCGAGATGTAAACACAACTCATTTAATCGAGCGAGACACAAAGACTAATAAAGACGAGAGCAGATGGTCGCCTTATACGGGATCAAGGACTACTGGGATTACAGGCATTGTGCAATAGCTGACGTCACGTGTCCCTCCGAATCCAAAATAATGTCTATTCTAAAGAAATAAGTCCAGTCCTTCCTACTACAGAGAAGGATCAGTTCAATTTCCTAAATCTCAAATCAGCAATAAGTAATCAATGTCTCTAAGGCCTAAAATAAAATCAAAGGTTAACTCCACAGTCACTAGTATCTTAGTCGTTCGGGCAGTCGTATTTCGCGGCCGCATCGGGTGGTTCTGCTCGAAACAACAGGTGCAGGGGAACACACCGGAATGTTGATTTTTTCAACAACAGGGGAAGTTGAGCCAGTGTCTGGGAAGCCTGAATCTGAGTCTGCTTTGAGAGTTCCTGGGAGGTGATTCAGGTGACGCCTGTTTCTTCGCAGGTGGCCACTTGGTGTCTCCACTGTGTATGATCTTGGGGTGCCGGCGTTGGCTAGCACCTTTCCTTCAACCTTTTGATCTCGTAGCCAAACGCGTTCTCCAGGAGGATGTCTGGGAGAATTTTGGCAGTGTGGCGCTTGTCGAAGTTCCTCTTTTGTTTGGCTTTCAGAGAAGCAGCTCTTTCTCGGAACTGCTCCAGGTACGACTAGCTTGGATCCAGCAGGGTTGGCAGGGTAGGGACCTTAGTGTAGATTTTCCTCCCCATCAAAACTTGGCGAATGAACTGGCTGAGAACTGCGAACCTTTATCGGACAGGAGCTGATCCTGGATGCCATGCAAATATGGGCCTTGAGGAGTCTTACAATACCAGGAGAGGTCGTGCGTGCCAGCTTAACTACTTTAACGCGAGAAGTAGTCAATAACCAGTTGGTAAGGCTGGCCTTTTAGCTCAAACAAGTCAGTAGCGATTTTCTGCCATGCTCGATCCGACGTTCTGAAGGAACTGGTGGCTCCGCTGCATTGACGCGTTCTTTGATGCAGGTTGTGCACTTGTTTACCACGTCTTCCAACTGCTTGCTTAGTCCTGGCCACCATACTGTGGTTTTAGCCCGCTCTCTACATTTGGCAATGTCTTGTGGGCTTCATGTATTTTGTCCAGCAAATCTAGTCGCATGGAGACTGGGATCACAATTAGGTTGCCTTTCATCAATAGCCCCTGCTGTATGTGCAGCTCATCTTTCTCACGCCAGAAGGACTTAAGAGGACCAGGGAGGTGAAATCTGTCGGGCCATCCTTCTGTACAGTAAGTCATCAGCTGCCTTGCGACTTCATCTTAGCGTTGTTGTTCCTCCAGTCGACTTTCTGTAGCAGGGAGGAACTTTATGATTGAGTCAACAAAAGCTTTGATATCAGTCTCCAACGTCTTCTCCTCGTGGTTTAGAGGTCTAGTTAGGGGAGCTTGCGACAGTGCGTCTGCTGTGCATAAGGATTTTCTAGGCACATGAGAAATGGTGTAGATGAACCGCAACATCCGCATTTGGAACCTCTGTACTCTGGCTTCTCCAGATTCTTGCTACTCATCAAGTGGACTAAAGGCTTATGGCCAGTTTCGATGTGGTACTTGAGGCCGATTAGGTAGTCGGCTCCTTCTCTATCTGAGCATTCCGCTGTTCAGTAGGGCTCATGGTACGTGAAGTGACGCAACAGGGCGCCATTGTTCATCATCTTGTTTTTGAAGTAGGACTGCTCCAATCCTGTAGGATAATGCAACAGTGGAAAGTGTTGTCTGGTGTCTTGCGTCATAGTGTGCGATGGTAGGAGTTGTGGCTAGGCTCTCTTTCAAGGCAAAGAAAGCATCTTCTTGTGCTTCACTTCCATGACTAGTGATTCTTGGAACTCAGTAGATCCCGCAGTGGCTACCTCTTATTTGCATCTTCCCCATGCGGGAGAGTTCTTCCTTGACCTTTGAAACGAGTGGCACTGACACTCTTCGCGGTGTAGAAAGAGTATGTGGCTTGGCTTCCGGTTTGAGTTTTATCACATAATCCTGTCCATCAAGTTTTCCTAAACCCTTAAAGAGACTTGGGAATTTAGCTTTGAAATCGGTGGTTCGCAGTTCATTGACCAATTCGACTATCTTCAACGCTTCTATAGCTGGTCTACCAAGGAGGGGTTTGCCGGGCACCATTGACAACAAATTTCTCGCACTCTAGGGTTTTGTCGCCTTTCTGAATTTTCCCTTTGAAACTTCCGCAAACGGGCAGTGTAGTTCTGGCCGGGCCAATTAAGGTTTTGCTTGAATTGAACAGAGGCGGAGTGGGTTGTATCGCTTGGTAGATTCTATCAGGAATTAGGGCCACGTCTGCTCCGGTATCGATTTTAAAACGAACAGATGAGTTGTTTAGGCGGAGATCGAAGGACCAAAAGGCTCCGTTTGACTCAGTTCCAGTTTCGCCGAGACATGCATAATCTTCCTCTTTGACTTCGATCACAGTTTTGAGAAATCTGCAAACAGCTCCCCAGTGACCCCTCATTGAGCATTTGTGGCATGTCGCGTAAAATAAACGCTCATAAAATAGACCGAGTTGTAAACAACACATTTAATGAAATGAAACGAAGAAATGATCCCCGCAGTTGTGAACGCAATTTATGCAATTGCGCAAAGAAGCCTGAAAAAAAATTCAGGACTTCAAAACATTTAGTCGAGCGAGACACAAAGACTAATACAGAGGAGAGCACATGGTCGCCTTATACGGGCGCAAGGACTACTGGGATTACAGGTATTGTACAATAGCTTACATCACACTGAACCACTTGGATTTCAAGCAATTTGCCTCAAAAAGTTCTTGGACATCAAGAGGCAGGGCAGGAATCTTAACATTGATATGCTTGCCCGAGCTGCCTGTCCAGCACCTTCACCATCCTAATACAGTCCCAGATACGTTGGCCAGGCCATGTACTTCGTATGCTGGATCATCGACTGCCCAAGAGACTCTTATGTGGTGACCTCTTGCATGGGAAGCGGTATAACAGAGGTACGCCTTGAACTCATCCCTCAAAACGTTTGGCAATAACGGCCAGACGTCTAGGAAAGGACCGTTATGGACCGGGTCAAGTGGCTCTTTACTATTCACAAGGGCGCTAAGACTTGAGAAGCAAAGGGGGCTACCACAGTAGCGATAAAGAAACTGCCCTGGAAATCCCGAGCCAGAAATCCTCCAGAAGTTGTCCCCCTCAATCCTTGTCCCAACTGGCATCGTTCCTTCCGTCCAAGATGACTAAAGTTGTCTTTGTCGACTCAACGGACGAACAAAAACTACAACATTATATGTAGATTCAACTAAGAGAAAACAAATATAACAATACTTCTCAAATTGCATAGCGAGGTTTGTTCGACTCTACTGAATGCATAATTGATGGAGTTGATCCCTATAACTGATATGTTCTTTAGGGTGACAAAACCCACTTATTGTAGTATTTTGTAACGTGTTGTGTCAGGGGTAATGTAGCCTCCGGGCAAGATCATAACAGAAGGCCTTTTGATACGCCATTCGAGGCAATCGAAGGTGCCCTGGAATATAGCCTTGATTCTCCAAGGGAATGTCACTATCTTCCAAGCTTTAGACTCTTTTCATAAGTTTTGTTATCAAATGAAACTATCCTTCTTCCAGTCTGAAGAGCATGATTATGAACGGCCCATTACTAACTACTGACTCCCCTTTCCCACATACCAACGCAAGAAACCTTAAAACCGAGGAGGAGTTCCACTGTTGCTTTCGCGTTGCTTTACTAACCCAATTCAAAGGCTATCATGATCCGATACAGAGACGTGTTCCAAATTCATTTCTTGTATTTCACACACCCACTCAGTCTCGAGATAAATTGGTCAACCGTTTCTGGCTTCCGTTAATGACCGTTAATCTATGAGATGCAGGATGGGCGAACATATCTAGTCCACGCGAGGCAATGATGGAAAGTGTTTCGACTAAGCTCACTTACAGCGAAGAAGCCCGCCTATAGAGAGATTTGATGAAATCTAGGGAAGAGATCGCACCACAGGCGCAATAGACGCTCAGCGCGATTACCTTTGCTATTTCTGAGTAGCTGTGCTCTTTTTACAATTATTTCCGTTAAATAATTCTACTCCTTTCTATCAAGAGCACAAGAAAGATTTTTGTTGTTGTAACAATCACAATACACAAGGACCACTGCAACAGCCAAACGATATAAGTCCCATTGATACGCCGATATATGACATCTGAAGCCAACACAGGTGGACACCATTAAAAATATATGTGGACGTTCGATAATGACACTTGATCATTACTGCGACATTCCGTACATGCATTGAATGTTGAGATGTCGGACCACGTTAACCTTTGCATTCTTTGGTGACGTTAGTTATTACAATACTCTTTTCATTTCGAAAGATCCGCTGTGTAACTGAACTTTGTTTGTGACTGCTATTCTACTGGGAAAAAGTTTCTGCTAAATTCTACAAAAGCCTTAATATACCCCTCGTTATGTGAATGACAATTCACTTGATTCCGTTCAACCACAGTCGTCAATGACGTCAATACAGGTTAATTTATTCCCCTAGAATCCGTAAAATGGGTGATTTGGTCCGTACTGTACTACTACAACTTCTAATGTTGTCCTATGTTCCTAGCCATCCGTCACTCTCTGTCGTAACAACCACAGCAATTGACCCAGTAGTAACATTCTGCCAAATTGGTGGCAGTGCGACCTTCAATGGCTTTGAGACATGGTATCAAGGTAGAGTATGTCTACAAGAGACTCACACCAAGACGAGTACACAGAGACACACAGAGATCGCATCTAGAAAGGCAGGGAGTTTGGGGTGCCATACTCTATTACTGAGAGACAGAGACCTCCATATATGGCCAGATCCACGCGCTGGAATGGTGCCACCAACTATGCTTTGACAACAGGAAAAACACCATTAAATTCCCGAAGAGCTGTCCTACTGCATCAATGGACAGGGCAGGACGTGCTGCCTAATAAAAGCAGCAGAGCCCCCTATGATGCTTTTGCACGGGCAACGTTAGCAACAACCACGTACCCAGAGCAGTCTTCTGACGACATGCAAAGAAGAGGCTCTTCAAGTTCCTTTGAATCGAGGTTATCAAAGGGACTTCTCTGCAGATTTCGATCTAATTACTTCTCAGTGGGACAAACGAAGTGGGTTTGTTCGAGGGTGGAAGGTGTTTTTGCTTCATATTCATCCTCCATCTTTTCTTCCTCTTCCTTCTCCTGATCCTCCTCCTCCTCCTCCTCCTCCTCCTCCTCCTCTTCTTCTTCTTCTTCTTCTTCTTCTTTGTACGCCCCTCATTCACATTCACTGGACTTAGTCCCATCTATATATTTTCGTACCCTAACTTAACAGGGTTTTCGACAGTTTTTGTAAAGTAGCGGACATAATTCTGAAAGAACCGGACGTGGCAATGCAAGGTGCCTTGCGAGCGCCGACGGCTCGAGCTACCTAGGGGGGTCTGGACCCCAAGGAAATTTTTAAATAAAACAATCAGAAACGCTGTTTAGAGCGTTTCTGGAACCCACGAATCAGTTTCTCAGGAGGGGCTGGAGTTCACTCATATTCTCTTAAAAAGTAAAATATTTTGCCTCTTGCCTCTTATTTAGTCTCTTGAGAGTTGAGGAACTCCAAATTCGAAAGATCAGTTAATCGCTTTCGAGATCGCCTGTGTTATTTTTTTCTTTCTTGAAATGCTATCTGTCATTTCTTTCTATTTCAAACTCCAAAGGGTATAAAAGTCGTATTTTGATCGTTGGATAAGGGAAATATAAGTTTAACCTTGTAAATAGTGTACTCATAAATAAAGGGCAGCCGCGAGACATTGTTTTTGGTTTCTATTGGTCAGGATAAAATTACTCTTTCTACTACTCACCGTCAATACAATAAAACATTAATTCAGACTCATTATGCCCTTAAACTTAGCTTGTCTTCTCTTGGCATTCGGGAAAAAATCGTTTATTCTCGTCATTTCTCCAACAGATGAACAGTGTTTTTAAGCGGCCGTCGCTATGGCAACGTGCCCCTACTAGTATTACCCGTACCCCGCTCGGTCACCGGCGACGGGGCTTGAACGCGCGACCCTCAGATCTCAGCCATCGTAGCCCGCTACTTATCCGACTGCGCCACTTGGCCATCAGCTAGTTAGCCAGAGAATTTTGTAATAACAAACGTGAGTGGTCAGAATTGAGTTACTTCAATGTACATCTCATAGCAAAGGAATTTGATTGAGAGCGATTCTTTGATCGGTTTTCAGCAACTGATTGAAAAGGTTTGACAATGGTAGTCTTTACACTAGGCTGTTAAGTAAGACTTAAGAGCTGCTAATTAACTTAAGCCAAAATTGTGCGTGTGAAGGCCTAAGTAAAATCCCAAGATATTTTACTTTGCATCTAATTATAGTCGGAAAGTTGAAACAATTCAAGGAAGTTTCAAGTGACTTGAAAACCATCCTTAAAACTGACTTAGCCAACTTGCGGTTTCTTGAGCTTTGCGGTGGGCGAAGCCTGTCCGTCAACCTTAATTAACTGCGTGGGAAAATCAACTTAAGTTTATCTTGAAGTAAAAAACATCACTTGTGTGTGAAGCGTTAATGCACATGTCATCGGCGTCCCCGTGGGGTCGACCCCCGGGCTAACCACGGGGATTGTAAAATCAGTCAAGCAAACTTGAGGAATTTCCCCGGGGAGACGGGGAATCTTGCATAACAAAGTCCCCTGGGTGCGGTGTCTCTCAGCAGAAAATCCCCCTGACATCCTTTACAAACTCGTGATTTCCTCCATGGTTGGCCCGGGGGTCGACCCCACGGGGAAACCGATGACATGTGCATAAGTCGGAAAATTTACCTGAAGTATAAAAAAAATTATTTGACTTGAAATATTCCTAAGTTTACTTTGTCTCTAGTGTAAAGACTACCATTCTCAAGAAAAATGGAGAAGTTATATCTTGATCAGAAACCAAACCGCAGAGACCTTATTAAATATTGAAAACACGCGAAGAATATTAAAGATCTTCAAAAATAATTTGTTTACCGCCGAATACACTTTGGACAGATAGATAATATTTTTCACTTGTTTTACTCTTCAGGTGTAACAATTCGTTACAAATTATAATACTAGATTTTCAAAGACTGCTAGTCTTAACATTAAATATTCCAGGACAAATCAGTTAAAAGATTCTTTTTCTAGATTTGGTGCAAGAATTTGGAACAGTATTCCTCAAAGTATCCGAGTACCCCCTAAGCACAAATTTATGGTTTCTCTACATCAGCTCCTTCTACATATTTTGGAATCAGAGGATACTTATGTTGACACACCTACTTTAGTTAATAAATTAAGCAAGATGTCATGAAATCTAATATAAGCTTGTAATTTTGTAAAGTTGAATTGTAATAATTCTAGTTCATCTTTTTTGTATCGATTATATACATTTATCTTCCTTCTCCTTTCCTTTTCTTTCCTTTTTTTTTAATCTCTTCCTACTGAATCACCTTATGTTTGTTTTCCTCTGCCCGCCTCGATTAGCTAAGCTATATGCGAGCAGAGGAAGTTCATATGTGTGTTTATGTATAATTTTTATTAATTTGTAACTCTTACTTGAATATCAATAAACAGAAACAAACCAACAGAACAGAATTAGCTAACTTATAGCTTCATGCGTGGCTAAACCGCAAACAGCTTATTACTTGGGATTCCTGTAGATATACCGAGTTATAAATCATGTTAGATTTCAGTCTTTTTTTACTCGGGCCTGTAGGGGCCCGAGGTATAAATCATGTCAGATTGCCGTCTTTTTTTTTCCTGTGCAGCAAAGTGCACAATAGGAACACGTGGCGGTGCTTCATTGGTCAATGCAAAGTGTCAAAGCAAGTGGCGTCAGTTACGCTGCGACAGTTCTACATTTAAGAAAATCGCAAATTTGCATAAAGTTGATACCTGAGTTAATTTTTTGTCTCGCGATTGAGTCACAAAGATGTGGATCGCGACGTTTCGACCGCTATACTGCTGGTCTTCATAAAGCGATGGTGTCGACTGGCTGCGTGTGAGTATAAGAAGGACTGTGGCTGGTGGTGATTGAAGACCAGCAGTTTAGCGGTCGAAACGTCGCGATCCACATCTTTGTGACTCAATCGTGAGACAAAAGATTAACTCAGCTATCATTTGAAACCACGATGACGAACACCTTTCATAATATTGCATAAGGTTCTTTACTACCTGAAGTTCAAGGTTAAACAATCCAATTCCATCGACCTGAACAAATTTCCCTGCATATATCAATTTCTCTGCCACTGATGAAGATAACCCGGGTCCCCGTCTTCGTTGTTTTCTTTTTCTGTTTCTTTTTTTTTTTTAAACAATTATTATTACTGTTATGAATGGTTGAGCTGCCCTTTTAAAGGGATATGCCGATAGGGCTCTATGAATATTCACTACAGACCCGGGCTACAAACGAACAGACTCGCGAACATCATGATAAGCGCGATGTGTCCGATGTGGGAAGGACAGACTTCTCTCTTTTCTTTTCCGTAGCGCTAAATTAGGAAGACACACTGTATTTTTGAAGGCCCGAGTTTAAGCTAATTGTAGCCTCTTGTTTCTTCATGTTTTTGTTCCTGTGCAACAAAATGCACCATAGCGATCCACATCTTTCATGTTTTTGTTTCTGTGCAACAAAATGCACCATAGCAACCACGTGGCGGTATTTCCATTGGCCAACGCACAATAGAAGGCACGTGGCGGTGTTTCATCGTAGTCCAAAGTGCAAAGTATTGCACCATTATTGCACCATCAGAGCCTTGAGCTACGTCACTTTCTGCGTAACTTTCTTAAGGAGGACAGACTTCTCTTGTTCTCTTGTTTCCCGCCAACTTAGGGATCCACAATGTATTTTTGCAGGCACGAGTTTAGTCTCATTGTAGCCTCTTGTTATTTTAAATAAAAAGTGCCGATAATTTCTTTCACGGTATGTTTGGTCGCCGAATGGGGTGTAAAATTCATACGTCGTTTTCCTCGTATTTTCCGACCTTCGGATAAAGTGAATGCGAAAGATCAAATAAAGCCATTCTCCATAAAATTCACCATTGAAGAACACCCACGGCTGCGACACGAAAAACTTGTTAACATGACCACATTTGGAAATAGTATAAAATGTGCATAATTGGATCTTCACGCTTCACTGGCTGGGTAATGCAGCGTGACCTGCTCACTCATGCACTACTCACAAAATGTCTAAGGGGGTGATTACAAGGCGAATTTCAGCCCGGGCTGAAATTTCAGCCCAGTCAGCCGGGCTGAGATTTGAGCCCTGGTTCTGAAAGAAACCCTCTTGAAATGAAAGTGGCGATTACATGGAGAAGTTTTCAGCCCGGGCTGAAAATCCTAGCGCGGTTTGTGAAACCGGGCTAGGATTTTCAGCCCGGGAAAACGGGCTGAAAAATCCGCAAAAAGTCTATGTAATCGAAATGAAATTTCAGCCCGGGCTGAAAAGGCAACGTGAGCATGAGCAGTGAGGATGTTTTCTAGGCAACAAGACGGCTGCGAAGGAGAAAAGATTTCAGCCCGGGCTGAAATTTTTCATGTAATCGCAACAGTATTTCAGCCCGCTCCACCGGGCTGAAATTTCAGCCCGGGCTGAAATTCGCCATGTAATCACCCCCTAAGAGGTAATTTGCCGCGAAAGAAATGAAGAAAAAGGCGAAGAACAAGAAAGAAAGGAGCAAAAGATGTGTCGTTGCTGATAGATTTGGGTAGGTCGTTTATGAAGAGTATGAACAGAAATGGCCCCAGGAGACTCCCTAATTTGGAATTGAAACATCTTCGAGACAAACTTGCGAAGACATGATCTTAAGCCCGGTCCTCACTAGCGACGCAAGCATAAGCATAAGCACAAGCATAAGAAGCTTATGCGCCGGTGAGGACAGCCGTGACATAAGCATAAGAACGTACGCATGCCTAGAGCGTATTTTAGTATCCATTCCCTCTCGCCTCGAGCACTCATTCAACATGGTGGAGGAAGAGGATTATTTGTTGCTTCTTTTACTTATTGTTCTTTTACGCGGGCGCAGACGACAAAACAGACGTTATGTAAAACCTAGAAGGTTTTGGGTTAGAGAAATCTTTCGTAATCGAAAAAGGAGTGGTGAATTTCATAATTTTTTTCGGGAACTTCGACGTGGTGATCGTGACCTGTATTTCACGTGAGCTGCATTAATTTTTGCAATTGGACTTTGCCTCGAAAGCAAGTACTAGTAAAGGAGTTTCTGCTGTTATCCAATAAGTTTTTCTTAACTACATTTTTGTTGAGTAAAATTCCTGCTAGACTAAATAATGGCTCAATCAATCCTTAGCCTGTTTTTATCCCTTTGATATATCTACCACAAAAGAAAGAAAGAAAATAAAGGAGGAGACTTAACAAATATAATACATAAATCCACATATTTTTCAATGGATGTCTTAAGCTCCACGTCTTTTCCAGCTGAATTTTGTTACCCTTTGTAATACAAAACCATCACATTCCAGAAGACTAATACTGTTTACTGTTAAACTATATTTCAGATACATGCGAATGTCACCTGAAAGTTTTGATTATCTTCTTTCTCTGGTAAGCCCACTCATCTCAAAGCAAACTACCAAATTATGGGAGCCAATTTCATCAGCAGAAAGATTGGCACTAACTTTGAGGTTCCTACCTCAGACAAACTAACAGTGCATCCTACTGTCCAACTGGATTTGTTGACAGTGAAGATGGAAACGGTGATATAAGACCTGGGGAGTGGCGCCAAATTGCCCGCAATGACAGCAGAGGGGCACT